>VXBT01001862.1:0-42599 GCA_013400235.1 Oriolus oriolus
AGTGCCCGCAGCCACTCCTCACAAGGTTCCCCTTCAAGGCCCTTCACCAACCTCGTGGCCTCGTTTGGACACTCTCTAATAGCTTTATATCCTTCTTGCATTGTGACACCCAGAACTGCCCCAGCACTCGAGGTGAGGCAGCCTCAGTGCAGAGCAGAGCGGGACAATCCCCTCCCTTGCCCAGCTGGCGATGCTGTGCCTGATGCCCCCCAGGACAGGGATGGCCCTCCTGGCTGCCAGGGCACTGCTGGCTCATGTCCCCTTCTTCACAGCACTGCTCTCCAGCCTCTCATTCCCCAGACTGTCTGTACATCCAGGGCTGACCCATCCCAGGTGCAAAATCCAGCACTTTCCCTTGTGAAACTTCATACGGTTGGTGATTGTCCAGCCCTGTAGTTTGTCGAGGTCTCTCAGATTTCCATCTGGTATATAGAGAAAATTGACAGCACTTAGCCTGGGTTCCGAGTAGTCTCCCCATGGAAAGCTAGTCATAGAAATCCTGCTGTCACAATAGCTTTAGTGACAAATAACACATCAGAGGGTGCTGGACCATGAAATGCAGTAAAGAACAGCTTTGGAGTGTAAGGCAGTATCTTCTGGTGCTAAGTATTTCATGTGGTTCAACCATGGCCTCATACTAACTGCTTGGTGAAATGTGAAAAACTGATTAAAATTTAAATGAATGCAGGAGAAAAGTTTACCTGTCCTGCTTTCTGTCTAAGCAGAAGCATCTCAGCTCTAACTTGATTAGCAGACCTTTACGAAATGCATCTGTCGTGTTTCAGTCGTGTTAGAATACTAAGGCTTCTTTTATAAGAGTATAGATGTAGGGCATCTTCTGTGATGCTATTATTAGGACTTTCCACTGATTCTGACATACACAGTCATAACACATTTTCTTTGATCATCTGTGGCATTTGGGAAACTGCCCTAGCGTACCATTTCCTTTCTTTCTTTCTTTTTCTTTTTAAACTTTTCACTAGCAATTTTCCCTTCCTCATCTAGGGTAATTTTTTCTGCTTAAAACCATGGAGGGAGTTGGGGAAAAATATGGAATTTGCATTTTATAAAAACTTTACTACTTTAACGTCTTAGAGAGTCTGGTGTCTATAGAAACATGAAAACCACGGAAGTCTCAGGAGGAAAAGAAGGTGAAAATTTCATTTAGAACTCACGTGAAATAAAAAGAAAGTGAAGCAGTGGTTGGATTTTTGATTGTCACATTCTTATTTTCTTGGAGGTGACTCAAATAAGAGTTTTCTAGGAGTCAGTGTCAATGCACCTAGAGTAGGTATTGCAGTTTAGGCATGCATAGCTGAAGAACTAAATCAGGAGTGAGAAGAATGATCTACCATGAATCACAGTGCACCCTGTCTGTATAGTATCAAATGGTCTTGGTCAGGTGGCATTCAAAACTATTATTTTCGTCAGTGCTGAACCCCCTAGAGGTTTGGGGTTTTTGAAATTGGGTTTTTAGTCAGCTGAAGTGATTTTCTTTGAACAGTTGCACCTACCTGCAGAAGCAAGCTTTTAAAAAAAAGGAAAATGTATTTACAATATGCATGGGGTGCTTGCCTCATGTAATTAAAAAGAATTGCTTGGTATTTCTTGTCATCACCATTGAAAGATGTAGCATGTTCTTGCCCTAGATAAGGATGATTTTTCTTCCACTGTAATGCCTACTGTTCTCAGCAGGAAAAATGCTTCTTTTTATTTTCTCTCTTCTCAGTAGACTATGTTATTTTCTTTTAAAAAGTGTGTTTGACTTTAAAACTCTAATAGAATCTATGCGATTTGCATTTGCTTTTTAGTCTTAAAAGGTGTATATGCCAAAAGACATTTTATTCTTTCTCCAGAGTTTTTATATTTTTTGACAGCTCACAAACAGTGTTCTAGTAAATAACCAGTGTTACCTGACACTGATATTTTCACAATGTGTTTCTAGAAGACCATAGTCAGGTTACATTTGCAAAATAATTGGTAATTTGTTTATGATGGTAAACATCTGCTGACTTCTGCAATTTAAGAACAATTTGCATTTGTAGGGGGAATTAGTTCTGCTTGGCCATTGTTTCTCCAACAGTTACAAAGTGTGAAATCCCTTTTTGAAGCCATGTGCATAAACAGGGAGGCAGTCTTGTTCTGGGAGTCCAAGTGACTTGTGCATATAGAGTCCAACACTAGGACTGTAGTGCCATCTGCTGAAAAGTAATGAGGACCCACTGGTACCTGAGCAGAAGTTTCCAAATAGCCCTTTCTATCCTGGATGGCAAATTCTCACTTCTCTAATGCTTCTCTGCCTGTTGACAGTTACCACTCTCTTACTGACTTATCATGTTTCTTTTCTTCTTATACTGAATCTCATTAGGGATCTCGATCATAAAATCATTTGTGCTGCACTGTTCAATGGTGTTTAAGTGGCAAACTGGGAAAGACAGGATGCAGACTGAAAGTATTTCATATTAATCTGCCAGAATCTTACAGTTTTTCTGTAACTTCATTGTGCTCTGAGATACCAAACATGGATTTAGAACAAAACAGGCAATGTAAATCAAGAGGTGGTTTCTGTTTTCAGCATCCCTGGTTTTGTTTTTTGTTACCACCACTGTGGATTTCTTGTTTGAGATGGTATGCTTATGTATTGGGGTTTTTTTGGTCTCTGCTCCATGAAAGCACTATCTACCTCGAGGATAAGGTCTGCATTTTTTGTTATAGTCTTTGCACTCGGTTCTTGTCACCCTTTAACTTTTCAACTGGTCACACCTGCCCCACCCCCAAAAAGCATAGCTGCAGCCTGGAAAATCCACACAGTGCAATGCCAGGAGTGGTGGAGCAAGTCTGGGTATGGGCACCAGCCTCCTGACACAGCAGGGGCTGCACCCATAACAGCCTCTTTGTGAGAAACATTGCCAGTGGGTGGTGGGTGGCATAGCTCTAAGGGTGTCTCTAAGGCATGATTTTTAGTGATGTTTCTCTAAACCTAAGGACAGTAATAACATCAGTCCTGTGGGAGCAGCTCAGGGTCTCTTTTACTCAGAGCTTCAAAAGTTGTTTTAGCAAGGGGATTCCAGGGCATTGTTCTCACTTGCCATGACACCTGTCATAATATTCTTTTCAATAAGATAACTTTGACTTAATCAGTAGCTAGAAAAGACCTGATGGTGGGCTTTAGGTTGATGAATAAATGTGTTAGTGCCTACAAAGAAACAGAGTAGAGAGAAGCATGTGCTTATAACAAAATGTGGGGTGATATATTTAGATGCTTATAAGGGAAATTGATGGTCTTAAAAAATATGAAAGACAGTGGTTTTGCTATTCGTGATCTGACAGTCTTAATCCTCAGTTAGTCATAATGGTTTGTTTCTCTCTGTATCAGCTCAAATGAAAGTACGCAAGGAAAACATTGCAAGTCTCTGTCAAACAGAAACACAAGACTGTAAGGTTCACTTTATTGGAAAAAATATATTTGTGCCTCTTTGATAACAGAAATCAATCAGTCATTTTCAAGACTTTTACATCCGTAAACTTTTTTGATTAGATGTAATATTGCCAAAATAAAGGATAAATCATAGCAAGAACATTAGCATAGAAAGCAATATAATATAAAAGGCATCCAAAAGGACAGGTGATGTTAGAAGTCCTGTGGCCCAATACATATATTCTAGGACCAGAAAACAATGTTCCATCTGTTTTGTTGTAATAATAATGTGAAGTTCTCTTTCAGTGTATGGGCAAATAGCAAGACATAGTTAAAATAGACTGGTGTCTTCTAAGGGTCTGAATGATAGCTAGAGACACAGTGGTGCAGAAAGATATTTGTAGAGAAGATATTTGTAGAGGTGGATCAATAATCGTAGTGGAAATTGATCCTTTGGGTGGCCTCAGATCATGCTGATACCTTGTGGAAGGGCATATTCCACGTGAAATGGACTCAGCCTCTTTATTGAAGATGCCCTTATGGCTTAAACTGACCAGAGACTCATGTTCTGGTTTCATAGTAGTTTACTATTTTCAGACCTTGATTTTAATCTTTTTTGGACTGGAAGAAACATATTTTCTTTCCATAGAGATAATAAGCACGTACTTGCATTAACCCTCCTCAGGAAGATCCTGGTTCCTGTGGTAAGCAATGCATGTTCACGTCCTTCCCCATCTCATTTGAGAGACAGGAGGTAATGAAGGCAGAGAAAGGTGTTGGCCTTCCTAATCCTTAGGTCAGCCAGATTTCAGGTCACCTCTTCATACCATTACCTATAGAACTGGAGATTTCTTCTCACACTTTGCCAGCAAAAGTTAGCAAAATATATCCATGAACCATTACAGCATTTTCTTAAAATATTTTGCCAGAAGGAGATGGTTAGTTTTAATGGCTATGTCAGCAGATGGTCACTATCATTTATTTTGTTTTCAGTGCCTTTTATTTTTTGTGGTGCTGGTAAAAATGGCTTGCCTGCTGTTCAGTTGTTTGCATTGAAATAATACTTCGTTTTGCTGCTCAGAGATCCATAAAAGGGTTCACTGGGAAGAATGAGTGTCACATCAATGGACCTCTTATCTAAACTCCTGAACTTTTTTAACTCAGCCTTCTCAGGCATAGTGCTAAGCCCAGCTTCGCAACTTTGTCAGAAGCAGTTTAATGAATAAGTAAGAAAAAGAACAATTCAACAATCCAAACTTGATATGCTGTATATCCCATACGGAGTCAATAAGGAGTCAATAAGGTAAACAATTTATTCTAATTAATTTACTATCCAACTAATAATGGAAAAAAATGGTTTCACCAGAGAAGACAATGTCTATTTTAACTTCAGACCTTAATACTAGAGTATTCAAAAGCTATAGTTTTAATAGCGGTGAAAAAAGGCTTGGGTGAGAGTTATAGTACTTGATGGGTCAAAATGCTTATTTGTATAAAGATATCACTTGATCAGTTTTGGTAAAATATATTTAGAAACTTATATAGATAACTACTTTTTTTTTGTTTCTTGTTTACTTTTATCTGCAGATATGTATACTTTGCTCAGTAAACTTACTGAGTCCATTTTCTGAGCATTCAGCTACTGCAGGATTTTTTATGATCAGATTTTCTTAATGAGAAAAGTTCTTGCTCATGACTGATAAATTATGTGATCACTTTTCAGAAGCAAGACATCTACAGAATTACTCTCTCTATATTTTTTCAGTTGTCATCCTTATGTAACTTTACTTCTCGGGCACGTTATACTTCTGACTTTAAAGCCAAAATTGTGCTATGTGGTCAGTAAGGGTCCTGACATGAGTGTGGGAAACTTCAAAATACATGGAAACAAGTGTTGCTAACTTCAGTTTCAAAGGTGTATTTCAATTGTGGCTTTTAGTTTCTTTTCAAGCTTTAAATTTTAATTTGCTATGAGCTGTGAACTACTTTTATCAATTTCATTTTGCTTTCTTCTCCATTTAATCAGCAATTTCTGATGTCTGTAAAGCCAGTTATTTTGCTCAGGAAAGCACAATGCTGCTGAATATTTGCTGCACAATGTGTAACATAAAAATTACTATTATCACTATCAGCTATGGAAGTACAACAGTTAAGATTTAAGACATGTTCAATGATTTTGCTCACAACATGCCTCAAATATTTTCATCAGGCCAATATAATTCAGGAGGAAAATACTTGATTATGCTCTGAAATACACTTCATGTTTGAGATGTTTGTGTTTTGTTCTGCTTCTAGAGAAACATTTGGATTGTTTTTCTTTCAAAAACGTGATTTCTTATGGACACACACAGCTGTAATTCTCTAGGAGCCTTTTGTACCTGTGCTCCAGAAAATTGTTTAGTCCTCTCTAGCAATATAGCAAACTTGAGATACCTGTCATGAAGGGAAGGTGTTTGATCCATGGAACTAAATAGAAGTTAAAACTTATGTGCTGTGCATCTCAAATCTGTAATGTGGTCACAAGTGAGATCTACCTATCCAAGCAAAATAAAAACAGCCTGTGTACAAAAACAGTGTGTGTACATACATATACAATAGAATATATATTATTAGATATAACTGATAGTTAACAATATATATAACTGAGAGTAAATATATTGTTAATTATCAAATTTTATTTATTTACTGAATGTTACTGTTCCTCAGCTGTTCCATGAATAATTTAATTCACAAGTGTCATAGGACTAGTAATGACTTAATTTTTTAAGGTGATCAAGAAAATGTATATAAACAAATCCACATATATACTCTTCTACACATTTTGATCAAAATAATGTACATATAAATCAAATCTGGGACACTGAGCAGGAAAAGGCAAAGGTTTTTAAATTATTTTGTATTTAGCTTCTCTTTGTCTGCTTAAACAGGCAGTTTAAAATAAGAAAATGTTGCATCACCATGGGACTACTGAATAGAGAGACCTTCCTGAGATGTATCTCTGCTAGAACTAGCTCTGCGTTAAGAAGAAATGTGGTGCACTATTGCAGTTGGTGCTGAGAACCTGCATTAATGTGATGTGCACTTTGGACATTTTGCTTCAGCCAAACTTTTGACCAGTCCCCTACATACAATATATTTGTCACGAATGGGGTTGAAACTGTGAAAAGAAAAATTGTGTACTTGACTGTGAATACTGAGTGGTCCAAGAAGTCCCACCCTGCCCTTTCTTCTCTCTCCTGCAGATGGTGGTACATGTTACTGCAACCATGGTAACATGCCATTTATTCTTGTTCCTGCTTAGTTTCTCACATTATTTCTATTTGTCCCTGCATGTTGCCAAGTTACACAACAGTACCTGTGGCCTGAATCTCTTCCTGGCTCTGAGGAGGCTGAAGTCAAATGGTAAAGAGAAAGGGGAGTAAGGGACAAGGAATATATTAAGATGTAGGTACTACTTTGACCCGAAGACACTGAATAATCAATGTTTAGTTCAAAGCTTTCAGATGTAGAGCAGCACAGCTGAAAACATCTGCCAAGAGCCAGTGCCTTGACTTCACTACCCTTGTTGATATTTTGGGAGATGCCTGTATCTGTGTCCGAGAACGTTGCTGTCACCCTGTGAAGGAAACCTTGGCACCGCTGGAGTGTACAAGCGAGTGGTAAAATGTTCAGGGTGGCCTGCCAGTGTGAAAGCTGCTGTTGCTGTGCAGGTCTTGGGAGAGCACCAGGGAAAGCTTAGGCACAGCTCTACTGCCTGTCCTGGGAGGACCCATAGTCCCTGTGATGTTCATCATGCTGGCTTTAAAGGAGGGTGCTGACACGTCGTCTCTGTGGACTGGCAGCATCATCTGGAGAATGTGGCAATGCATCCATGTTGTGGCAGTGCTACATGATACCCTGTGCCCTGGGTTTATGAGTGAATACCCAAACCATGGTGTAGTCCAGGTGCTGAAGTGCTACCATAAAGTCCCAAATCCTCCTACCTACTGTCTCCATTCTCAGAATGTGTAAAACTTAATTCTGGAACTTCAGTCACTGGTACAGGAAGTTGTTGGCATTAGCAGTGGCCAGGAGCACACCAAGAGAGGATGCAGGGTCAAGGAATGCAAACTTCAGATGATGAGATCTCCTCCAGGCTCTGCAATGTAATAAGCCTGAATCTGCAGTCATGGGTACACAGGCAGGTATCTGTCACCAGCAGGATCTGTGGTGGGCTTATGCCAAGAGGTCTGTTCAAGACAGCCACAGCAGGGGCACATCTCCAGAGTGTGTCTATTGGCCCAGATCACAAGTTCAGTGATTTTCCTTTCTTTGAAGTTTGTTAGGTGTTTTCTCGAAGTTTGTTAGATGTTTTCTCAGATTTTGTTAGATCTTTTCTCTTGTTCTTGTTCAGGTTAACTGATCATTTATCAGCTTTTTTTCGTAGTGTTGCCAAGTATCATATTACCCAGTGTCAGAGAAGACTTTGATCTTCCCTTCACAAGTTTATGAACTCTTCTGTTTGCTTGGGGCCACAGACTGCATCAAGCTGTATCTGTTAGGAGACCAGTGGGATTGATTTTGCCGTCAGGAAAATATTAAGAAAAGTAAGAACAAAAACAATAGGTTGTCAATTGGTGATAGCAAGAGAAGGCAATATGGGTACATAAAGCAAGAGAATTGCCATATTTGTATATTAATGAGATTTGGGCTTTAGGAGGGTCATGGGGTGGTATAGATAATAATATGAAAACATGAAATAACCAGTGCATTTTGGCTTGTTTTACATATGCAAAGCACTGTCACCTGTTTGTTTTGGCAGTGGAAGGTTTGAAGATGTCTGCTGGCACATGCAGTGTGCTTTGTGCCCCGAGGAACTTTGCACTCATACAATCCGCTCACCAGCCTTGCGTCCCCACTTGAGGCATGCACGCATTTGGAAACCACAAAGAGCAGATCTTTGCATTTCCGCTGTTTTCCAAAAGGAATATAATTCATACTCACTGAAACTGGTTCATATCCCAGATCAGTAAGGGAAGTCATATGGGCATTCACTTCAGAAACTCACTACAGGTCTAAGTGCTAATGTTGTTACATAATAGATGGCAAAATATGGAAATGTTTTCTATCTTTGTGGTTGGTTAGTGACTTTTGAGAAAAAAAATTTGTTTGCTTGGGGTTTTGTTTGTAAAGCTAATCTTGAATAACGCAAATTTCCAGAAAAAATCAACAATGTGTTTGTAAGTTTAACAAACTGAGGGGTATTATAGCTATTCTCCACACCAAAAGAGGTTGGCAGCTTGCTGTTTCTCACTGAAAGCTGAAATAAAATGTGGCATTGGTAGGATGTCAAATGAATTGAAGATGGTACTGTTCAATTGGTATCATGAACTCCCAAAGGCTGTTTCTGTTGAAATTGCTAACAGCATGGCAGAAAAGTCGTTTTCTTGCTTAAGTACTCAAAGATCCAATATTGTTCCATTGGTAATGTACTGAAAGCGTGTTATTTAATGTTTGTAGTTTGCTTTTCATCTCCAGAAGGAGACTGTTTTGCAGTCTCAGAAAGGAGGTAGAAGAGAGCTATTGTGAGGGAAAAATTGCATTTCTCTTGTCTGCCCTGGGAGATACAGTTTTTTCAGGACCCAGACAGAGGAAGAATAGAGTTGTTATGACTTGGAATTGACCCATGCTTAAATTCATCAGTGTAAACTTATGCAAAACTCTGTGGTACTTAGCAAGGGGCATTTCCACTGCCCAGTCACAAATATTTTTTACAAAAGTAGTATTGCAGTGGTGTGGAAGGTGCTGAGAAGTAATAAACAGAAATTCAGGATTGAATTTAGGCTATATCATGATTTTTCCCTCTTTGCTTACACAGATATAATTATTAATGACCTACATTTCTTCAAAACTAAACTTTACTAATTCCTGGTACATCTTTTGGCAGTGAGATAAAAGTTATACCTATTAGCTAAACAAAGTGTACAGATGAACACTTTCAGGCTTTTTGCAGAACGTTCAATGGAGTTATTTTTTGCCTGATGTAGTCTCTAAATTCTACTTTTTCTTTGGAAATGTGCATAAAAATAATTCTCTTCATGGCCCTCTTGTGAAAGTTCAGGATCCATAATTTTCAATAACCAAGAGTAAAATGAGATCCTATAGAGACTGTCACTGAGCAGTGTAGTCATCAGACCCAAGTTCTCATTTAGGATCTGGGATATCCTTCTCCAGCCTCTCCTTTTTTCTTTCTTTTGAGTGGTCCTGATTTGTCACATACATATAATGGCTGTAATCCCCACAACCAAACTTGTCAACAATTCTTCACCATAATAATCTGCTGAGGTTTTTAAAAATCTGGTGATGAGTTGGATCTCATTTAATCAACAAAGAAAACTCTAATAACTGTTTCAAGCACAGAGCTCTGCTACACTGCAGACTATATGCAAGTCCTTCATATTGTCCAGGGTCAGTGACCTAGAAACAAGAACTCCAGTGCTAGCACAGGGACTTGAAATGTCAGGAGTTTCAATATAGAGAATGCAACAGAGTAATAACATGGAGCTTTTTGCATGCAACTTGGTGCTTACATTTTGCTTCCCAGAAGGATCTCCAGCAAAAACCTCTTTATGTTTTTTAATTCTCTGTAGGGAATAGTTTAGGAAGGAGCAACTCTATTAAGGGAAAACTGAAAGTAGGTATTAAAGCCAGTAAATAGGCAGTTTTAAGGTTTCTTAGCTAATGACATGCATTTATATGTTTTCAAGCCCCAGACTTACAGCTGGCCTTTATTCCCGGTAAGCATTGGAAGAGAAAGATAATGCAAATTGCTGACCTGTAATTCAGACATTTTGACTCTACATATTTCTGTGCTCTAATAAAAGGGCTGATTCAACTCAGGCTGATGTGTTCAAGAAAGCTTTCTGCTAGTTAATATGAGTGCTGAGGTTAAACCAGCACAAAGATTGGCATGGCTCACTGCTTGAGTGTTTGGTCAGGATCAGTATTACAACCCATACTTTACTTTGATTTCCACTATTACATGATCAGTACCTGAGTTTGCAAACTTGAATCATGCTTTGTACTTCTGCCTGCTGTCAGGCTTTTGGCTATGCTGATAACATATCCCTGAACTGATTCATGGTGCAGTAAAATTACACTCCTGACAACCACTGCCTGTTTGTCAGTCGCAGAGTTGGCTCTACACTACTCCTTCCACCACAATCCACCACCAGCAAACATTTCTTCCTTGTGAAGATCCTCCACGGATATATTTCTGAGACTGCAATGAGTGCCACAGCCCCAGGCTGCTCTTTATTTCGAGACACTTCATCTTGCGAAGCTTTCTCTGTCATGTCAGGATGATTTCTTGCTTTATCCAAAGAGGTGATGGCATACAACCAGTGACCTCTGGAAAACGATACAGTGAGACATGTTGTGCATACTCAGCACATCCACAAAAGTATTTGTGAAATCAAAGGAAAAAAAAAAAGAAAAAAATCAGTTATACAGCCTTAAGTCTTTGAACTATAGCTGTTCTTACTGTGCTACACAGTTTTCTTCATATCAACAGATGAGATCTGTTAGTAGACAAACCATTACCTGTAATAGCATAAAGGAGCTGCCATCACCCTGCAAACAATATCATACCCTTATCACATCACCGGTTATATCTATGCAGATCAGTGACAGTCACTCCTAAGCCTCCACACACCCTGTGCAACTGAGCTAGGGTGATGAAAGGGTGGCACTTCGCAAAGTAAAAACCAGTGAGCAGAAGTAAAGGGAAAATATTATCTTTTTTATTGAATTGCAAAACAGGAGATACTGGAAAGGACCTTTGGAGATTATCTGTCAATTCCTCCTGCTCAAGCATGATGAGCTTCAGCATGGGTTTAGCTCTGGGTCTAGTCAGGAGTTGACTGTCTCCAAGGATGGATATTATATAGTCACTCTGAACAACCTGTTCCTTTGTTCAAATGCTCCAATGTTTTTCCGTATGTTTAAATGGCATATTTATGTCAATGGGGGCTCATTGCCTCTGGTTCTATCTATGAGCACCACTGAAAGGAACCACCCTCCATCTTCTTGTCACCCTCCCTTTTCATATTGATATACACTGATAGACACTCTGAGTCTTTGCTTCTAGAGGTAAATAGTCCCATCTCTCTCAGACGTCCTTGTAGGAGAGATGCTTCAGTCCTTTAATAATATTTGTGGCCCTTGAATGAAGTCTCTCCAGTATGTCCATGTCTCTCTCGTACTGGAGAGACCAGAACTGAACTCTGCACTCCAAGTGCGGCATCAGGAGTGCAGAGGACAGGGGAAGGATAACTTCCCTCCAGCTGCTGGCAGCACTGCTCCTTCCTTGATGAAGAGTGATGAATATTTTACTTTGCATTACACATGTGAGATACAATTCAGCTTCCTTAAGCAAAGAGTCTTTCTGCCATATATGCCAAATGGGGAAATGGTATGTCTGAGGGCAATATAAAATATCCATGTTAGCCTCAAATAAACACTGCAGAGTACCTGATGGTTCTCTGCTATGTATATGATGTTTGTAAACATGTTCTGATTGAATTGGGGTGTTGATTCAGTATTACATGGTAATGGTATATGAATGGAGATGAATTTCTGTCCATTGAGAAAAAATATTCTTCTGTCGTCCTGGTAAGAAAGAATGCTGAAGGAAACATTGAATGGAAGTATCCAGCAAACAGAACCTTTTCAGACTCCACTATTCAATGGCAATCTGCTGTAGCATAAATTATTTAGAGCAGCAGAGTTCTTCTTATCAGGAAACACACATAACAGGTGAAAAGAAGAGCTGCTTTTAGCTAGAAGCACAGAAAATAACTAGATGCTTAAAGAATCAGTAAGCCATGTATATCGCCTCTTTCTTGGACTCAGGCTAGGCTCATTTGTTGCTGCAATGGCACATGGGGTCCATGTAATGGCTGCATAGCAAGCTATCTTCTGTCGCAGAAACTGCCCTGGGCTAATGCGTGCAAGATCTATTAAATACCATCATGATCTAGATTTCATGTTCTCTTCAGGATAATACGATTAAATAAGTCTGAACTTGGGTGGGTCCTTAGGTGACTTTCACCTGGAGGAATTTCAAAGATTGCATATTTTAATCTCTTTATTCAAGTGCAACCAATGATGCATCTGGATTTTTGTGAGTTTCAATATCCCCTTCTTGGAGCACATGCATGCTATATATATTTATAATACATAATAGAGTACATATGTGTCTTTCTTATGGCATAGCCACTTCTAGCATGGCAGATGACCAGGTTTCTTCCTGACCAAGTTGCCTAGTATTGAAGGAAATATTTTTAAATGTATGTGTCAGTGTATATTTATGGTATTTCACGTGGGCACATTTCATGATGCGTCTCCCATGATGTGGGACCCAGCAATGCCACAGGTCCCACAGGTATCTCCTCTGGGGTTCCTGTTGTAGACCGAGCTCTTGCTTTGCTGTGATTTGTTGAAATAAAACAGAGTGTATTAGAAATGTTTATGCATGCCCAGGGCATAAACATTGAAAATATACAAGTATCATGCTAGAAGTCCCTGAAAACTGGCTGTAACCACAGGCCTTTGTGTCATTTAAGATTTTTTGCAGCACAAGAGAGCTGAGCTAATAGGAATACTCCTATAGCATGAAAGAGCTGAGCTAATAGAAATCCAAGGCCAAAGAAAAGGATAAATGTGGTCTAATCAGCAATAAACTGTGTGGGTGGATGTGACTGTGTGTTGGTTAAGGCAAGGAATGTCTGTAACAACAAAAAACTGTCATATATACAGGCATGAGCAAGAAAAAAGCAAGGTGCAACCAAAAGTAATTGACTGAGACAGATATATCCAGGAGAGGTTTTGGGAGGCAGATTTGTGGCTCAAAACAGGCTGTGGCTGTTAACAAAGGTATTGGATTGCAAGATAACATTTTTATAGTATGGCATCAGGGGAAATAGATGAAAATCAAGTTCTAATATTCATTTTGGTATTCTCAGTGCAGTCTTGTGTTCCTACTGTCCACTTCTGCTTGTCTTTCTATTCACTGCCTAGACTAGGCTGAGCTCTGAGTCCCTGTATTTGTGTGTGAAGTGCCTGCAACAACTAGATTCTGTTTTCAGACAGTGGTCCTATGAGTTAGTGCAATTTAAATTATTAATAATTCAATTAATATTGCATAACTAAATTCATACACTTGAGACATAATACTTCCTGTCTATAAGGCTTTCAAGAAATAGTATCCCCAGCTTACTGAGGAACAAATATGAGATAAGCTGGTTTGCTCAGTGTAGCGTAAGAAATCAAGCAGAGAAACTGGCTCCCAGCACAATTTTGTGAGTGCCAAGTGGCAGAGATGTGCTTTTCAGAAGATACTGCTTCTTGTATGTTGCTTCCTAGACAAGACTGCTTTAATTTTGATGCAGTCTAAAACAAGCTAGTAAGTTTCTACTTTCTTTTACTCTTCACGTAATGGAAATAGTGTTTGTTGGACTAAATATCGCTGAACCATTGAGCATCTTCCACATCCACTACTGTATTGAAGATGATGCTAGTGACTAAAGAATTATGTATTTTAAAGAATTATTTGATAAGAAAATGCTTGTAGGGGATTTTTAATCACGTGAGAAAATTGATACTATAAGGTACAGGAAGATAAAACAGCTCTCATGAGTTTCTTCCTTCCAGAACCTCTCACTCTGATATTTGGATGTCAGTTTCGGGAGGAAAGGGAAATTATTGTAAATGATAAAAGGTGTTATTATTAAACACCATATTTTCATCACCCCAAATTCCAAATTCTATTTGTAAACTGTTATACCTATTAGGTGCTTATCATTGTAGAGACCAAATAAAGAAGGCCATGAATAGTTTTAAGCTACAAGAGTTTGCTTGATGATTTCTCAAATTATTATTTATGGTGCATGTATGTTTTCCTGTCATCAGCTGATGTGTATATAAATGGAACCTGCAAATAGAAAGTGAAAAGAGAGAAATAAGCACATTGGGAGGGGAGAAGGAATAAGAGTAAAGTATTCATATTTTCATATATAATTTTCAGTACTTTTTTTTTTGGTAAAGTATTATACTGATTAGGTAGCAAAAGCAGTACTGTTTTATATGCAATGAGAATGACAGGACTTTACTTTTTTCTAGTGCTTTAGCCATAGTCTGCAGAATGCTGTTAATTATTGAGACCTGAATTACTCATAATTTTCAGCTAAAAAAGCAGGAAATTATGTGTTTGCTCAGCGTAAGAGTTCCATTGTTTCAATAGCAACTAATGATAGACTTTTTTCAATTATGAAATTCAAGAAGTAATAGATATTTAAAGTGAACAATTTACTTATTTTTCCATGAGAAAGGACTTAATGCCACAACGTAGTTACATAGAAAATGATGTGCAATGGGTTTGCATTGCACACCCTGACTTCACATAGTGAAAATCACATGAAGACAACTACAGCTTAAAATTTGATTTTCCCTGTGTGCATTTTATATAATTGCTCTTATAATTCTACGTTATTTTTTCAGAAAATGATTAGTCTTGGCATAGATTCTGGTCTCTGTACCAAAATGGTGCAGAAAACTGAAAGACTGGATAGGGGAAATCTTTCCTTGCTTTCCAGTTCCTCCTTTATTTTTATACACTTCTGGCAGATAGAAGAGGTCAGGAGGGCACTGTGCTGGTGATTAAATAAGGGAGGTTACATGTAAGGGTGAAAATGTTTGCAGACCTTCTAGTGTTGGTCAACAGTCTCAGTGATATACTGCTCTTGGAGAACGTCCTGTGAATAGAGAGATCTGGAAGTGGATGCTGAAACTGTTACCTGAAAATAATTGGAAAAAGTTACTGGGTTCTTTGTCGGGGTTTTTTTTGTTTGATTTTTTTGTTTTTTTAGTTGGTTGGTATTTTGGATTTGGTGGTTTTGGGGTTTTTTTGGAGGGGGGAGTTTAATGTATCCTATAAAAAAATCTTAAATGGAACAATATCATCAGTTCCAGGTCCTGTATCTCTTTGCCAAAAGAAATCCTGAGGCAAAGCTTTTGTTTGAAAACAGTCCTCTAAACCGCCATCATCATATCAAATATGTCTTCCAGTTATATTTTGATAACTTCTGGGAATTAACTGAGGTTGGAGAAAGAGATTGCTGTAACTGATACTTATTTGTAAAAAGTGACATTTGTATTGCTATTGTGTGTATTTATCTCAGGATGAAAAGTAGGTCATGGTAAAGAGAAAAAAATCTGAACCTCGGTTAACTGCAGAAGGGTATGTGGGGTGGGATTTAAAAATGATGGGAACAACCCCATTTAGAATGTCTCTATTGTTGTTGCCATTAAATCCTATGTTTCAAGTGAGGAATTTCAGAGCATGTGGCAGTGAGCTGTTGAACTCCCAGGAGACTGTAGCTGTTTCAGTAGCTCAAACTGCTGGAAAAGCAAAGATTTGTGCCCTTGCTAAGGATGAACCAAAGTAGTTCCCAGTAACTAAAAATTAATTTTGCAGTTAAAGGAGCATGCAGAATCTTTTATATTCTTTGGATCAGAAGCTCACTGCAAAGAAGAATGTAATAATAAAGACACATCCCTTAGTCAGTCTAAAGAGTGGGCCAAATGCTTTACTACTGAGATTCCTGACTGTAGGTGAAACTACTGATGAAAATTCTGGATGCAGTTCTGGTAGGCCAGTGTTGACCAGGTCTGCAGTTAAGGACAAGATGGTCCTTGCCTGGGGGGAGAAAGTAAACAGCCATAGAGACCAGCTGCTTTGAGGTACTAGTCCAGGTAGGAAGAGGAGTTGCTGCTGAGCCAGGATAATTTAGTTTCCCTTAGGAGACACCAGCAGTCGGACAAGAGCTACCTGAGGGTTGTTTTAATCACCTGTTTTTGCCAAATGGAGCTGACTTGCCTCAAGCATAGCAGGATAGCAGCCTAATTATATCAAGACTATAAATAGATTGGTACTAAGGAGGCTATTCTAAATTTTGAGTGATAGATGCAGTCTAATAATCAGAGTATGCTAGTGATTCAACAAGACATTATAAAGATGGTGATGACACAGTTTTTGTTTACTAAAATGTCTTCTAGTTAAAAATTTAAAAAGGAAATATGAATGATAGAGAATTTAAAAGTTACACTATCTTACTCTAGTCTTATTTCTTTGACTAATGTGTTCTACAAGGTACTCTCAAAAGTAAAATGGCTTTACTAGTCTCTCTCCTTTTTACTCTGTATATATGTACTTCATGAGTGTGTCTGCTGAGTTGCATCAAACCCAATAGCTATCTTTCTGCACATCTCTTAAGAGACCATGGAAATCCTGCTTAAAACACAAGTGACAGTTGCCTTTGGAACTTGAAGACTTTTTTTTTTGCAGCTGATCATCTTTGTTAGCACAGTACTCCTCTCCTGCAGTGTAATAGAAACCCTCACTCACGTCGCGCTGCCCTGCATCTGCCTGCCCAACTGTGTCTGGCAGACATGAAGATGAATCTGCACCATCACAGAAAGGCTGGAGAAAAAAATCATCAGGAGTGGATTGTCCCCTATCCTCTACACATCAAAAAGCATCATCATTTGTGCTCCTAGCAAAACATCAACTGTGTATTGCCAGAACTGTGCCTGCTGTGTTCACACAGTAGGAGTGTTTATCACAATCCACAAAGTAGAGCAGCAGAGCTACCATAATCCATTGTGGTTGTTGTTCATATAAAAGTTATTCAGTTTTTGTTTAATCCCTCCCCTGTGCTCACCTTCATCTTTGTCAGTGAACCTAACTACAATAATGTTTAAAATCCCAGATTTGTTTGGAGATTTCTTTATTTTGCACTCCAATCAGTTGATTGGGTTGAACACTTGACTTTTGTTCTAAAGGGGATTAATTTAGCTGAACCCGTCTGAGTCTACCTGAAACACCACCCCTGGTGAAAGCTGGTGAAAAAACTGCATCGCAGTGATTTTCCCGTGGAAATAACACTGTTCAATTTCTGTATGAACAGTGGAACAGTCAAATACTGCAGATTTGGAAGGGTTACCTTGCCAGCAAAAGCAGGGCAAACCTATGGTTTGTCAGACTATAAGCTAGTTAGCAATTAAAGGCAAACTGGGGTACATAAGGAATATTAGATTATTTCATCAAATGAATCTGACTACCGACATAGTTTTCAGCTCTTCCTGTTACCAAATAAACAAGGAGACTGAAAGAATGTGTCAGGGAATATAATCAGAGCATCTAGTTTTATTAAAAAGCCAACAAATTATCAGAAATATGAAAGGTTGACTGTAAGTATCCAGTGCACATATCTAATTTGCAGTTCTGAACATTTGGGTTACACACCTCAATGGAACAGCCAGCACATTACATGGTTTAAGTTTTATAGAACAGAAAGAGGAAAAAGATAGGATGAATGTTATGTTAAACTTGCAGGAAAAAATCAGCTAAATAGCATTAAACATAAATTTTTTTTAAGGATACTTTTAGGTATGTCCTTTCTGTGCTTAAAGATAAGCTAGAAAATATTTTTCAAAGTAACTGAAATTTTAGTTATGAAGAGCACAGACATATCTTCAGGAAATGATTTATCTGATTTAGACATGCCCTTACCTAAAGAGAGTTTTCTTTCATGCAGGAGAATTATGTTGACCTAATAAGAGTATTTAAAGATTGTTTATAAATCTTGGCTTCTGACTGATATGCTAAGCACAAGCTCTTATGTGCCAAGCTATTCAAGCCATGGATTTTAAATTTATTTGACACACGACTCTCTTACGGACAGAATATAAAAGAAAAACAACCAGAGCACAAGCTGCATTCAGTCCTTTAGCTTTTTGCAGAGAAAAACAGACCGTTCGTTTGCTATTTATTTGCATGTGTGAGAAGTTAAAACCTGCAATGTGACCTAGGGCAGGCCGGGAAAGACATTTAGAAGCCTGTTGTTTAAAGAAGCACTGATAATGCAGTATACTTATAAATTTTCTTTGATGTTTTGTAGGAGTAACGCTGTGATTCCTTCATATGCTTTAAGTAGTTGATTCTGTTTGCTGCCCAGTCACCAAACCCTGGTTTGTATTTAACTACACAGACTCACAGTCACTGGTGTGAGCCTTGCATCTGTTGGGACTGACGGCTGCAGTTTCTGAGGGTTATAGACTGAAGGTCTGTATTTATTACCTTAGGAAATATCTACTGTTCAAAATTAGAAGTTACTGGCATCACACCATAACCACCAGTCTGTTTCAAGGAAGTTATGTTCTCCTCTACACAAATATATACCGGGATGAAGGTATGTTTGTAGGTGGGTACCCAGAGTAAAACTTCCTCACTGCCATGCACGAACACTGCTTTTTTGCTGGTTTGGCTGTCCTGTCATTACATATTGCCAGCACTGGTCTGCTGTTCCACCAACCCAGGCCTGCACAGCCGCACTTGTGTGTGTGTGTGTGTGTGTGCGTATGTTTGTTTTCCATGGAGTGTGTTGGAAGCTGCTGATAGCTGAGGCAGCACCTCTGGCAGACAACATTTATTCTTTATCGCTTTTCACACGTGATAAAATCACAGCACATTTACATACCTCTGGCCTAATGACTTCAATATGAAATACGAAAGAGGTTGAAATGAAAGTTGAGAATCCTGAAAGGAAGCTCAGAGACAAAAACCCCCCTGTGCCTTAGGGATGATATAGTGTTGACTTTCTGCTCTTGTAATCTGCCATCCTCCATGGCACACATTAGCTAAAGCTTTGCTTTCTGGCCTATTAGGTGTTCACTGGAGCCTGCTAAGCCACCAGGAGATGATGCAAGGGGTGACCAGAGACCACGGACAGAGGTGCTGTTCAGCCAGCTGTGGGTGGCCAACGTTGCCAGCTTAGAGCCTGACAGAACAAGTTAGAAAAGAGGAGAACAAATACAGTGTGAGATAAGTGAAAAGAGGAGATAGATAGTTTAACTAGTAAAAACTAGTAAGGGGAAAGCAAGAGAGATGCTGAAAATATTCTAGGAGAAGATGAGGCATAATCTGTTATAGGGAAGGGATGAATGAAAACCAGGATGAGGGGGAAAAGTTAGCAAAAAATGTATAAAAGAAGTCTAATTTCTTAAGGTTACTTTGTTATAGAGTGTATCAAGTAGTACCCCATTCCACTTACTTTAAACTGCAGAAATGTGGTCAATTGGAAATCATCAAGGGAAAGTTATTTATATTCAAACAAGTTTTTTCAAACTTGTGAGGCAAGCTGGTGTTGGTTCAGATAAAGACTTTGTAGCAATGTTTTGACAGGTTTGTTCTGAAAAAGCTAGAGATACGCCAAGTAAGGGTTCATATTTGTTTTCCTGTGTGTCTTACATGTTTCATTACAATTTAATGGATTAGCATAAATAATTGCCTTTGGCAATAAATTGTCATGCTGTCTAGGGAAAGTACTTGTTTCACTCCTTTCAAATTATGTATTTGTCACCTGCTAAAACTAATTAGTGCATTTTAAAAGCTGAAAGAATTTATAAAATCCAAGACTGTATTTATAGTATTTCTTAATCACTCTGCCAGAATGAGGGCTTCAGGAAAGCATTTCTGTTTGCAAAGGTATTTAGATAAAATTCATGCTATTTTGAGGCTTAGATTCATGAAGACAGAACTACTGAATTTGAGTATGTATCAAGCACTGTCAAATCAAAAATCCAAGAAACTGTCTTTGAGACTTGTTGTTGACTCAACAGAATTTTTTTTTTGGCTCTTAAGGAAAAGCTGCAAGCCCATGTGTTGTGCCAAAGATGTGATGAGAAAGTAAACTGTATGTCTGATGTATAGAATAGCAGCCTCCCTCCACATGTCCTCTGAATTTTCCCTGGAGGAGGAAACTTGTCCCAACAGGGAGATTCCAACCTAGAGTTTTCTGATGGCTTAGCTGTGTCACAGCGGGGGAAATCAGAGCTGAAATACCAGCTCCATAGGGCATGGAGTGGCTGCAACACCCATATGTTTCACTGGGAACTGAGATCATTCAGGATTTTCCAGACCAGGAACTCTAGGATAACAAAAACAGTGACCTTCCAGCTAATCTCCAGTATTATTTAGTGTTCACATCAACCGTACATACTGCACAAAGTTGGCTGTTACATTTTATGAGAATCATAATTACTGTTACTGAACCAGAGCAAAATTCAGTTAATACCCTCACTTTTGACTGCACAGAGCTTTCTGAAGTCTGTGCCAGAGATAATTAAAGAATGGTTCAAACAGAAGTTTCTAAGGCCTTGGAAATAACTGTGGGAAATAAGCTGTTCAGTTTTTCTTTACTGCCATAATGTATTAGAAGTGACGCTACTAAAAATGGGTTCATCCTTCTGGTCCAGTAGACCAATTGAGGTATTCACTTTTTGCAACCCCTGATTGCACAATTGTTGGCATCACTTCTCCCTTAGAGTTGCTTTGCAGAAAGCTGTATAATATTATGTTAAGGCTTTTAATATCTGTGTTTCATGTGGAAAAACCCTCTGAAGATACTGAGAATGAATGGGAAGGATAAGCTATGTACTTAAGACATACAAAAAGAAGCAATTTTCACACACTGCTTTATATAACCAAGTTGAAGAGAAAATTGAAGTTTCTGAAAAAGAAATCAGCAGTAAAAATGAAATCACTGACTTCCAGTGGTCTTGATTTGAATTTGACTTAATGGTTTTACTTAGATGTCTAAAATTGGTCTTCTGCAATGATTGTTAATTTATATTTTGCTGCTCAAGATCTGTTCCTTTGATTAGCTGTCGTTTTGAAGGCATTTTTAAATAAAAAAAAAGAAAAAGGAGATTGCTTATTCACTAAGATGCTTAAGCATTTGAAGTAGACCAGTACTCAGATTTTGCATGTTCCTTTCTAGCTATCACTGCATGTGTAGTAGTAAAACTATCTTTGCAAGGCTGACCAATTCAACCTTCCAAGGCTAGTTATACATTTGTTCGATCAATACCAGTCTTTCATAACGGAATTAGGTTTTCTAGAAGTGCACTCAATAGTCTCCATTAATTATTGTATTTTGAAGCTTTCAAAAGCCTCATTAAGTTTTTAAAACCTAATATCTTCTTTTAGATTTTCAGTCATGGATTACTTTTCTTCCCATTTCCTCTTAATTTTTCTTCAACTCTAACGTAACTTCCTTGTCTCACAATAACTTACTTCCTTTATAGTAGAGTTTATTTTAAATAGTCTTGTGACATAGGGAGAGAAAGATGAATGTGAAAGATGAAAGTGCTTACAGCATGTCCCCACTATTTTCTAATTTAGGTAGTTCAGGATGGAGGTTCCTTTTCACAGGCTGGGCAATCACATTAGTTATTTTGTCAGTGGTAAACTGTAGCTCAGATCTCCACTGAAGCTAGAAAAGCAGCAAACATGAGCTTTTGCTTGTGACAATTTATTTTACAAACCTGGAGCTGGTACTGCATGATTCAGACACTCATCTTGCTGACTGTGCATTGGAAGCAAAATTGCCAATATTATTTCTTAGCTTCTTTTCTCAAATGGCCAGCACTCCCACCTATAACAGACTTTATGTTTTGTGGTGAAAATTTTAGCTATCAGCAGAGCGGTCAGAAGAGAGGGACATTACTTTTTTTCAATGTGTGAGACTGTTAAAAAAATAGCAGGACTCTTGTTACATGAGCTGCAGTGAGGTCATCAGGCACTTATGATAAACTGGAGATTTGTAAATTGCAATAAGTTGCTGAAATTTTTCTGTACATAACTCTGTAAATGCACAGCTAAAATAGACTTTTCCTGTAAGAGATGCCTTTGTTATGATTTCATATCTTAAAGCAGCAGATCATGTCCCTGTAATTGCATTAGTGCCAGTTTTTTCAGAAAATCATTTGAAGTACAGTTTACTTTGTAACAAAACAAATTGATGTGTCCTTTGGCTTGTTAGATTACTGTAGGCTGGAGGACACTGGTGGAGGGAAATAAAGAGAAGTGGAAAGGACTTGGAAGGTGTCCACCAAAGTCTTGTGTGCTGCTGAATTAATCTTGATGCACAGTGTAAGACAAGTGAACTCATTTATCTAAATGTGCATAGCTGAGCAGAAAGACGAGACAGGGACTAAGCGTGGTGATTTCACCCGATTTGCGAGGTAGAGGTAAACTCTATGAGGTCTGACGATATTACTTCATTTTCATAAAGCCATCAGACACCTTCCTTTTCAGCATGTGAGGCAGCCTTCCTCAGCCTGGCGCCCGTGACCAGCAGCCACGAGAGCACCAGGGTCTGTCATGCAGACATGTACATGACATGGAACTGAGTGGAAAGAAACGGGATAGAAAGCACCCCATGCAACTGGAAAAAAATATTCTTCTCTGGCAATGTTGTGAATTAGCTATAACAGCTGTAAAATATCTGCTACAGCATACTGATTTTCCATGAATTTTCTGTGTGAAGTCTGTGGCTTTCTAGAGGACCACAACTGAAGGAGAGCTTTGGACAACCTTTTTTTTTTACTTGTTTGTTTGTTTGTTTCTGTTGTTGTTTGCTCCTTATTATATGCTGCTTTTAGAATGTTAAGGGAAAGAAACCTAATTTTAGGGATACTTCCATGATTTCTGGAAAACTCCTTAATAGCTAATTTGGAATGTTTTGATTGTAGTAGTAACACAGGTGTATAATAAGCTGAACTAAAACTTCTGAGCTAAAGCATCGCAAATGTTTTGCTGCTTGAAATATTGAACCAGGTTTGATAAAAGATTTGCATTTATTGTTCAAAATCCTAAGACAGCAAAGTTGATTTCTGTTCCAAAAATAGTTACAGACACATAGTGTTCAAGTTCTGCCCTTGCAGGATTCACCCCTTTTCCCTTGGGATCTTTCTGGCAATGTGTTGAAAGTGTGATAATGTGTTTACTGCACGTCATGGAAGTGAGAGCCCAGAAATGATGAAACACAGGGACAGCCTTTACGCATGTAGAGTCCATGGGGGAAAAGACATTTACCCCATCATTAAATAAAGAATAAAGGTTTAAAAATTACCTTTCATTTTCTCCCTTGACACAAATATGAAAGGATAATTAATTTCTGGCTGCAGTTAGAATAAATGCATATAGCCCTTTTTTTTTTTCCCCCTAGCAATTTACCTGAAAGGCCCCACGCAAAGGCTGTATAAATCATTCATATTGTAACTCAGGCCTGGAAGATTTAATGTAGAAGGAAGAACATTGGTTGCAAAGAAAATTAATTTTGCAAGATATTAAGCCTGTCTGGGCAAATAGTTGTGTCTTGTGTATTTTGGATCAAATTCACCTTTCACATAAGCACACAAATCTCACTTCAGTCAAGAGAGATTGAAACTGAATTTGGCTCGCTGTGTTTAGGTCCAGATGCCAATCTATATTCATTCAATCACAAGAGAAAATCTGTGGCTGAAGGCTTAGTATAACTTTTCAGTGTTTTGATTGATACTAATTGCAAAGCTCAGTTTGTTTTGAAAACTAGAGTGAGTAGTAACAAATTTCTAAATGTTTTCTAATTATTAGTGAATTATCTAAGATTTTTTTAAGTTTTCATGTTGTGCTTAGATTAAAATCATTATATGAAACATTTTTAACATGCAGTGAAATGGATTACTAGTATCACAGAACTAGTATCACAGAATATATTTCTGTATATTCTACAGAAACATCTGTAGAATATAACTGAAGCTATGGTCTGAAGATGTCCTGATTAATTAATAAATATGAATTTAATGTTTTAAAAAAACTGGAATATGACAAATGTCAAGAAATGGTAGAATCCTGACTGCCTTGTGCATTGAAATCTATGACAGTTAATGTTTTGGGAATACATAGTTGGATCATCTATGGTTAAATTTGAATGCATACATAAATTGTAAAACCCCCCAAAGTTCCATGATGTTCGCTTTCACTCTATGTGTTGCCATTTGGTAATACTCTGGCAATGATTTGCTGCTAGGAAAGTCCTTCTCAGGCTTTTAAGTAAATGTTTGTGGGTGGGGATGAGTCAGTGATAGATTTTTCTGTGTTTGGAGATGGTACATGTCTTGAAGAATTTATACTAAATATAGCCACCTCACCACTTTCCATGCCACTTGCACCTGCACTGTTGCATTTTACAGTCCTTCAAAATGTCAAGGACATAGATATTTACTTGAAATAGTATTTTTCAAGCTGTGGGTTATAGTCACTGGAGACTTCAATGAAGGTCATGTTGGTTTAAGTCTTTAAAAAGTCCTTTTAAATATAATTTTTTTTATGTTGACTTATTGCTAACAGTAGTTGAGCTCCTTCAAATAAAATGATAAAAATCTACATGACTGGCTGCAAATGCCTGAGGCAGATATGGAATTGATAGCTACCTTTAATTTCTGACAGGAGCTCAAGTCTAATATAGGGTTGTGGTGTAACAACTGCAGACAGTACTCACAACCTTGATCTTCCGCCTTTCTGTGCCATAAACACCCCATATAAAATTTAATCACAGGGTCTCAGCCTGTTGAAGTTGATAACAAGATGGTCTTCCTGATGACACAAGCAATTATACCAGACAGCAACAACTCTTACAGAGGCATGGAAAATGTGCCTTCTGAATACTGACAAAATATTTCAGGGTGAAACAACGTGCTTTGGATTATCAAGTCCTGCTAGTCAAAATTTTTTTAACTTACATCAGATTCAAAATTCTTCATTTTGGAAAATGTTTAGTGGGGGGGGATTGCAGAGGGGTGGAGGGGTGTTATCTTTTTGCTTTTTAATAGCAATTTGTGGGGGGTTTTTCTAACAGAATAAATCTGTAAGTGTCCAAACACTAATAAAATCCCACTCAGTTATAACAAAGCTAAATATGTACAAGTAGGCACATTCTATTTCAAATTTGTGATATTTGCTTTTTTTCAGTGTTTGCTTTTTGCATTAATTTAACTAAGGATAATCTAAGGATAAGGTCTGTGCTTAACTTTAAGACTCAAGCATTGACACTTAACGCTGAACATTGGTAGATTTATATCTGCACAGAAAAGGGTTAAGTTATATAAACCATTAAAAAATGTGCAAGTTACAGGATTTAAGTACAGTGTAAACTACAGGTAGAAGTGATAATGTTAAATTAATGATAGCAGAGTAGATTTATAACTACGGAGGGAGGACATGTACATTTAATCCTTTCTTGCTTATGAAAAGGTTCAGATTAAGCAAAAATCCATCACACTGCTGGGGGAAGTGTTCTTTCTCCATTGTTGCAATAAAAGAGAAGTTGAATTTATGGGTAGCAGTAAGAGAGAAATCTGCATAAACTTGCTTGAACGTATACCTTGGGACACAATTTGCTTTTAAAAGATTCATAGACGATCTTATTTTTCTATGGTACTGATACGGGGAAAATGCTTAGGAAAAACATAAATGAAGCTTCCAAATTACCACTCAAAAATCTACTCTGACGCAGTTTGGAAAGCTCATAACAGTGGCAAGAGGTTGCCAGTATTAGGTAGCCTTTGGTTTAAGCTGAGAAAGGACTTTAGGAGAGGGATTTAGGAAAGAGAATCACTTCTAAATGCAGTTGTTAAAAGAAATGGTGGAAGAAGGTTTTATTGCTGTGGTGCTCACTGTGTTATGTAGAATAGAATTATTCCCCTGGAAAAGCAGCAGTGGAGTGCATGAGAAGTGGTAAGCCAGTATTTCCCAGGTCATTTTAAAAGAAAATTCAGAATTTGTTCGCTTTGCTTTCCGTAGATGGGCTCCATCCCACCTTAGCAGAAGGGTGCTCTGGGCAATGCTCTGGTTTTGTGCTTTGAGCCAAACAGTTTTTACCCTGGAAGATCCCTCTGGCACGTGTACTGATTTGTCTTTTTTTAAGGTATCGGAAACTATTGTAAACAGAACCTAGTCTGCACTAATAGAACTAACACTTTCCCAAGCTGTTGTTACAGGGAAAGTCTGCTTGGTGGTGGTCTCCAAAAATGCTTGGTTTGGTGTCTTCAGCTCTGTTAGCTAAAACATCAATATTACAATACATGCTTTGTGGTAAAAATACCAAGATACCATCAAAAAGCTAAACTGAGAACAAATTGTTCTCATTTCAAATGTAATTACTAAATAGCAAGTCTGTTGGGCATAAACCTTTGTAAAATATCCTCTTTCCTTTGTTTCTCTATACTTTTGCACAATATTTGAAGTCTAAGACATTAATGAGGAAGCTGTAGGGGAAATGGAGTAACAACAATCTACATGAAATATTCAGAAACTTAAGATATGCAGTGTTAGTTTTCAACTCCTGTGACATCCTTTCATTTTTTTATTCTATGTTGTTAAGTCTTGTTACTTTTTTCCCTATAAAACATAATTTGCACATATTTCAGCTAGCTAGCTGTCTGTCTATGAATGTATATAGCGAGCCAGGCAACCTAGATCCTGTTAGCTTTACCATACAGAGTAAGGCAGTAGTTTTATTCTTCATTAAGTTGTGAATAAGAGATATTTAAAGGAAAGGGCGGCTCAGCTCTGAGGTTGTAGCTTCCAGGTTTTTGACTAAGTCCTTTGGCCATGGAGCTTTTAGAGGTATCTTTATTTTTTATTTTGTATGATATAGACAAAAGAAATACAATTCATGTTACAGAATGCAGCTATCTGTGCTGAACAGGAAGCCTAAACCAAAGAGTACTGTGAAATACTTTTCAGCATGACAGTAGGCATTTTACCCTTTTTTTGGACAAGCAAACTGTGCAGCAGCATTCAGACTCTTAAAAACTGCAATTTAGTGAAAACAGACATATAAAATTCCAGTCTTGATTAAGTGATTTCACGAGAAAATAATGCAGAGTTGAGCATTTTTCACAAGCAGACCTTGTGCTTCTGAGGCTTCCAGCGTGATTTTCATAAATGCAAGCTTCTGATTCTTCCTTACCTTGAGCATTTTGCAGGCATGGGCAAACATAAAATACTGACGCTCGGGAGAATCCATGGGGAACTTTAAGGGGAGCCATTTAGATTTCTTGCTTTTGGTAAAGGACCCAGCTTTCAGAGGTTGATCTGAAATGTCTGCTTCAAAACATATTACACCTACAGCCATGATGCTGAATTACTGGTCTCTGAGTTTAATCTTGCACATTTCCTTTGGTATGAAGTCTTTGAAAATTATTACATGCAGATCAGGAATTAAAGAATAAGTGCCTTGCAAGGTGTTGCATAGTGCAGATGCTTACTGCAGATGAGTGATTTGCTCTTTAGTAACATTCAAGCATGAACACAGAGAATAGGAGGTCTGAATCAGGTTTGTGGGTGTAATGAGAAGTTTCCAATTTGTGGAAATGGAAATCGGCCACCTTCATCAGCATCATCCCCACAGCCAGCTCCCAATGTGTCCAAGAGCTGGAGGAGCAGAGAAAACCCAACCCAGTTATGCTCCTCCCTCAGATCTCCTTTCTTTACTGCCACTGTTGATTTGGGGTTGCTGATCTGATGTGCCTGTTCTAGTGCAGAAATCTGTGCCCTTGGAGCTGTGACCTTCCCAAACTGTCAATGAGTTCTTGTGTTTTCTCTGTGCATAATTATGAACTGACAAGTGCACTCTAAATCCTCAGAGATGGACGGTTTGTATTATTCTTTTTCTTTTGAAAGGGTGTAAAATTTCTGCAGAAACGTAAAAGAGAAAAAGAGAATAACATTCCCAGTTGTGTTATAGTGCAGTCCTTTGGATTGCTAAGAAATCAGGCTTCCCTCCACATCAGTAGCCACTCTGGCTTGACCTGTCACTTCTGTCTGCAGACTTTTCAAGCAGATGTGGCTGCTTTGAGCCTCATTCATGCTGTGAATCTGTAAATTCCACAAGCTGGATAAGATGAACTTGATTTCAGTTGTCATATCTCCTGTTGCAGACCTTCTTCTGGGGATGAAGATTAGTGCTGTTAATGACGCTTTAATACATGAGTGTTGCCTGGCAAGGCCTGAGGGAGTGACATTAGAAAGCACTAAAAGCAATAAATGAAGTCTGATATAGAATGTACTTCCAGCATTGACATAAAAGCAGACAAGTTCAGGGCAAAATTCATCTCTGCATTTCAGTGATGCTATACCACTGATGTCCATGCCTTTGCCTGTCAGAAATAGTAGTGAAGTTTGGCCAGATGCAATCCCCATCTAATGTTTTTCAAAAGATGAAACTGAAATTTGGGTCCTCCTGCATTTCCCTATGAAATCCACTTTAGTCATCTCTACTACAGTGTTTCCTGCCTCTTTTGTATCTCTCTCCAAGTAGTGTAAAATATCAATAATTTCTGCTGTAACCTTTTTGTTGCTACTTTCAGTTTTACTTGGTGTGAGGTGTCTCATTTATGAAATACAGGCTAAACTGTTCTTAGAATATGAACTTCTAAACTGGTTAGCCTCCCTTGCCATAACAAGTTTTCTTATTTGGAAGTATTCTGAATATGGTAAACATAGCAGAGGTTGACAACAGCAATAGTAGCTAATTAAGCGCATTTAGTAATTTTTTTCTTTGAAGCTGGTACTGAGCAGATTTCACACTTAGCAGCTCCTCGGAATGCCGCAGCCAGGGTGGTGTTTCAGGCTGTACTTGTGGAACACAGCCACCACAGCAGCCTCTTACCTCCCTGCAAACCTGGCCAGACTTCTGTGCTAGAGAGCAACCAGAGGTATCCCTGCATAACTCTGAACTGAGCCTTTCCTCACTGCCCTTGGAGCTCAGCAGTAATTCCTCTGCTTGGCAAAAAGAGGAGCTGTTTTGTTGTCACAACGCACATAGAAACAGAGGTATTTTTCCAGGTGTTTTTAATGTGGTTGCTTTTGGTGAGTTATTTTCTTTCACTTAATCCTCTTTTCCAAATCTTACTAAGAATTACTTTTTTTCTTCAAGCAAGAATTTCCAGTGTACAGATGGTGTAGTAAAATTAACATGACCTATTACTGTTAATTGAGTTTTAAGTTATCATTCCTTGAGAAGTCAAGAGGAAAAATTAATGAAGCAGACATTTTCATTTACAATCTAAAATTTTCTAAGTAATCTTTTAATAAATTGGTCCTGAGTGAGTAACTAATATTCTTTTATGAGTTACTGACATTCTGTAAGTTTTTACAATCTCTCTTAATATTGCTGCTCAACTGAAAATAATATTGCCATGTATTACAGGAAAATTACAGGAAAACCTAGGGAAACAATCAAACTGAAAGTAAAAATTATAATTGTCCTATAACATTTTTTTCTGCTTTTTTTTCCTCTTCTGATCAGAAGGAGGAAACAGTGACAGATTTTGGTCACACTTTTAATAAGGTGTTCTTGGAGGTGGTCTTAATTTATTCCTTTTAAAAAATTAAACCAGTTTAAGAGAGGGTTTTTAGGATCAACATAGTTCTAAGTTTGCTGAACCAGAGGTATCTCTGTAAGTTAGAAAACTGCCATCTTAAAATATATAAGGTAAAAGCCCTATTATAATATTACCCTTAGCAGACCAATGGAAAAGGTATTTATTTCATTCAGTGTTATTTTCTTGTGTGAGAGAGTAAAAATTAAAGCAACTGATCCACTTCATTGAACAACATTTAGCAGAGCTCAGAGGCTTCAATTAACCACTGTTTAATAAAGGTACTAATCTCTATTAAATGAAATCTTTCAAGGGTTCACTCTGAAACAATGCATAAGTAGTAATCAGAAAGTCCTGATAGAGGGGCCTGCTGGGGCAGATAGCTGGAATGTGCTGTGTAATCAGATTCTGGGAGATTTAAACAACAAAAAAAAAAGAAAAAAGGATAAATTTCTCAAGCATTTTAAAAGTAAAAGGTGTTTGGATTGTTTTCCTGCTGGTCACTAGATTTTAATATTCAGCATAGTCAAAAAAAGGTATTACATTAAAGTCTTTATTTCAAAGTCAAGTCAAAACAAGAAAAGTAATTTAAAACTGCTTATATACCCTCCTTTTGAATGACCCCCATCATACAACTTTGCAAATAATAAAACTACTTCTTAACAGTTTTTTTTCTTATCTATGATGTGAGAATTCATTAAAATCAGAGTCACAACTTATGTGTTTCATTGCTTCCAGAATCCTTTAAAACACTGCAAGCTGCATTCAACATAGGGCACTGGGGAACAGCAGGGATTTTTATGCTCAGTCAGATGTATTTGGGTGTATAGAATTGAATAACCTCGTGGAGTTCAAGTTTATTACCATAAACACTGCATTGTCTTTTGACAGGCAATATTTGATTGGTATTAATTTAATTAAAGGCCTGTACCACCTTGCTTTCCAAAGTGTTTCCATCTCAAGGAATAATGTTCTTCAGACATGCTTGTGTTCTGATTTCTGTCACTGCAAATCTTAGAGCAAATCTCACAGAATGTAAAAGTGAAAAAAATCACCCCAAACCACCTCAGCAAAACAACCCCCCAAAAAACCCAAATGAATTTTCTATTGTAAGAGTTCACATTAATCACTCTGTGTCTAGGAATTGGAATTCCAACTCTGCTATCAGATGAGTGTAATGGCAATCTTGGCAGTCTTGTCTAACCCTTCGGCAACGCCTACCAACCTCCGTGGGATGACGGGGTGGAAATCGTACTTCCCATGCCAGTGGTGTTAACATTTTACACTACATGATCTGAACTGCGTCTTATACCACAGCTCTCTTTCTCTTGTACCCCTTTCCAAGTAGGAAGAGTCAGCTGTGACTAGCCAGACTGACCAGCTGACTCACAAGCCATACCAACGCCTATTTTCTTAGGCCTATAGCTTGCAGTGAGGTCAGGAATGGTTTAACGAAGTCATCTGGCCTTTATGAGGGAGACGGAAGATGGGCTGACTAGCCTGTTGAAAATACTCCATTAAAAGTTGTTCCCCAAAATCTGTCTAGTCACATGAAAATATTTTACTAGGTTCTGGAGGAAAACAACAGAAGATAAGATCTACCAAAAAGCAGAGACAGTTCTCTTCTTCCTGTCTCTATGTTCAAATGCCTTCCCGGTGGGCTTTCCAAGCTGTTTCCTGTGATGGTTCAAAAGTAATCTTAATCCTCTGCAGGTTGTGTCATTAATGAATAACCTTTACCATGACTATTCATTTCAAAATTTTGTGGAAGAAAGAGAAAATGGGGCTCAGTCCCACAAAGTGAGGTTATTGGGTGATGAACGTTTACAGCTCTTCTGCCTTTGGGTCTGAGTCTCTTTCCAAACCTTCAGCAACAGTATTCTTGCTTGCTGTTTACTTCTACATAGCTGCAGTGGGGATCCTCCACCCCAACTGTGTTTTGTGCTTGTGCATGTTGCATAAAGTTGCAGGAATTATTGCATTTAAGGAATATTACACACCAAAGAAGAATGATTATTTTGTTGATATCATTTCTGGCAGCTGGTTAACAAAGCTAGGACAAAGAATCACCTGTTGTGGCTAAAAGCACAAGAAAGTATGGTAGTACTGGGACAGCATGGGGCTTGTTTTCCTCATTGTTAGGCTCCAGTCTTTCAAATTTTCCAAAGTCATGAAACTGTGCGCTGCCCAAAAACAAGAATTTGCAGGATTTGAGATTTAATGAGGCCTACACAGGTTCACCATAAAATTCTAATCCTAATATTATTTCAAGGATTAGAAATGAAACTGTAGGACTATCTTAATAGTCTTGTTAAATCAAAGCCAGAACAGATGAAAGAAGGCCTTTCAGTAAACCTTTCAAATATCAAACAAAGCTACTTCCATAAATTAAAATAGAATACAAAATCCACTGAAATATTTGCTGTTATCTACAGTGTGGGTCGTAATTATGTGTTGATACACAGCATGATTAATATGATTAAATTTTGATATAGATCACCTTGAAATTATTTTCTTACACAACAACTTAAAATTAAAATCCTGCTTGAGATTTTATATCGTGTCTTTTCCTTATGGAATTCTGCAGATTTAACCAAGTTGCAAACTTACTAAAACAGAAATGCTAGCTGATTTTTTTTCAACAATCCATTTAAAGTAAGACCTGCAGCTCAGATCAAACAAGAAACATGAGAAGTACCTATGTAATTTATATTTCCAGTGACTTTCTTCTTTTCTTAGTCTGTGATTTAATAAGAGTTGATGTCTTAAGGCTATTCTTTTCCTTCTAATTTGACCCTGGAGAAGTCATGAAACTTCATAAAATCTTATTTGGTGATTGCCACTTTATTATTAAAGAAAACTATGTGTTTGCTTTTGTTTAAGCTACGTAGTTAGGACTAAACATCAGAAGAAAACAGGAATAATGGATTTATGTGTGCAAAAATAAAAAAATATGGTAAGAATTTAATTCTGTGCACCTTAGAAAAATGGGTGTGCTTTTACAGTCATACTTGAGTCACAGAACATTTGGAATAACTTGCGTTGAATATAACTTGTAAGATTTTATGTCCTTTGCCAGTTAAGAAAGTGCATTCTGAGGAACAACCTGTGAAATTGCACAGTCCACGGGGAAAAACACAAATAATTATTGTACACATGGAGCTATATGGCAAAAAATACCTTGCATCTTGCACTTATGTAAAATTGGGCTTGAAATGAGATAGATTTATATACTTTTTAATTTTGTCTCTCTGAAGCATTCCTGTTTTCAGAATGTTAAAGGGCTCTTGGATCAGGTAGTCTGCCTACTTTTGTCTGAGAGGGAGAAGAGTTGACAGCACTAGTCACAGTGGTCTTTGTTTCCCATTTGAAGCTGAATCAGAATAGACTGATGATGAAGAGAAGGAAAAAGCAAAGTTGCATTGCCAAGGGGAGTAAAGGAGCAATGATCAGCACTGGACCATCAGCTTGCAGGAAAAATATTGTAGTGCGGTAGACAAAGGCCTGAAAGTTCTTTTATGTAGTTGTGATTCTAACTGAGAAATACTAGAAAGATAACGGGAATTCCTTGAAAAAAAAAAAAAGTAATTCCTTGTCTCTTGACTTGACATCTATATGCATGACATAGAATTCTTATGGGCTGAATATGATCAAAAAACCATAAATATGCCAGTAGTTTTTGCATGAGTGATTTTAACGTGGACGCAGCAATGTATGTTACAAAATAATGTTTAATCTAAAACCTGTTTTTGAAAAACTACTGACTTACATGATGCCATAAACATTTGGTCAGAGGTATAGAGTATTTCTGCTTCCACAAGGGTCTGTCTAAGTGTTTTAGATTTGCTGAATTATGATATTTTAAATGTGCTGCTTGCACCATCACACAATTGCACACATTTCCCTCACAGCAGCATTGTCTGTTTAAAGCATGAGTAAAAAGCATGGAAACAGTTTTTCATACTGCTCACGATAGCTGAACCAGACTTTATCTGACAGTGTTTCAAATTGATCATTCACTCCCATTGCTTCAGAAATGCTCATATTCTCATATTTTGAACTTCATAGTTCACAGTTACGTAAATTTGCTGTAGATAATATAATAAAACCATCTTTTTAAAGAAAAGTGTGTCTATGTATTATCACTATATTTTAATTCAGGAATTTAATCATTAGATCATACTTCAGTTGTGGTTGTTTGGGGCTTTTGGGGGGGGGGTTGATTGTTCTGGGGTTTTTTGGGTGGGTTGTTGTTTTGGGGTTTGTTTGTTTGTTTGTTGGGGTTTTTTTCTGGACTAAAACATTGCATTAGGTGGACAATTGAAACTTGGATAATATTTTCCAGGAAAATAAAATATTAACAATCTCTGGGACTTAAGAGGGGAAAAAAATGCTAACTATACAGCTAAGCCTAGATTATAATAATTATGAGCTATTTTAATGCCAAAACCACTAGGAAATAAAATGCTATAATGCCAAACTTCATGAGAGTTTTTCTAAAAGAAATGTAACTTGCTTTAGGAAGCAAGTTTCCTTTTTTCAAAAACAGGTTTATGGGAGGTTTGCTGTGTTTTTGCTAATGCAACTGGCAACAAGGTATTTTTAATGAATGAATTTTTGGGGGTTTTTTGGGTTCTGCCCTACGCCTGCCCAAAATCAAAGGTCACTAAGTGTTGCATGGCAGCAGGTCTATCAGGCAGCTCTGGACATTCTCTGATCTTTTCCTTCATGTTGTGTCAGACAAGGCAGAGAATGAAGGTGAAGATGGAGAAGAAGAGCTGTTCATGAAGTTGTGTGGAAGGATCCAAACCTTCCAAAATTAAGTTTGGGGGAAAAGACCTGCTCTACTCCTGGCCACAGGAGCTATTGCAGAGGCTGAAGGGCTCTTCTCCTGCTCAGTGATGCTTCTGCCTTCTTCCTGAGGTGCACCTACCCTTTTTGTTCTGACCATATGTGAGCAGGTACAGGCAACAAAATTGAAAATAAAGCATTTACTTCTCATTAATATCGTATTTCTGAATGCTTTTCCATTCACATTTGGAGCTAATGTCAGAGTAGTAGCTGTGATCTGGATATAAACTCTCAGGCCTAAAAACTTGTCTGTACTTCCTCCATTCAACATCATGTTTGGTGAAAGACAGCTGTTTGAGTCAAAGTCAAAATATCCATTTTGATAATGTGCTAGAAATCTTTTCCTTAGATCTCATGACAGTATCAAGGCTTGCTAAGGTTTTACTTAGTTTTGTTTCAAGTGATAAATCACTGGCATCTTTTGCTAAACTTTTCCCTGTAATATTTAAGAGTTAGCTAAAGCAGTACATTTGTTTTCAGTTCAAATATCACTGAAATCAGTTACAACAGGTCAGATAACAAAAAAATGATATCTGAAACAAATTTTGAAGCTGCTCTTTATAATGCAATTTGAATGGCAAATGAGAGAGAAATATTGCAACTTAATTCAGGATGTGTCCACCATCTCTTGCAAAGAACATATATAAACAAGCTAGCACTAAAAGCAGTCTTGTCAATGCCACCTTTTGGCTATCAAAATCTAAGTGATACATGGGGCTTGGCACATGCCTAAAATATATCTGTCTGTTATTTGATGTTTCATAGGGCAGAAATCAGTAAAATCTGGGGCACAGAGCATTGGGAAAAGACAAGTAAGAAACACAGGGTATAGGACAGAAAATTAAATACCTGCATCTGTGCAGGATTTGTGCAATTTAGTACCCGTGTTTTGCATAATAAAGATGGCAAGAGTGATTCAGGAGGCTTCCAACACAGTGTGCACACACTGATGAATCTGGCACAAAGATAGTTACAAGAATAGCTTAGAGATGCTGGTTGAAGTTTTACCGCAGTCTGGGGATGTCTGACACGGTGTGCCTAGGAAGGCTGGAGGTGGGGAAACCATGGCCTCAACCAAAGCCCTATGACAAAGGGTCCCTGTGGGACTGCATTATTCAGGAGGCTCAAGAGGGACTTGTGAGTAACTGCAGGGATGTTAGATGACATGAAATGCGAGCAGGGACATAAAATTGGTCCAACTGAATGTTTAGGCTTGGGGAACATCCTGGAATCCTCATTCGTTCAGACCCTTTCATGCAGTTATGTACAATTTAATTTTAATTCCTTCATGAGCTCAGCACCCACACAGTGGCTAACAAAACCACCTCAATCTAATGAAAGAGCAGACAATATTATAGCTGTCATACATTCATGGGGTAGAATGACTAGTTTAGAAATCAAATAGTTCAGACCAGAATTAGATTCAGTGCATAACTCCTACGTGTGCATTTTAACCTCACGATTTTTATTAGACAGCATGAGACCTTCCTTAATGTGAAAGTTATTTTCTTTCCTTAGTTTTAAGAGTTAGGAATAATGTTGTACTCTTTTAGAATCCAGAAACAAGCTTAGTAGTTTAAAAGATAAATAATCTGCCATCACTGAGTCGCAGAAAAATATTTCTTGTGTATTTTGCTTTCTAGTCATGTATTTGAAGCTATGGACTTCAATGATATCATTTTTCATTATGATTTTTTAAGATACATTTGATATAAATTGGAATCTCATATAAGTTTATTACTGCTCTGTTAGATTTTTATTAAAACAGCTTGATTTTTATAGCAGTTCTTCTCCATTAATATTGTAAATTTTTTACTACTGTGAAGGGAAGTATTGGGGTTAAACTAGATATATCTCTGAAAGTATGCCACAGTGCTCAGTTGTGGTGGTGAAGAAAACAAAATCAATCTTTTATGGGAGTTATTAGGCAAGAAATAGATACCAGACTACTGAATGTCCACTTGCCACAACAACAATCTGCAGTCAATCCACCACTGGTGCACAGTTCTGATTCCTCCCAGAAGGCGTAATCAAGTTGAAAAAGGTTTGGAGAGGGGCAGCAAGGAGGATAAGAGGTAACAAATGGTTTCTACGTGAGAAGATACTTAATAAATGGTTAATCTGGAAAAAAAAACAACTTCAGAATGTATCTTGAAAACCATGATGGGTACGACGAAATGGATGGGAATTGAGTGTTCACTGCCTGTCTCAGCAATGGGAAACAATCCGGACTCACACTGAAAACAGAGGGAAGGAAGTGTTTCCCTCAGCAGCAAGGAGAAAGATGTTAAGGACGCTGGAAGTTTGCAAGAAGTCAGCAGGCGAGTTGGTAGGAGAAAGCCCACGAAGGGTTACAGAACATGCAGAAATCACAACTATCCCGGAAGTCCATGAACAGAAAAAGCTGAGAAACTCTTAGGGGAAAGCATTATACCTGTTTGATGTGTATTTTCCCTTTCTATAGCCCCTATTTATGACACTGGTAGGGACCAAACAGAGGTTTAGATAAACCCCTCATCTGATCAAGTAAGGCTTTCTTACTAGAAAGGGTTTATTTACTTACTTAAACAACTTTAAACTCACAGCAATTTTGGTGAAATCATAAATATGTATCTGAAGAAACCTCATGAATGAAGTTGATAGGCTTCATTCTTCCTTTCATATGCTAAAACCCATATGAAGAAAACACTTTTTGAAAGTGTTCTTCACAATATATCCTTCATTTTAATGATGTTTTCTTTAAAATTTTCCCCTTACACTTCTACAGATCCTGAGGAGGCCTGTAGGAGCCCGGATGTCTACACCAATTTTGGATCTAATCATTCTCCCTGGTTCTTTTTAAAATATCAGTTAAGTTTTTCAGTTAATTCATCAATAGCATGGATAATAATGGCTTATGTTTGTTATATATGTCTATATAAATGTCTATATAACGCATAAATACACATTTGCACAGCAGCATTAGCAGAGACATAACATTTTCATTTCTGCGTCCTTGCAGTAAGAAAAATGTCAGATATAATTACTAAAATCATAAACCATTGAATGAAAAGCTCCTGATTATTTTTAAATTACTCTATTTCTTCTTAGTACAGTATAAAAATTATGTCTGGTAAACAATGCTAGCAGATAATTTCTGTAATAATATACTGTAATAATAAATGACTGCATTTTATGCCCTCTTCTGTACTGACTACCACTTGATTTTCAAGACAATTCAGCATTGTGTTTTCTAACAACTCTCATGATAAAGTGCTTAAGAAGCCTGTTAGAAAAAGAAAAAAACATACATAAGTACAGTTCTAGTGTGTAAAGGCTGGATTGCCAGCCTCAAAGATGCTACTAGTAATAAATGTCTGTTAGAAAATGAAATCTTTTGGTACAGCCCAATGATTCCTGAGTTAATGTCCAGACAGGTAAATACCTAATGCTTCAAGAATGACATAAAAGTGCTTATAATGCTTATAATTGCACAGTGTTGAAAAGAGGGTTAGAAATTTGTCCCAAGTGCACCTTGTAATAAGGTTATGCTGAAGCATTGCCTTCCTTTGTACTAATATAGCTACAAAAGTTAACAGACACAGGGTTGTTACTCAGAGACAGTGGGATTTGTAAATGTTCCCATTTGGTTAAGGAATACTAATCACATCAGTTTGCAATAGCACTGGTGCTGCTGCGTCACCATATGCTCCTCTAAATCCTCTCTGTAATTTCCTTCAGTAATACTCTGTTGCCTGTCGAGCTGCTCTGTCCCACTGCAAAGCAGAGAAAGGCTTTTAACACCTCTCTTTCCCCACTGAAACCTGTCTTTAAATATTCGCCCTCACCTTCTACGAGGAATCAGTACTGAGTTCATTGCTAACTGCTGTTTTAATAGTTTGTTTCATAAATTGTGTGAGCTGGGTTGAAAATTTAAAGAATATGTATGTTAGTATCATGAAATGGGCAGCATCCACCTCTGAAAGCACTGTTCTGTGGTTTTACCATATTGAAAAAACCAGCCGGCTCTGTGTATTGGCTCTCTCTGAATTACTCCTCAAAGTATAGAAATATGTATGGCACTGGAAGTTTCATTGCTGCAAAGTCCTAAGTTAATGCATCTTTAAATAAGCTATGCATAGACAGTTGTAATTACCTGTAGCATGAGTGGTATGTGCCAACTCTACTTAAATCTCTACCTATAAAACATCCTAGTGCCACTGGGTGACATATGAGAATTAGTACAACCATTGTTTCTTTTGCTGATTTCTTAAGACAAAAGATGTGGCTCCTGCCCCATGTTACTCTGCAAGCTGAAACCTGAATCCAGGATCAATGTCCATAATTTTGTCCAGTTCAAATACTGAAGTTTCACTTCAAAAGTCGGCTTTTTAACCAGTTATCTCAGTCATGAGATCTTTCCTTTCTTCACCTCACTCTTTCTCCACCCTATGAACCAAACCAAATTCCCTAGTGTTAAAATGCAAGCTGTCTTTACCTGCTGACTCCCCATCATATTCTTAACCTTATGGAGCTGTTTACTAGCTGCTTTCTTGGCTGCAACTTCACCTTTGCTGTTCTCCACAGACCATCTTTGGTCCGATCCCATGTTTAAGAGATCTCACAAATAAGCACATGATCTCTGGTTTAGAAACCCCACAGGTCACAGGTTTGCTGGAAGATAATGTGTGTGTGTGTATATATATACACGCATAGAGAGTGTGTGTATTTACATACTTAATAAATACATTAATATTTACAAAATACACATATGTATTTTACACAGAAACTTACGGAAGCAAGAGGCAAAAGCAATCTCGTGGATTAGTCAGCCTAGCAGAAGCTTCTCCACATGTGTGATGATGTAAGAAGTTTAAAAGTTGATGCATATTCTCAGCCCTGCCCATTCTGGGCCCGTCAGACCTAATGTACATGCAGCGGTGTTCATATGAAAAGCTTGTTCATCAGTGTTACTACCAAGAGGGTACAGTAAAGAAGTAGTCCCCAAATTTGTAAATATTCACGTTTCGGTTAAAGTTACCAACTTTTTATTATGATGAAAACAATGCATCTGCTTGTCTCTGAAAGACAAAGGTTTGTCTTCATGAAAAGTTACATAAAGTGCATCGGTTGTGGTGGGAAACAGTGAGAAAACCCCGGTTTCTTTGGAAAAATGCCATTGTTGATTAATTGCAATATGTTTCAACTGTGTATAGATTTCTCACAGTTGCCTAATAAACACAGTGCTTTCATTCTTTGGAGATTAACAGTTTCTCCCGTGTTCTCAAGCTCATTCCAGCTTAGTACAGTGTTTCTTTTGATGGATTGGTTTTCCTGAGTCAAACTTAAGAACTCAGAGCATCTTATCACACTTTGACCAGCTTGCTTTCTCAGGGCCAAAGAAGAGAGGGACAAAAAAGCCCATCAAGGCTTGTGCCTGTTAAATCCAAGCTCTCAAGGGATTTGTTTTTCTTTTGGCGTCAGATTAGATGTTCAAACCAAGCGGTGTTGTGGGGCCGTGGGTGAGTGCCCACTGAACCCTTAACAGGGCTAATCCCACAGCAGCACATTCCAAGCAGCTAATGGGTGCAAGGGCTTTGCTGGCTCTCACACCGCCGCACTGCAAGCAGAGCGAGTGCCTTGTGCAGGGGCCAGGCGCAAATGTGTTATTAGCAATGACCGGCCGTGGCAAAACGTGGGCAGCAGATTTTGCTCCGGGACAGCCTTAAACGCCAAGTTCGATGCTCAGGTAAAGAAAAGAGAGAAATAAAATGTTCTTGGTGGGACTTTGCAGCAAGGTTAATAAAGAGAGAGACTTTCCCAGAGAGCTAAGCTATGAACAAACTAAATTGGAGTGTGGCATGTACATTATGACTTCACTGTGGACTTTAAATTGTCCTATTAACCATCACAGAAGGAGTATTTATGAAACAAAAGAAAGAGAAGATAAGCTTCGTGCTCTACTAGTCTTGAAAATACTTAGCTAGAGTTTTCTAAACTTTTTATTACTTTATTAATTCATGTTTTAAGTAAGAGCTTAATGCAGACAGTTCAGTTATGAATATGTTGATTTCCTGAAGTTATTCTGTTGTGAAGACCCTACGGCAAGTAACATAATTTATTATATCTCTGAACTTTGTAGTTCATGGCAAATTATGTCTGTTGCACAAAGATAACTGGCATGGGGCAGTGAAACCAGATGCTTTCTTTTAAATTTGGAAGGACAAGGAATTGTGAGATAGTAAATCACATATTTTGTTAACACAGCTCTGCTGGGTAGAACAGTATATTTATTGTTTGAGATCTAAAAGCTGGAAAGTATCTTTTCCTGATGTGAATAAAGGAGATTTTAAACCAGACTATTATTTTTGAAATATTATCTTTGAAGAAGTGTGATGAAATTACACTTCAAATACAAATTATTATTATTGGTTGTTTTTTTTTTTTTTTGCCATGGCTCTGTTTCCTTTCCACTTGCAAAGACAGTATGAGAAGGAGCAGGAAAACGAATTTTAAATATCAGTTTCTTGGGTTAGGAAAGCTTGGTTTTACATCTAAAGCAAAAATTTCAGTGTAGTACATGTTATGGCACCTATTTGTACTAGATCTTGAGATAAATTAAGTTAGTGACCACCTATAAAAATGACACTTAGTTCTGTGTAGCCAGGAAATTCACCAAGGTAAATTGTTTGCATTAAAGTATGAAAATAATAATATATTTAATAAAGAATTTGTAGAAGTTATAATAAATTAAACCTCAAGGTAGTCTCTCGTAAGTAAAGTAAAACTTTTTTAGCTTTCAGAATTTCTATTTAACTATACTTGGTTTAAACAAAACAAATCTTGCCCAACCTTCTGTAATAAATTAGCCTTCTGTTTGCTACCATGAGAAAGATCAGTCAAATGCAGTTTTATTTAAAGGTTTTAATAGACTTTTTTTTTTCTGACTGTAAAAGTAATGCTAGGTATCTGCTATTCCTACAAAATATGAAGACTAGCAGATTTTTCAAATAAAAATGCAAGGAGACCAAAGATAAAATATTGCTAAATAGCACCAGTAACCACTAGATCTAGCAAGGAATTATTTTCTGTGTAAAAGGCAAAAGAATAAATTCTATGTACTGAGACTGGCAAGTAGTAGATATAGCTAGAAATTCTTGTTATGATACTTTATAATTTGTGCTTGTGACATTCACTGACTCCAAGAAATTTCTTCAGTTCACAGTGGTTTTCACAAGTTTCAGAAGCAGAGGGTTCTGGTTTTAAACATAGAAAACGAGATACAAATTGAATTGACAAGAAGGTAACATTAGATAGTCACGCAACATTAGTTAATAAAAGCAATACATAGGTATTACTTATATACCCTTACAGAGTAAAAGGTAAAATCAGTTAGCTAGGTAATATTACATAGGCAGTTTCAAAAGTTCTCTTTCCATGGAGGCAAGATGCTGATATTTCCTTTAAATTGTTTAAACTTCATTTCATATTACTTAATTCTCAGATAATTTTGTCATAGTTCATAATTTATAGTTCTGTTTATGCTGTGCAGTTAAGTGGGTAATTTTATTATTTAAATATATTAAGTTAATCTGTTTTAAATGAATTTTCAAAGGTCATCTTCAACTCATCTCTTTATTAAATGATATAATAAAATTCTATCTGTGTGAATGTTTTACGGAGCTTGCCAGAACTCTTACTGTATGGAGCAAGGATATCCTAGATAATTAAAAATATTTCAGAACTCTGAAAGTATCTTCTTTCTTCTTTTGTGTTTGTTTTTGTCTTTTGCCTTTTTTCTTTCTTACCCATTGCTTTTTCTGTTTAAAAAGATTTCTTGTGTATCTGACAATTAAGACTATGCTGAGGAAAATTTCTTGCTTTTCTGTGAAAATGTGGTGGACAATCGTGAGTGTTATGGACAACCATAGCTTCACTGAACTATTTTACAGGCTACCTGCTAGTCATATGATTCAATGTATTAAATTATTTTTGTGTCTTCTTTCAGAAACAGATCTTCCTCTTTTTTTTCCTTTTTTTT
>VXBT01001862.1:42617-77209 GCA_013400235.1 Oriolus oriolus
TTTTTAGATTAAGATGTCCATAAAGAAACGCCTCTGTGTGCGTGGTTGTGGGGTTTCTTTTAGTTAAACCTGGCTTAGTTGTATCACTGACAGAAACAGAGGGGTTTTTAATGCATATGTGTAGGGTCTTTTCTGCCATGCAAAAGGGTTTAGATTTTGAGTTAATTCTTCTCCAGAGATTCCTTCCTCTGTTATGAGAATATAGGTGGCAGCATCAAGGTCATCTGGCTAGTGAATAAGAGAACAATATTAAAAGCTTGTGTTGGGTGCTTAGCTCTAGAAGGGAACCATAGTTCTAATGGAATGTTTGCGCTCTGCAAAATATGCACCGCTTATCCAGAGAGCCAGAGGAATTTTCTCTTACGCTTGAACTTTTTCTACAGTTGTACTGTAAGTTGTATATAATAAGCAAACAGAGCTCAAGGCATTTCCTTTCTCTTTTTTAGGCACAGAAATCATGGATAGAAAGAGCATTTTACAAGAGAGAATGTGTTCATATCATACCCAGCACCAAAGACCCCCATAGGTAATTGCATGTTACTTGTATGAAAATGAAATTTGATTTTTAAAAGGTCTCTGTTTCTATTCATACAATGGATGTGGGTATAAATATTTTGTAAGCTTATTTGTTCAGAAGGTAGTTGATTTACATCCGGAGTGATGGATTCCTATGGGAACTATTAGTTTACATTTCAAAACTTATTTCATAAAAAACCAAGATAAATCAAGGGTGGATCAGCATCTGTGTTTAATTTCCTTATCTTCTTAGTTCAATATTCAGTGCATTGAATATTTACCGAAATTGGACGCATGACACACTACACTGTCAAAAGAAAGTAGCTGCATTAAACTGGCAATTTAAAATACATGCTAATCCATGCAAGAGCTGATCACTTGTCCTGATGTTACCTGAAGGAAACAGAAGATGCTCTTTAATTTCATTTTGTACATATTTAGAACAAAGCATGATCTTTTTTGAAATATTGGAGAGTCCAAAGTAAACAAGACACAGGAAAAAAGGTAATATATGTACTATGTTGCTTCCATACATAAAGGGTTCAGGAGAGGAGTCAGCAGAGTTGAAAAGGGGTTGGGTTCTTTTTGTAGTTTGTTTCCCCGTTCAGTTTATACATGCACGTGACTTGGGTTTTCTGTTTGTGTAATGTCATAGGTGTTGCTGTGGGCGTCTAACAGGTCAACACATTGGACAGCCTCCAAGCGCCTCCGTTTCTCAGAATGAGAAAAATGAAACCAGGCTTACTCGTAATGACATCCAGTCGGAGAAGTGGTCCATCAGCAAGCACACGCAGCTCAGCCCGACGGACGCTTTTGGAACCATTGAGTTCCAAGGAGGAGGCCACTCCAATAAAGCCATGGTAACCATGTTTTTCTCTTAGATAAATAATGCTGCTAGCTAAAAGTAGGCATTCACAAAGAATGAACAGCATTCTTTCTTAACTTCATGCTTAAGTGTTATTGAGCGTAAGACCAGAATGTAAGTTTTTATGTATCATGTGCCAAAGAGTGGGTGAACAAAATTAACTGTAAGAGCTGGAGCACAGTGTAAGAGGAGCTACCTTTATGAAGGCTGAAGACACATTAATGTGCTGCTGTCTTAATTTTATTCCAATGGCTACTCCTCCCTCTTTTTCTGAATAATTTTTGAATTCAACTATGATTTCCCATTGCTGGCTGTGTCTGCAAAGCTGACAAATTTTAAACATACCAAATTCCTTCTGATATTCCTCCAGACATGTATTGGAAGATAGACCAGTTAGACTTACGTTTCTTAAATAAGAGGCCCCAGGTAGTGTCTAGTCTAGGAGCTAGAAAATCCCTTGAGCAAGAAGTTTCTCCATCCCTATGGAGTGATACCAAAGTGTATTGGTCTGAAGGCTTTGCTCCACTAACTTGGAAAGACGTTTCCAGCACACACACTAACCCATGCATGTATTTTACATGAAAGGAAGAATCTCTCTGACTCTATCTGAATGGCAGAATCTGGATCTTTGGGAATGACAGATGAGTTTGTGGCTAGCACTTCATGGCCGATACTCTGCTTTGGCAGTGAGGGCAGATGCTCTGCAGAATAACCTGCCAGTAATCCAGTACTGTCTTCTGTGCATGAGTTCTGCCCTACGGGTGTCTCAGATCTGTCATAAAGAACAGAGATTAGAGACAATTAAAATCTCAGGTCCTGTGCTAGCGAGAGCAAAGTATTTTCCTCAGGCGTGTACAGAGGTGTGGGAGTTGGAATGACTGCTTAAGTGGATGGTTCTGTTTGTGCAGATGGATGGCTTCTTTTGATAGAAAGAAAGCACTGCTGCACCAAGAAACAGAAAATTAGGTAATTTCTCTCAGAATATCACAGGCATCACATGTTCAATTGATAACCAATCACCTAAAAATCTGCAAGGCCAGAGATCCAGAGATACAGTAATGAATGTTATTAACCGGATATGGATACTTTGCATTGAATCAGTGTTTATGAGAAGGGATAATCACTAGAGCTTTTTCAGTGATGTCCTTGAAGATTGCTACAAAGCAGTAAACAGACCTGCTCAGATAAAAGTAGTCTTGGAGAGCCAAGAAATGATGACGGTTTTAGAGAAGCTGTTGACACCAATACTCCTGGAGGATTTCTGATCTTTTCTGGGATTCTGATGTCCTGCCATAGTGCTGGAAGAGGCAGTTCATACTCTAAAATATGTGCTGTGTGCTCAAAGAAATACAGTTGGACTGAAACTGTGGAGATAAAACTGGAAGTCAGCATAAAGGAAAGAAAAACATTGTCACAGAGTGCAGTCAGGAGTGAAACCATGAACAATTTAGAAAAAAGAAAAAAAGAGAAGGGGAAAAAGGGACTTAAACTCTGAGAAATCCAAATAACAAGTTAAAACTTAGGTATGAATACAGACCATGAATTTATTGCTGGAAAAACTCCAGATTTATTTTGACAGACTAAAATCAGGAAGATGGTTGCACCTGCCATCTATTTGTAATCATTAAACCCCACTCAAAAAATGGGAAAAAACCATATTCTTTGTTAATTAAAAAAATCTGTAAAATCCCAGAAATTTGATTATCCCACTAGTGGGAAAAGTTCTTCAAATTAAACAATTCACTAAATATCTCTTGAATAGGTCTTGTGCTCACTTACCACCAGTGAGAAAAATACCTCTCATAAGATCAAAACACAAATAAGGAGGCTTGCATAACCATTTAAATGGAGACAGATTAAAGAGTTTTCTATAATGTGTTTGCCACAGAAAGCAGCACGAAGATGTCCTTGTGTTTGTATTTCTAGACTCAAACATTATTTTAGTGTAGACTATAGTCAAAAGCTGCCTAACTAGTTGTTGCACTTTTATTAACAGATAATTAAACTCCTGCCTTTGCATTTGCTGGGTACTAGGTCTTTCCCAGGGTAGATAAAACTTAACAAATCAAAATCTTTCTGTGGAAGCCATGAGTTTGCTCAAAGAAACTGACCAACTCTGCCAGCAGTGGAGGGAAAAAGAAGACACTATTTTGGAAAAAATAAGACCTGGAAAAAAAGGAACAAGTACATAATAGTACTTGGAAATATTCTTGTTCAACTGTACATTCTCAAACCCAAACACAGAGAAGCTGATCAGCGTGGATAGGGGAAGAAAGATAAAGGGGAGAAAACATGATAAATTTATTCCTTTCTAAAAATGTGTTAGTTATTTTGTAGGTACTGGCTATGGAATGCAAGCTGGGTTTTGCTAACAGTCATGGTAGGTTTATATTGTGCCTATTGGCTAATAAAATAACCTTACAAAGCAGCAAGACTTGGCAAGCTGACTAAATCAAGGAAAACCTCAGGGGAAGATTTTGGCATTAAATTTTCCACTGATTCTCTATTTTATTTCCTGAAATGGATGCCCACATATGAAAATTACTAAGCAAGGGAAGCACCAAAGTGAGCAGTATTTTCTTGGTTTGTGCTAACAGCAAGATTGTTAAATTTTTCTGAATCAGAGTGCGGACAATTAGGTGGGGTTTGTTAATTGGAACCATAACCTCAGATTTATAATGGGAAACCAGGAGTCAATTAATGGAACAGATTAGTGCATATAAAAGTGACAGATAATTATTTTCTCCATTTGAAGTAACAGAATTAGATTTTAATACAAAATATATAATAAGTATAATTATACTTTTCATGATACAATATTATATCAGTTGCCACCAGACAATAACAATCAGATCTTTAGCTGTGGAAATGAAAATTATACTGAAATTATAATAGAACACATGGATTTGGAACAAAACAGCAAAGATGTAGGCTTACATATTGTCAATAGAGCTGACTGGGCAATGAATTTCATTTCCACAGCCACATGGAAGAAAAATTCTCAAACAGCATGACTTTTGCTTATGCCATGGAGTTGTTAAAGTATCTTCAGTGCAGATGCACTATCCATCTTAAATCAATAATATGAATAGCTCAATAATTTGTGCAGGAAATTATACAGAAACACGTAGCTGAGATTAGGTAACACTGGTTAACAAGATCAGTTACTATAAAGTCTTTCCTTCAATCTCATGTAACCACAGATGATCCTGCAACAAGACTGTTGTGTTTAGATCTCTTTCAGTCTCATATTTTCTTTACAAGTGACTCATCCCATTAATATATAAGAAACGCAATTAACAATTTTGCTTGTCAGCATTTATTTTGTTTTTATAGTACATTTTCAAATTTAACACATGTACAAAGATGTGAGAGGGATGTGGATATACATAAATTTTACTAATAGCTTTTGCAAATAAAATTGAAAAAAATATAGGAAAGTTAATAAAATATGGTCTGCTTGTACTAGTTGGCTCTTTGCAGTGTAACTGTATACTAGCATTTTATCAGGTCAGAAACCAATTATCAAACTGATGTGAGTGATTCCATTCTAATTATGAGCAATATTCTGAAAAATTTTAAAATGTATTCTGTTTGTTAGTGTATCAGTTAAGGCCATCTTACTGTGATGCATTTTGCACTGCACTTGTGACCAAATTAAACCCATTTTTTTAAAATACCATCTGCCTTTACACACACATACACACACAAAAACCTTAACATTCTTTCATTAATTGATGGCCCTGGATTGTCTATAAACTTCTTTAAAGGACTGCTCTTTACAGAACTAAAATTTCTTTCATCATGGGTTTTCAGGGTTGAATGGGAGATGGCTGTTTGAAAAGCCTTTGGTGAGTTAAATAGATTCCTCCTCATCGAATGCATTTCAATGATACATTTCGTATGCAGAGTAAAATCCTAAAATAAGTTTGCAGCTGCAAAAGAAAGGAAGTTTACATCAGTGTTATCTGCTTAACTTTTCTTATGGTGCATGGAAATATGAAAGAACATCAGTAGAATTGCAATGAACATTAACAGTTACTTGGACAAAGTTGCTAATATTCAGATCCTTAAAACTTTATTAAGGGCATTTGGAAATCAGTCACAGAAAAAGGTATTTTTCTTGGTTTAAAATGCATTGAGTTTTATGAAAACTGTATAAAAAGGATGCCAAAAATCATTGGGGCTTTTGAGAGGAAAAAAGAGATAATCCTATAACTTGCATAAACCATGAAAAGGCAGCAAACATTGTTTCTGTTATAGTAAATTAATTCTTTAAAAATATTTAGGGAATTTAAAATATGGCGTTCTGCATGGAGAAAAAGGGGAAATAAGACAGAAAAATCTTTATCCAAAGCCCATTTCAATCAATGAGGGTCCTTTCATTGATTGTTTAGTGGAGCTTGGATTAGGCCTTAAGGGGTTAAGGAGAAATAACTTATACAGAACCAATCTGTTTTTAGTCTAAGTAACAGGGTTTTTGTTGAATTCAGCAAGAACTACATCTATTTTTTTTTTTTTTTNAAGTTACCAAAAAGAAACACAGGAGCAATGTTAGAATGGAGGTCACAAAATGTTTTCTGAACAGTTTTACTTTAAGAAATACAACAGAATTCTGAGTCTCTTTAATTTATTCACTGAGACTCCCATCTGCAATCATTCACCAAGTACTTTAATGAGACAGCTGTGCTTAAGTAACAGAATAGAAATTCTGCTTCTCAGGAACTTTGACTTTTGCCCTAGAGCACTGGAGTCGAACTTGGAAGTGTCTGGCTGTTTGACTGATGGTGAGCACAGGTATGTTTTAGAGAAGACTTGACAAAAAAAGTGAAACAACAGTTGGCAACAAATGCTCTCTTGTTGACTATTACTGTGCTAGCTTAGGGATCCAGTGGGCATTACAGCTGCAGCTTGAGGCTTTGTCATTTCACTTTCTGTGTTGATGTCAGTCAGGTCAGCCTGTGAGTTTTGTGATTCAGAGCTGTACTTTTGCTCCCAAACTTGCCCTGCTTTGCTGACACATAAAAACTGAACTCTTGCATCGTATCCATATGCTTCTCCCATAAAGAAAGGGTAAATCATTTCCCGTTACACCTGATAGTTTCTACAGCTGACAGGTACCCCAGGCATGGAATTTCATCTCACAGCAGCATAGTGGTTGGGCTTAGATTTAAATTTTATATCTGCCTCGAGAGGCTGTTGCAAAAGAATTCAGGAACAGCAGAAATACTCGTTAACATTCTAAACAAAAACTGTTAGGGCTAAATATTCTGTTACAGGGTCGGAAGAAACTAATTTTTATTATGGACAAAATTGGCCATAAAGGTGTGGTTCATAATTTAATGTAAACTTTTAAAAATAGGACAGAAGAATTCTCTTTTAGTTACTTGCTAACATGTTAAGTAATGGCAAAAGAATAATTTCAAGTATTCCAAACTAAAAATTGCTTCTGTAAGAGCAAAAATTATTCAAGTAGTCATAAAAATTGAATGCTATGCACAGAAGAAAAGTCATATTTAGCACCACTGCCAAAAACTACTAAACCAGTAAATCTTATCTCTGTTGATTTAAATTTTAATTTACATGAAGAAACTTTGGAGGTTTATTTTTCCTTAAAGTTCCACTTTGTAAAGTAAAATTATCTTAGGTATAGAAGGATTTTGCCTGCAGTATAAAGAGCAAGCAGTTTTTTCGAATAAAAGATGTCTGCACTTCAAATAAATGCAAGAAAATACTTCTAACTTTCTGCTTCACCTTATAGATTTATATTTATTAGAATTCAGAGTTCTTCATTTATAAGAAGAGTAATACATATACTTAAGAAGGTAGGGATAGTGAAATCACACATTCTGAGGTATTAAAAGAAAACACTAAAGAATCAAAAAAACCCAAAAAACCAGCAGTCACTGTCCAGATTAGGTAATACACATCTGATGCCATTTGTGCCTTCATCTTCATATCATCCCAGATGATGCAATGTCATGTTTTCAACATATTTGTATGATCATTGCCAGTATGAATTCACCTTAATTATCTTTTTGAGACTCACACTCCGTCTCCACGAAAAACCAGACTAAGGTACCAATGATTCCGAACCAAAGACTCCAAGTTTGACCAACAGAGTTTTCATGTAGGCCCCATGAAGGGTGTTGTCTATGAATGGCTCCAGCTGCCCTTTGCAACTTCGGATCTGCCTTAAGACATAAAAAAGGGAATAAGGATCATTCTTCTTACGCCCCTTCTGGTGTGTTAGAACTTTGACAACCCTCAAATCCCAGTTTAAAAACTATTAATGTCTCAATCTGGTCAGTGGGATCAGGTGCCATACAAGATTTTAATCCCACACTGGAAATTGACTGAGTAGCTGCTGAGGAGGCAGTTCATTAATCAGCTTGACAGACATGAATACTGCATTTGCTACGTCCAGTAGCTGTTGTGAGTTTGCCTGGCTGGTGCAGAGAACATTACTGATGCACTGGGGTGAATGTGCATTCCCATGCTCTTGCTCAGCTTTCAGATGGTCTGCGCTCCCCCAGCTAATTGTGCAAACAGGCTTCTGCTTCCAGAAATATTAACAATGGATGTTCACTGTGCAACAACCCGTTCTTGCAAAAAATCCTGTCTATTAGCAGTTTCCTCTGGAAAATGTCAAGTCCTTATTTCTTATTCAGCTAGAAAGGAATCCATTTTATTATCATATGATATTACTAAAAAATAACAAATTCTTGACTAGAAATACTGATTGGACATGTCAAAAAGGGACAAAATGATGACATAATATGTATGCATATGTCGTGGTTTGACACTGGCCCAACGCCAGATACCCACGAGAGTCTCTGGCTCACCCTCCCCTACCCCAGCTGGGCAAACGGAGGGAACAGAGGAAAAAGGGTTAATGGAGACTTCATGAGTGAGATAAGGAGAGCGGGAGAAAATATTTCAAGGGCAAAACAGGCTCAATCTTAATTACTGAGTGAAATTTATTACTAACAGAATCAGAGTAAGATAATGAGAAGTAAAACAGGCACTTAAAACACCTTCTTCCCCCCCAGGCCCTCCCTCCTTCCCACCGACAATGCAGGGAGGCAGGGCAGGGGGGTTTTGGTCAGTCCATCACCAAGATTTTCTTCCGCTGCTCCGGGAGAAGAGTCCTTCCCTGTGAGGCCGTGGGGTCCCTCCCACAGGNGCCCTCTCTCTCCACCGGGTCTCCCACTGGATCACAGCCTCCTCCAGGCACCCACCCGCTCCGGCGTGGGCACCTCTCCCACGGGCTGTGGGTGGATTTTTGCTTTCCCCGTGGATCCCCAAGGGCTGCAGGGACACAGCTGCTTCACCATGGTCTGCACCACGGCCCGCAGAGGAATCTCGGCTCCGGCGCCTGGAGCACCTCCTCCTCCTCCTTCTCCACTGACCTTGGTGCTGCCATGTTGTTCCCTCACATATTCTCACCTCCTCCTCCTCTTCTCTGACTAACAGCAAAATCTTGTGATTTTTGTTTTGATGACAATCCTCAATATGTCACCACAGAGGCGTTACCATCCTCTCTCACTGGCCCAGTTCTGGCCAGCAGCATGTCCATCTTCAGAGCCATCAGCCATTGGCTCTGCCAGACATGGTGGGAAGCTTCCAGCAGCTTCTCACAGGAGCCATCTCTGCAGCCCCCCTGCTACCCAAAACCCGGCCGTGCCAAACCACAACAGGATAATATATTACCTGGCATGTTACAATAAACAAGTTAGGCCTAGGTATTCCTCAGGCCGAAAACAAAGGCCGAAAGCAAAGTTATACACCTGGTGTCTGTGCTGACAACCCATCAAGGGAAAGACTACTGAAGTTGCTCTACAGGCATTGATTCAAGCAGAAGTTTCACAGATAAGTGCTTTCTGTAACCTATTTTATTTAATTAAGAGGATCCTTCCAGATCTCAGCAGCTATAGAAAGAATTTTTTTCCTGTTTCTGCTATGTAACTAGAAATCAAAAAAGAATCACTTGCACTGTCACAGGTTTTGTGAAACAGCAAGAGAAAGGCCAGGAGAAAGGCTTGTAAGAGAGAGAGACAGGTATTTGTGCAACACGGTAGTGCTGTAGGAATGCTGAAGACAGTTGTTGTCTTTGAGCACGCACAGATGGGCATGATCTCCCCTGGCACAAATTGCTGCACATGTAGCACCGAACAGCCAGCAACTGGAAATGCATTAATTTGTTTCACAGCACTTTTAGGATCTTGTAAGGCAAGATCATGAACCTGTACAAATTGTTCATAGTTCAATTGTACATTCTTTCATCTGAAGAATACCAGTTCAGTAGTCTTGCTCAGTTTAAACTTATGTTTACTTGAAGAACTGAGCTTGTTTCTGTCATTTCTTACCTTTTGAGGGTTTGACTTCATTAATTTGAAAATGAGGTATGAAAAAATACGCAGTTGTGACTCTGACTACCTAGGTCACCTTTGGCAGACCTCTTACATTTTTGGTCCAGTTTTTGCATTTATGAATTGTAGACATTAGTCTTTCAAGCGTTGCTAAGGATTTTGAAACAGTTAATGTCTTAATTCCCTAAGCAAGGAAAATTTTCAAGTCTGTGAATTGCAAGTGTTCCATTATTCCTAGTTTCTTAACTAGGAAACTAATAATCAGGTTAACAATTAGTTAATGTTTTTGTCATAAAGGTTGCCTTTTTTCAGTGATCTATTGGGCATAGATCATATGCATTAGAAACCAGTGGGTGTAACCAATCTTTTTTTCTCTACTCCCTATTATTGTCCTTGTTTCTGCAGTATGTACGTGTGTCTTTTGACACAAAGCCTGACCTTCTTCTGCATCTGATGACCAAAGAGTGGCAACTTGAGCTCCCCAAACTTCTCATCTCTGTGCACGGGGGCCTTCAGAATTTTGAACTTCAGCCAAAACTCAAACAAGTCTTTGGAAAAGGCCTTATTAAGGCTGCTATGACTACTGGAGCATGGATATTCACTGGAGGAGTAAACACAGGTAAGAGCAACGTTGAAATAAAAGCACAGTGGCATCTAGGAGACTTCATCACAAAAAAAATAGGAATGATGAGAACAGAAATCCATTCTGTGCTTTATTTTGTTAGTAATTTCTGTACCATGTGAAGACAAGAAAATGCCAAGTTCATACCAACCTGGCAGCTGGTATAAAACAGAATAAAAGGTTTGCTAAAGTATGAAAAAGCACACTGTGGAGCTGAAAAGAAAGCCTCCTGTGAGGCAATTGTGTTAGTATATGACCAAGGAAGACTTTATAAGATCAGCTGTAAGCTGCAGAAAAGGACTACTAATCAAAGAAGTCAAACTCTTATTACACAAAACTGAAAACACTTTCTTCCAGAAAGGACCTTTATTTTATTTAATCAAGTGACCCAAAATATTAAGGAAAAAAGTTCTGGTTTTTGGATGTGTCGGGAAACTTCTTCCTTGCTTGTAGAGAGCTCAACCTAATTTTTTGCTGTTGCATTTCCATCAAGAGCAGTATCTGCCATTTCTAGTCAAAGAGCATCTGTAATACACTAAACAGGTGTCCTAGAGATCCAAGATAGCAGCTGGCCCAGCTCTGCTAGTAGACAGCATGTATGCTTTGGGAATAAGCTGCAAAACATAGGTCCCTAGACAAAAATTGGCCCTGACACCTCAGTTACCCTCCCTGAAGGAGGCAGAAAGGAGGAGAGATTCAGGGAAAAGTCAGAAAAGATCTGCTAGAGAGAACTGCAAGGAGTTTTGAGCTAGGACATGAACTTGTAAATTTTTATGTCATTCTTGTTCACTGCAGTAACAAAGCTATAATTTTTTACTTTCGTAAGAGTGTATCTTCTTGCTGTCTCTGGAAAACAATGTAATCATTCTATCGTGTGTTAATTTTAGTGCATTGTGGATCAACTCCTACATGTTTGACTATAAATGCTTAATAGGTGTCTTGGGCTTGGTATACAGAGCACATCAAATTTAAGACAACATTCAGTTTTATCACAGCAGCAATACAAGTAGCACAGAATCATAGAATATACTGAGTTGGAAGCAACCCACAAGGATCAAAGAGTCCAGCTCCTGGCCCTGCACAGGAGAGCCCCAGGAATCACACCGTGTGGCTGAGAGTGTGGTCCAAACACTCCTCGAACTCTGGCAGGCTTGATGCCTGAAGAAAGCAAAGAAGAGGAATGTTTGGAGTGTTAGATAAACAGACACAAATGTAGTAAGTCCCACATCTCTTCAAAATAAGGAATAAAATCAGGTTAATATTGATCTGTGCACTGTGGTGGTAATAATATTAGTTGTCAGATACTCTTGTCGTGATGATGGCAAAGACAGATGTAAATTTTATGTTAAAAGTACATCAGAAAAATGTACATGTGGTACACTTCATGCAGTGAATTACCACAGCAACTGTAGAAATCAAGCTACAGAAATTTTTTATTTAAAAAGGACAGACTATAACACTTGGCAAATGCACTGCTGCTTCCTACCATTTTTCAAATCATCATAGTTGCAAATTCCAAAACAATACAAATGAACCAGGAAAGTCATCATAGATACTGTTGAAAAGCATTGTTTTTCCTGTAATCAGAAACTACCTAGACAAAAAAATGTAGTTTAAGTGGCTCTCTGGTGTTTTCAAAACACGTCATTCCAGAAGCAGTTTTGCTGTATCAGTAACGTGTTGTTGTCTTTAATTTCTGGAGCAAAGCAGTCGATTGCTCCAGGACTAGGTTTTCAAACTACATAGCTGAAAATTATTTGTGGAATCATAAAAATTGAGAATTTCTTAATACAGTCTCTTTTGATGAAGATGAATTTTTAAATTGAGTTTCTCCTGAGGAAAATTACAATTTAAATGTCCTGGAAAACTGCTGTTGGACTGAGAATCAGTGATGCAGGAGAGACAGTGCATTCCTGGCTATAAACATGACTGTTGTTCTGAATATTCATATCATGCTGAAAGTTGATTATTCTAAATAACAGAAATTTTTGCAGTCTGGACAGATTTTCGGCTTTAAATCCTTTGGGCTTTTGGATCGTAGCTTCATTCATAGCTGATGGCTGGTGCAGGGTTGGGGTTTTCCTAAACTTTCCACCACAGGAAGAATACTAGACTCTATGACTTAGAGGATCGGTTAGGTTGTGGGGAGTTTTCTTACTTGGGTCATTTACAGTTCAGAAAACTACAACAAAAATCATAACAATTGTGTGACTGTTGTAATTTCTATCCAGTCACATTGAAATCATGAAATTTGAACAATAAGGAAACTCAGCAACGGAGAATCAGGTAACATCTGCAGCAAACCGACAGGTCTGCTTCAGGGCAGCTACATCCTAAAAACAGCTGTTGGTAGACATATTTTAAAAGTTTATTTTATTAAAAGGAAGGAGGAATGACACTTGTCCTTTGCACAGAGGTACCACTGAAACACTGCCAAAGCTGGTCTAGGGCAAGTAAGAAGCACTTGGAAGAATGCTGGGGAGCAGTCATTATCTCGGTACTAATTTCTGTTTTCTCACTGATTCCCAGGGCGGGTTCTAATACTCTGCTGGAACCTATCTCAGGTGACTGAGTTTGTTTGGAAAGAGTGTCAAAATAGCTTTATCACAGAGTAGCATAATGACGTTTTCACCTTTACATCCTTGATGGGAGCATTTGTGTACAAGCTGCACTTCTGAGGGAGTTGGGGGGTGTGGGGCAGGGAGCACAATTAATTCCTATGCTTCTTTCTGTGATTGGAAATGCACAAATGCTTGCATGCACATGTGAGCACAAGTGCAGATAAATAAGCTGCAGTCAGCTGCAGCACTTCCATTCTTCTTTCTAAAGCTGTGTATTTTTTTCTTATTACTTCATTTAGTAATTTTTGGTTTCAATAAAATGAATTCACAGAAATACTCTAAAAATAATAAATAGGAATGTATTCATAGCTTTACTTAATTGCAAGGATAGACATAGGTATTACCTAAAAAACAAGTGTACACCAAATCCATATGATAATGAACTAAAAAGACATAATTATGAATTTCTGTTTTATGCTGTGTCTTTGCCAGGGGTCATTCGGCATGTTGGAGATGCCCTGAAAGATCATGCCTCAAAATCTCGAGGGAAGATCTGCACCATCGGTATAGCTCCCTGGGGCATTGTGGAAAATCAAGAGGATCTGATTGGCAAAGATGTAAGACCAATATAGGCACAGATGACCTTCAGTATCTATAAATCTTCCAGTTATTTTTCCTGTCCTCTCCATCCCTCACTTAGTAATTCCTCTTAGAATTATTGTCTGCAGCAAAAAATCAATATATACCCAGGTTTTCCATTAGGGTTGATGGCGGGTTTTGACATGGCAACAATAAAAATTCCTGCACTGTATGTTCTTTAAAAATAAATTATAAGGACAATTCATTAAAAGCTATTCTTGAAAATATATCAAAGATTCATCCTTAGAACTCTATGAACTCAGAAGAGTGCTTAAGAAAACACTGACTGTAAAACTTGAAGCCTGATTTATTTTCAAACAATACTATGATGCACTGGTTAAATTCAAAATTGTGGACTGTCCTCCTTAGCATATATTCTCTCCCATACATTTTTATTGATGCAATTTTGAAAGGTTTTACTGGGTATTGTAGATAAGAGCAGACCTCAAATAATTCACCTCCTGAAGGACAGGGCCAGTGTTTCTCTCATTCTTTCACATCGTTCTTCTCTCTTAAAACTACGCTGTAAAACAGAAAGATTAACCCCCTGATTTTAAATACGTGAATAGTTTACCTGCACTGGTTATTTGTTACCTGAAGCTTTTCTGAGCCCATTTTTTTCCTCATGTCTGGTTCATTCCTAAGAAATCTGTCTGAGATCCAGTGGCTAACTATGAGTGGAAGAGATACAGTTTTCAATCTGCAAAAGAACTTTTTTATTGTCTTCATTAGTGTAAGCCATTCTTCTCTGTATGTTCTGTATCCATGAGCAGGTTGGGAAGGGGATGAAGATTCAAATATCCTTTAGGTCACAGGAGTTACAATGATTATGAAGAAAATTACCCAACTGAAGTTCGTTGCAATTCACTATGAAAGTACAGCTGTTAGGGGGAACTCTGTTAGTGCGGGGTTTTGGACTCTAATACACACAAACAAGCAGGATGGGACTTTGCCACAGTAATTCTGAGTCACTAATGTACTCTGAGGTGCAGTGCAGAAAGTGATTAGCAGAAAAAGCTAAGCACAAGGATGAGCTGTATCTTCTTAAAGAAGTGTAATGTACCCATCATTTTCAAATAAAGTCTTTAGTGATTAGGTATGGGGTTCTGGAAACATTGCAGGAACAAAGAAGTCAAGAAAAAACATAAAATTTGCCAAGAATTTTGGAGCATTGCTATTCCTTCGTTACTTTTTTCCACCTGTTGGAAAGCTACCTACCTCTATTCTCAGGTAGTCACCACCTGTTAAAGGGGATCTGGAGCCTCCTTTTGCAGAAAGAGCTAAAAAAAGAAGTTGATTTCCCAGGCATTCCAGCCAAGTGGAACAGCTACCCTGATTTCTATTTTCTTTAAGCAATGCTTTCCTCTAAATATCTTTCCAATTTAACAAGAAACCAAGAAGTTGTATGGTAATTTCATTTAAAAAATAAACAACTTTTTACAAAACCCCAAACTTTCTGATTAAATCAAAAAAGAATTAATACTTATTCTCATCATCAGACAGAAAGCGAAAAAAACGTTTAGTACAAAGTTACAGCTAATTTGGGTAAGGTCTTCTATTAATGCAGACACAATTTTATCAGTAGGGTTACAATTACAGGGTCATCACTAAGGACAAAAATATTTCAAAATATACCTTTGATAGACAAAACAAAACTTTTTCTCTCAACGTCCTGCACCCTAACAGTTTTATAAAATTATTGATCAATGGCATGATGTAATGCTGAAGCACTTCTGGTTTTTTCCATCTCTGATGTGCATATAATGATACTGCTTTATGCTTACTGATATCGAATTTAATCTTCCATTTTATTGCCTCATCCGGCTGCTTTATGAAGATTTTAGTCCACTGAAATATTTGTAAGCTTTTCACCCTCTAATTAATCACAAAGCCCTTACAACTATGTTGAACAGGATATAATACAGCTTGAGGTAGGTCATTTATGTCACTAAATCTTCTTAATAAGAGTCTTCACAAAAATTAACTTTTCCTTCTCACGGTTTTCCCGCCTTTCCCCCCAGCTTTCCTCAGTTACTTGTACCTCAAAGGGCTTTCTCTCTTATTCAATGCATGCAGTTTCTTTAGAAGCATTTGGTGAGGAAGCTGTTTTGGAAGCTTTTTAAAAACCAAAGTGTACTGTATTGACTGGCTCATTAGAGGTGAATGCTGTGAAATGAACCGAGAAGGGGAAATGTAAATAGTACCATAAGCATGTAAAATGAATCATCATTAACCAAGAAACAAAGGCCACAAAGGATTAGACAAGGGGGGAAAAAAGTCAACCAATAGTAAAAAACTTGTTGAACTCCAGCATCAATGTGGATTTATGCCTATATGCACTATGTCTAGTCAAATTATGGTCAGAACTGAAGAGTTATCAAAACATACCCTTCCAGCATCAGATAGACACAGAAGACTGTCGTAGTCATGGGATTTGGAGGGACAGCGGGTGCAGGGGGGAACTGTGGCCATTGCACACGCCCCAGGGCATGTGGCCTCCCTGTGCCCCACGGCAAGTGAGGCATGCTCAGCAGAGGTGCTCCTCTGCTAATGCCTCAGCCCGTGCCTGGCCTGTATGGACACAGAAGTCGTAGCTGAGGATTTTAATTATATTTACCAGCCCTTCCAGATCAGTCAGCCTTGGGCAATCCCAGAGGATTTCCTCAGAGCCGTAAAGAAAGGTGACCAAGTTAAAGGAAATATTATTGCTGTTTGCTATTTGTTTTATTGTGATGATTAAAGATCCCTAAAGAGACACGTCTTACTCCAGTACTATAAAAGCAATATAGCAGAAAATAGTGCAACTCCTAACACTCTCAGATTCTAATTTAAAAACAGAGGACACAAGGGAGTTAGTTGCCTTATTTCCCCATATTTTCTGATAGAACTGAGAAAGTGGCTTGCTCAGTCTTGTAGAAAACTGTGATTATAAACAAATTTTTTCCTACATACAGAGCCATTCTCCCTTCTAAAGGAGTACACTTTGTAAGTCATTGTAGCATGCATGTCTTTGCTTTCAGGGTGTGTTCAGTCCTCTTCTGAGTTTAATTCCAAGTCACCTCAATAGGAGACCAGGGACAAAGATGAGGTCTGGCATATTTGTAGCGCTTGTGGAGAATTTGGACCGTGATACTTCCCGGACCCTCTGAATTAAATCAGGAACTATTCTGTTCCCTGGTGTGCTCCAGAGCAATGAGGCTGCAGAGATGGCTTGATTTGAACAACAGCTGCTACTCTTTGAGAAGCAAAGTGTGCATCTCTTTCTTCTTCCATCACTACTTTGAGCACACTGTTAGTCTCAAATTCTTTGCTTCCACACAGACTGCTCAGATTCATGCACTGGTTCACATGGCACTTGCCTGCTTGTTGTCATGGTGAGTTACCCTGAGAGACTTTTCAAGTGCTGTCCCTATGCTGAGTGTCATGTGCCCACAGGGAATCTGAGCAGAGCAACAATGCTTTTCATTCAAGCTAGCTGCCACCTCAGGGTGCAAAGGCAAGGGCTGGGGTCAGCCCAGCCCCTCACCTACTGACAGAATGCCCTCAGCCCATGCAGCGGGAGTACTGCTTCACAGCACAGCTGCTGTCGCATTCATTAAACTGTATTTGGAGGGACTGTCTTGAGCATAAGCTGTTCCTTTCAGCTCTGCATAGGAGGATGTCAAGGGACATTATTCCCTCTTCTCCCTGTTCTCAGTGCAAGGTTGCATGGGACTTAGAGCAATCTGGTCAAGTGGAAGGTGTCCCTGCCCATGGCAGGGGGGTTGGAACTGGATGGTCTCTAAGGTCACTTCCAGCCCAAACCATCATACGATTCTATGCCTGTAAAAAGAGGATGAGAAGACAGCTTAAAGTCAAAAATTTTTCCAGCTATTTAACTTGCCTGTAAAATGCAAGGGGTTGAAAAGAACAAAGGAGTGGAAACTACAAGAGTCAGAAATCACAGATTTGCTGAGTGTTGTGGAAGAGCAAGTAACCTCAAGGAAGTAGCCTCACAGCCTACGATGTTCTTGCCTTCTTGAAGATTTTGCTTATCCTACTCTCAGGAAGAGTCTGATAGTGTGGTTTGAAAAATTTTATTTTTAAAAAAAGGAATTCAGATGTTGAATTGTGCATGCTGTGAACAGTTCAATTGAAAATAATTGTAGTCACATTTTCACATCCATAAAATTTATTAATAATGTTATTCTCCTTGTGGCTAAACACAGAAAAAAAGCCTTCTAATAGGCCAGCGTTCTAATCTGTCCTGCAGCAACATTGCTGAGTCAATATATGAAGGCTTCAGTACTGCAGCTCATTAGAACTGCAGATCAAGCTGTCACAGCTAGAGAGTTTTGAGCTGTGGCTCTCAGGAACAAACCACAAGCTGTCAATAGAATTGCCTGCACAGTGGCCTGTAATCATACAATGAACGGATTCAAAGGATTCCTCTGCTGTCAGACCTTGCTGGTGTCCATTTATTGAGAGATGGGGTGGGTATCAATTTAAAAGATCTGCACGGTTTTATTTTGATTTTATTTGATCCTCAGAGATGTGAGAAAGAACCTTCCTTTTCTTTCTGACAGAGGCATGGGGTACGTGGTTTCTGTATCTGTAGAAGCTAGCTATTAAACTTGTTCCAGCAGCTTACTGACATTTGCTAAATCATATGCACCTGCAGGATAAATTGTTATGAATGAGGCACCAAAAGAAATCTGAGCCAGAGCTATCACCTGTTCTCACAGAATGCAGTGCTGTTGGCCAGCTGCCCTCTAGGTCTTCTCAGACCTATTCCCTCCCTTTTGCAGGATGAACATCTTACAGAGTACCCTTTGCATGACAGTTTACAATGGCAAAAGAAGTTTGTGGATCTCTCCTTCCCAGCTAAAAGTTGATCAAAGTTAGGCAGACAATCGCAAGTGTAAACAATGTATAAAGAGAGATCTCTGGCTAAAGAATTGCTAACACATACTATTTTTAAAGAATTATGTCTCAATTAGAGATCTCTTTAGAATTACAGAGGAAGAAAAGCTTAGGAATAAATCAATAACTTATTGTATTTCTGTCTGCAAGCATTTATGTCAATTTTTGAGTGTATACATTTGTGCATTAAAAGCACAAGACCTGAAAAATGAACTATGTCAGAACTCTGAAGAAGATTCCTTGCAGATAAAGGGTAACCCAGCTGAGTTTTCTAACAAGTCATTACAGCATTTCTTCAGCTAGGACTTCATTTTACAGATTTTCAGTTATGTCCCTCCGAAAGGACAAGACATACAGAAGAAAGGCAGGGAATAGTATTGCTGGAAAACCTTTGAAGTATCAGCCAAGATGCCTTGACACAACACCAGTTCTTTTACCATGCTAGCACAGTCTTGCTAATGTCAATAGACACCTGCCAAAGCAGCTGACAGCCAAATGTGGCCCAGTGCTATTATCTGGTCTGTCTGGTGGCTGTGAGTAGGGCAACTCTGTGGCAATTTACTCCATCTGCTGCACGGTTTCTCCTGATGAAATCAAATCAAAGGAAGTGAAGCAAACTCCCCATTGAACAGAAACTTTCTAAAGCTGTTGTGAACACAAATTACTGCCTTTTTACTAATGCTAGGAGTGGGCCAATAGTTTTTTCCAAGAAAACTGAAAACGTGGTGTAATATCATGTGTACACCTCTGCAGGAGTGGAACACACCTGTATTTGTTTGTCTGTACAGTATCTCCAGTGCTGGTGGCTCTGGATGAGCCAACACTGGAGGCATGGGTGGGGGTCTGTGAAGGAAGATTCTAAGATTTGATCAGAGCAAGATGAGACTTTACAGCAATGTTCTTGCTCTGTCAGCAGCAGGCAGGGTGTGTGTGTGTCAGCAGTGTGTGTCAGCAGTGTGTGTGTGTGCAGTCACCCAGACCTTTGGAGCACTGACCATTAGCTGGATTTTAAAAGGAAACAGTGAACACCGATACTATTGAAACAGATTACCATGGAAAACCCTTTAAGCCATATCTGCATCTGAGAGGGCAGTGCTAAGGTCATTTTCTACTGTACACATAAATGACAGTAATGCTCAAGTGGAGTACTTCAATTTTGATTTTTTTCTTTTTTTTCATCTTGTCAGTTCATATATTGTAATTGATTTAGTTCAGAGGCTCTTTTCTGTTTAGCTTACCGTCTTTTTCCTCTGTCTCTAAAATGCAGGTGGTCCGACCATACCAGACAATGTCCAATCCCATGAGCAAGTTGACAGTGCTCAACAGCATGCATTCGCATTTCATTTTGGCTGACAATGGCACTACTGGTAAATATGGAGCAGAGGTAAAGCTTCGCAGACACCTGGAAAAGCACATTTCACTTCAGAAGATAAATACAAGTGAGTAACATGTTGCTTGTATTTCTTGTTTAAAATTGCAATTATATAGAAACCACTTAGTATAAAGAAGCAATAATTCTGTGTATTTGGGAGAGTAGTTCTACTGTCTATGGTGAGCATGAACTAAGAAAAGCTAATAATGATGAACAAAGATAATAAAATTTTATTTTAGAGTGCAGTGGGTAGAGGCACAGCACAAATAGCTGGATTTTTTTCTGCTATGTTTCAAGCAGTATTTGTTAAGGTTCAGATTCCACTTAGGTCTTTGGTAGCCTCTCTTCCTTAGAACAGTTAGGTTCTCCTTCATTCAGTAAAGAATAAGGTGAAACTAGTACAGTTAAAGAAAAGCATGAAAGAAAGTAAGGGAGTGTTTCTTATTATAAAATTTTGCAAGTTGAAGAGCCACTGATATTTATAGGCAGTGGGAGTGTTCCATAAAAGTGCTACTATACTTTTGCACTGTGTTTATTAGTTTCTCCTAGGCAGCTGTCATTAGCCAAAGCCGGAAGCTGAGTGTGAGGTTAGGTGGTCCTTTCACTTCACCTTTTGCAATCCTGATGATATCAGACCAAAGCCCCAGTTTTTCTTTCAAAGTTATATTTTTTCTTTTCATGTATCACTTTCCTACCTAAAATAAAAAATAGCCACCTAAGTAAGCATTTCTGCATGGATAAAATAAAATCCAGTATCTCAATATCATGTTATTATTTCTGTAGTGTACACGTGCTTGATGCTCGATGTAGTGCTCACATGCTTTGAGATGGGGACGTAATTTCAGTTCTGGTTTTGGTCTCACAAATAAACATCAGTGTTGTACCTCCGTAAGATTTCCTTAGGAATGAAAACAGATCTGGTTTTTCACAAGTGATAATATGCCAGCATTTCTGCTAACAACTCTCTTTAAACATGCAATTTTAAGGAATGGTGAAACATTTTGTGACATAGGCATGCGAAACTGGAATGAGACTAGGAAAAGCATTTAACTCTCAGACACCACATGACAAGGAATTACAGGCAGAACCAATGAGATAAACATAAACTAGTATGTTCTTCATGCTTGATAAAGTTTTCTGTATGATGAGTATAATCTTTGCTTAAATTGAAACGACGTGCCACTTGCAGCCTTCAACATCACTGCATGAAACAACACGCACTACAGGCTCATTGTTTTTAGGATATCAGAGTTATGTTTCTTGTTCTCAGAGAGCACTATGTAGATAAGCACAAAATGTGTACATCATAAGCAGTGGGTGCATGCTTAGGATCTTCCTTAGCAGATGAAGATTGTATAATCTAATCCTAACTTGACCAGCAACAAAAATGCACATTTGAAAATGGTGTGTCATGGAACTACATAAAATTGTGGCATAAATAGCAATTATTTTGAAGGCATTTGTAAGAAAAATGTGAGCTTTCACAGTTTACAGAGCAACATTTTGATGGCAAAATCTTATCTTAAAAAAATAAATCTCTCTAGAGAGATTTAACAATTCAGATTTGGTCAAGAGGCTTTTCTTTTGAAAAGTGACTGATGGATGGAACTCTAGACTTTGGTGGTTCAAGTCAAATGCTTGCCTGGCTTCTTCAAACATCACATAAAATGAAAGATTTCTCTTTTCTGGTTTCTTTCTGCAGTACCCCCCACACACAAAAGAGTAAGCATCCTCCTTTTCAATTTCCTCTGTGAGAGAGACTCTCTACCATTTAACCTCTCCCTCCCTCTCTCTCTTATAAATACAAAGATACTGGGATTTCACAACACTTCCTCTAAACAGAAATGTGAAAAAATTGTTCAAAAAGAAGGCTGCTGATAAGATTTGTTCTTCTTGGTTCAGTGACATCCAGAATGTTTCTGCCATGTTTTGTTTTTTCTTTGCTTTAAAAGAGGGTGACTGAGTCCTGCCCACCCTCTAGTTAATAGGAAGTTAACCATATGGATGAGAAAGACCACCTGCCTTGCTGGGTCAGCTAAACAGATGGCCACTTTCTGATGCTTTCCTTTACCCTTATTTATAGCGGAGCAACGTAGATCCTCCATCCTGTGCATGACAGGGCATTGCTGCCAAGGGATTGTCATCCAAATGGGAGTCTGTGCAGCCATGTGCAGCCACTATGTCTTTACTTACTATATTCCAGTTGTAAGCATGTGGAGTGGGGGAAAACACTGACATCATCACAATTTTCTTTGCTGAAGAGTCAGGAAAAGGTGCAGTTCTTAGTTAATCACTAAAAAAAGAGTCTGCTCTGGAAAACAGAGCAGATATAGGAACTAGTAAACAATTGGTAACTTTTTATTTCATAGCCTGTCCCTGGCCAATAGTGCTGAAAGTAGATTTTATTCTTATTTTTAAGCCTGCCTGAGTTTACGTGCTAGGCTTGTCATTTCTTCTTATTTATTTCCCTTTGCTTTAACGATGTCTTTCTCCAGTGCAGTGATAGCTCTCCTGGATATTTGGGGTCACATACTGTTCACAAAGGGAAGCTTTAAACTTGTTCTCACATATTAAAGACACAGAAAATGGCTTTCCCTTCAAATAGACTAGGACAGTGACAGTCCTTTTTATAAAATTTAAGACTAAATTGGGTCATTAAGTATGTCAGATAATTCTGAGTCTCGGCTGTTTTTGTTCCTATTATGGCATTATTGTCAGTCATTCAGCAGTATATAATTTCCTGAATAAGTGGACTATTAAATAAGAATAAGAAAAGGAATAATAATAAGAAGAATTGGAAGAATAAGAATAATCTCCAATTATGTGCCTTATGAACACTAGGGAAAAGATTTTATTGAGTATTCAGTTTTCCACTACCTTGTTAAGTTTTACCACTTTCATTGCTCTCATTTTGTCCTCAGCAAGTACTCAGGAATTAAAAAATGCCTTTCAGACAAGCAGGGGGTGACATTTGTGGCCCTGAGCCTGCCGGTTCAGCACAGAGTCACTCAGTTGTGCCATTACCTAGAGGTCAATTTGATGCTTTAATGCTCAGCACAGGGTTTTTTTATTTTCACAAAGGAAGACTATTTTAACACAGCCCAGCAACCGTCTCTTGACATGAGCCACAAGTTGTCTCAAAGACCTGGACTTTCAAAGTCCATCATTTTGTAGTATGAAATTCTGAAAGTAAGAAGAACTTTTCTGAAAGTGTTTCAAGATCAAAAGGAAATATTCAAAGTGATCTGATGAGAAATGTTTCTGCTTTCCAATTCACACAAACATTTGGGTCCTGGACTTCTTGCAGAATTTTCAGGGCACAGAGATCATTTGAAAATACACACTGGAAGGAAGGAAAGATATCTTTGTAACTACCTCTTCCATAGAGTTTATTTGTATAGCATTACATGGTTAACTCGACAGTTCATGTAAAAGTTTTTACACTGAAATATGGAGTCCATACTATTCCAAAAATATTGCATTAATGAGCAGAAGATTCTCAGGACAAGGGTATAGAGATTTTTAACATGATAAAATGTCCCAGCTCAAAAGGGGTGATTTTTTAGAGGTGCAGTAAGTGAAGGGCAGTTTCGTTTCTATCTCTGATGCTCTGCTTACACTGTTCCATGGCAAGAAGAGATCTATGGCACGTCAGGCTGATGTAATCCACCACAGCCAGTTTACTGATTTCTGATTCACTGCTTCTGGAAGTGCTCAAAATCCTAAACTCTCTCATTGCCTTGAACACAAGACTGTTCTCAGCTGTTTGTAGAATGACAGGCTACACACAGACTGGAACAGATCTTGGAAGGTCCCCAGTCTGAGTCTCCTCTCAAAGAGGAGTATTTTCAGTGCTGAGTAAGTTTGTCTGTAGTTTCATTTAGCCAAACAGATGATGTAATCTATAAACAGAGAAAGCAAATAAATGAAGCATCTAATTACTAGAGATGACCTATCACAAATTCTCCAATTATAACATTCCTAGGCACTAATGAACTATTTTTCCGAGGTGTTGTAGAATGGCCTGGTCATTTTCTGAGATGTACACCATTACTGTTTCTGAAGAATGTTGCTGCGTAATGCATCAGTCGTGCCTCGAACCAGAAATATATAAGAAATCTGTCTACAAAATGTGCGTTGGAAGTTACAAGACATAAAATATTCATTCCTGCTGCTCCACAGATGGTTAGATTAGAGTAATTACCAGTGTAGCAACTCAGCTAATACATTTGATCTGAGGACTGTTAATCATTTTCAGACAAAGTCACTCCAATAGGTTGACATGCCGTGGGTTTCACTCATTTTGTGATTAGACGGAACAATGCTTTCTCATTAACAAGTGTGGTCTAGAATTACTTCATATTACATGAAAAGGGCCTTTACCAGCACTTGCAGAATCTTCAAAAATCCTGCCTAAATCTTCTCCCTTTTGGCTCCTCACTCATGCTTGCATTTTTATAATATGCTGTTCATTCCTTCTGTTTGCACTAAGGCCTTCCTTTCACGTGACATAGTTGCTGTTGCCTGAATTGTTACTGCTGACTGAAATATTCTCAAGTCCTTAAAGAGCTTACGGCATGGCTGCCAACCACTTCCATCACAAATGCTTTCTTTTCTTCCTATGAGTACTCTTACTGGAGCAGAGGAACAAGGACACAAATTATTTGTATGTGTAATGATCATTGCACATAGCCTATATGAAAGTTTTTAATTTGAATGAAAGGTGTTGTGAATTCATTAGAATGTTGTAAGTTTTTCTTTAAAAGAACATGTTTAATTTTTTCGGCAGTATCAGAATCCAGACATGACACATAGCATAGCACAGCAGGCACTAACAGCATTTTCTTGTGTATGCATAACCATTTGGGGAAACATACAGTTATTTTCTGTCTTTCATGTGCATTTCATGTCTTACACCACATATATGTCAGTAATTTATTTTCTGTTCAGCATCTGTTAGGAAGGAATGCGTCAGGAAACAGCAAAGTAGTGGTTCGAAGAGCAGAATAAATAGGCTTTGTGTGATATATTCATACCTGACAAATGGCCTTGAAAACATACTGACCACATGCTAATGACATTTTATTTTTAAATCCAGATATTTTACTTATATTGAAGGCTTCATCCATCAAAATATTAAAATCTTGTTCAGAATACTGCCAGACTTTTCTGTTCTCCATAACTATCTGTCAGAGATTTTACATTCTTAAAATTTGCTTTGGAAATAGATGGAGTCCAGTCAGTGAGGCAGTGATGTTCAAACTGGAGTTAACAGCTACCATCATAGATTAAAATGTAAAAAGATCTAATGTTTCCTCTAATGATTTAAAAGTTGCTCCCTTACTTGTTATATTTCTGACATTTTATAGTATGAGACATAACCTCAGAGAAGGAAAGAGGTAGGTGAAAAGAATGAAATGAGACAAAAGGACTTCACTAACATGAGGAATGAGGATAACAAGCATATGTAATGTCACCTAGCCAGCAGGAGTCCAGCCTGTGCTGATGAGGAAGGAAGACTTTTTTCTGCTATTGAAAACTCTTTCTTTTCATAAAATTAGCTACCACCTTCTTCTTCAGAAACAGTTGTGTGGGAAAAGAAAAAAAAAGCAAAGAGAAAAAAAGAAAAGCCCCTTTTTTTTGATTTTTAGCAATTCCATTTCTAAGAGAGCCAGAAATAATGTAAAAATATGGATATAAAACAAAAACCATATTTGAAACCAGAATGTTGAGCCAGAGGGTGTAAAGGCAGTGTATGATTAATTGGAAATAGACCCCTTCAAAAAAACCAGAAAGTTTGAAGTAGTTTGCTTTATTTTGTGTCTTTTATAAACTTTTTAACCTTTTACGAGTCTTTTAACCAATACACTCTTCAGCCTTTTTGAAGCTTACAAGAAGCACTTTACACTGCTAGGTCAGTTCCTACACACTGAAGCATGTTGGTATTTATTAAAGATGACCGCACCAAATCCTTAGGTTGGGTAGATCCACCTTGCAAAACTCTTACTCTTCTTTTGAGCAGTACATTTCTGGAAGAATTCTCTCCCAGACTACATAGGACTTAATACAGAATTTTACTGTTCATTATCATGCTGCAATTATTCTCATTTTAAACATGCTGTTTGGTGCTGAAGGTTTGCTCTACCTCCACTACATGCTGTTTGAAAAACAGACAGACCATAGGCGTTGGAACCTGTGTCCTTGTATTTAGTCTTTCCTCTTCGTAGAGCTGGTTAATGTAGCTGAGTTTTGGTAGGCCTGTGAGAAAAAAATTACCTCTGAGTAAGGAATTGATGGATAAAGCTGGGTGATTTGATTAGGCAGAGAAGGCAGTTTAGACAGGATAATATGGCAACAGTATCTGTTCATGTGACCCGTGGACTTCCCTTTGTCATCCTATGCCTGAGAATATATGAAGGGGGCTGGGAAGGCAAAGGGACGTTCAACCGTCATCACTGGCATCTTCTCTGACCATTACATCATCATCAAATGCATTGGATTTCTCATTGACTCAGATTTTTCCTTCACGTTCTGTGCAGTCCTAGGTGCGTTTTCGTAACTACATAGCTGGGAAGATCTAGGTACAGACTACTTTCTAGGAGAGGAAGTCTGCAGCAAGATTGAAAACTTGACTCCTGCGAAATTTCAGTAAAACCTAGAACTGTTTGAAGTCTGACTCATTTCCGATTTTGCTAGAGACTGGAAACTTGGGGTTTTTTCATCAAAGGCATCATGATATTTGTTTATCAGGCACTGGAGACAAACGTATCTCAGAAAGGGTTGAGAAAGCACAAGGTCAAAAATCATTCTTGAAGCACACAATAGACCCATGCAAAAGGATCTATAAATTCCTTTCACGGACTTGACTTTAAACAGATGAATTTGTTTCAAGCATGTGTGTTTTCATATGGTTTATACAGAAGAAAAAAAGAACAGGTCATTTCAGCTCCCTAATTTTTGGACATTTTAGATTTATTGAATTCATGAAGCTGCAAAACAAAGAAACATTATTTTAGGATTAATCCATTTTAGCCAAATTTTTGCTGTTCTGTATCTCACCTGCTGTAGTTTTCTAAAACAGGTGAGAATAAGGGATAATTTTCTGAGATCATTAGTGTCAAATATGTTGAAAAATAAGCAAAATATGATGAGGAAAACCACCTCAATATGTAGTATGAGGTAATGTAGAATTTGGTTATGTTACAATGTGATAACTTTCTAAAGTGCCACGTACAATATGTGGTAGTGCTCACATCCAAAGGGAACCAGGGAAAACACAAGGGAAGATCAGACAGAATGTGAGAATTTCTGAAACTGTAGTTCCTCCTCTATGTCTGGGGCCATTGCCTGCAGGTGAGGAGCTCCAAGAAGGGTGAAACCAGTTAGGTACTCTGGTAATGCCCTAATAAGTAGTTGACTGCAAGGACAGATACGGTCGGTTTTGACCGAAATCCACAAAGGTTCTTGTGTGTGTCTGTGTGTGTGTGTGTGTCTTTGAACTCTAAGCGCCAGCTTTGAACTCGGTATTGCCATTGTATAGAAAGTAACCAGGTGGGTGGTTACTTGGGTGCTTGTGAGGGTTGCACATCCCAGGGTTTGTCTTACACAGACTCTTCCCATGTCATGTTTCTTCTGAGGGCTCTCTGAACTTTGTCCTTCTGCAAAGACAAGTACGACAATCAGAAGAAGGTACCACAAATCTTTTCTTGTTATCATCCTTGATTTCCCTTTGAGAATTTTTTTGGATCAGTCCAGTATTAAACTAAGATATGGTTTCAGGTGTCAGGTCCACAGATTCTTCTGTCAGTGTCAGGTCTGGTAGATTGGCAGATTCATCAGTAGGTAGATTTAGAGAGGTGAGGAAGGAGCACTGACCAAATGAAAATGAGAGTGAAAGTATCAAGGTAGGGAGAGAAAGGAGAACAGACTGGGACAAATGTAATACAATCATACTCTAAGCAAAGAGGAGAATTAAAAATAGAGGAGATAAAAGAAGATTATGGATTAAGCAGAAGGAGACAGAGAGAAAGTGAAAATGTGATCGAGCTACCAAAAGGGAAATTATAAAGATAAGAATGCAGAATGGAAGTGAGCATAACAAGGGGAGCAAGGAGAATGAATACAAACTACAGAGGAAAAAACCAAAGATGAATGAAATAAAATTCATACTAGTGATTTTAAATTTGGGAAGCAGAAAAATAAAAATGAAATTATAGCAAATGAGATTCAACAACTCTTTAGTAGAAAAATCAAAAAATAAATTGAAAAGATTAAATAAGTCAAATGGTTGAGAGCTTTCCTTTGTTAGTAGTGGTTGTATGTCATTCCATAACACATAATCCTATAATTCTGTGAATTTCAGAAACAGTGCAAATATTCTTAGATTTTTTTGTATTGGTTTACCAGATCAGTTCAATTTCTCTAGACACAGGGCATGTAATAAGTCTCCAAAAAAAGGGAAGCTCCCCTTAATTTATGAATATAAAAAACTATTATTAAACGTGTTCAGAAAAGAGTAGAATGAGTTTGACTCTTTTTTCTCCCTTTTTTTTTGTTTTGTTTTTGTTTTGTTTTTTAATCTGTAAGTTTCTCTACTTTTGTTACTGAACAGTTCTTGAAGGATTAAAAGAAATACCAATCTTATCTTTGCCATATCCAATAAGAGGTTCTGCTCCAGCAAAGATGCTGGAGACAAGAGGTGAGGAAAAGGGAGACCTGACTGTAAAAAGTGCAGCTATATGGAATTAAGTTTGAACTAGTTGTGACATTTGGGAGATGTTCCTGTACTTCTGGGTAATAAGACTCATCATTCTTTTCCATCATCCTATGAAGGCAAGATACATTTCCTTTCTTCCAGTTATGTTCGCTTAATGGTTAATAATGTAGTTCTTCTAGTGGTAAACATATTGCAGCTGTGATTTGCAGAGCTGGAGTGTGCAGATATATTGCATGTGCAGGTGATCTTATCTCTTTGCTATTTGCTATTGATATTTTAGCCAAAAAGGTTTCACACACATCACGAGGTGTTTCCGAAAAGGCTGGAAGGCTGAAAAAAACTGCCTAGAAAAAAAACCCAAGTTGTAATGGTATTTCAGTGTAACCTAATAGGAAGGATCTGGATTATTTTATGACGTTCTCTGCTATCACTTAGCCTTTCTGAGCCAGTTGGGACCATGTGGAGTACCACATAGATGTCCAGAGGTGAAGCAGACACATTTGTGTGGTCAAACCTTTTAACGGCTGTTGTAAATCCATTTTAAATCTCTTTAAACATCACTTACCCTGTGGTTAGACATGCTGTGGTTAGACATGCTACAGTAATACAGTCAACAAATACTGCTCTTTGGTTATTAATAAATAACCAAAGAGCAGTATTTGTTGACTGTATTACTGTAGGGCAAATATTATTTGAGAAATCAAAAATTATTTTCTTCAGTCTTTTAAGCTCACATTAGGACTTCTGCCTATTAAAATTCCAGGACATGTTTAATTGTTTATGCGTTCTGTGTAGGTAGCTTGCCCTAGGATATCCAAGTACTATGTAAACACTTGGACTGAAATATTTGTCACAGGTTTTCTGTGGTGTGTTCCTTTCAGCCGTTGTTAATACACTGCTGCACACTCCGCTTGTCCCATGAAGCACAGCAATAGCCTAGAAACTGGACTTCAAAGACTTCTTGAGCTAAAGAATTTTCTATTTTTCTTTAACTTACCAGAACCTCTAAGGTCTAACTTGAGTTTCAAGACACCTTAAGCCTCTCAAAAAAATTGTAAGGAAATGTTATTTTACCATGTTTCAAATACGAATGAATGAGTCTTATTAGTCAATATCCCCTCAAAAATCGTAGTTCATCATATATATTTAAGTTAAAACTAAGATCAGATTTGATCAAAATGTACTTTAAAGCTGTCAATGTTCTTTTAACTGCATCAGTTTTTTTATTGAACTTCACAACACTTTTGTCAGTCGTCCACTGACAATTAAATGTGATTTTCTACTAAATACCTCAGATAAACAATCCTTGTATTAAAAAGTCCTGAAGTATAACCTCATCTGTTGAATGAATAGCCTGTATCTGGGAACATGTCATTTGTTTGATGCAATTAAGGTTTTTTTACACTATGGAGCTTTTGTGCAAATTGGTCTATCTATGTGCCTTTCCATGCACTGTACATTGGCAAACACTTGTAGGAACTCTAACATGGATATATCTGTTGATTCCTATTTTTGGATCTGTTTATTTGTCAGTCAGTAAGAGAGCATTGAGTTTACCACTAACAGAAGCCATTATCCTAGGAGAATTTTGCAGTTAGAAAGGTAGCTCTTGCCCACAAGCAGTAGATCTTTAGGAGGATGTACACAAGGTAAAGGTCTGAAACAAACATAAATCCTGTCATAGGAATTTTCTACTGCTAAGAGTCCATTGTCTCATTATCTGAGATAGGCACGTGCAAACCAGGGATATAACAACCAGTGGAGAAACCTGCTAATTTATGCACCCCACCATCCACAGTACATCTGGGTCCAGGAAGATGTAGCAATCTGTGGACCTGGAGGGTAGGCCTGTGCAAAACTGTGGAGGTTCCTTGATCATGCAAATATACCTGCTTTCCTGAAGACCTGATGAGCCCTTCCAGCTCAGTGAGGCCTCATACATCCCTGTACATGCCTAGAGTAGGCTCAGGTTTCCTAGGAAGGCTGAGAATCCTGTTTCTACATTGCATACATGAGCAGTGTGTGCCTTGTTAGGATAAGACATAGAGAGGTCAGGTTTTCTGCACGTGCACCATGTGAAGGTTTGTGCGGGCTTACTCTGCCCCTCCTCTGGGACAGTTTGGGCTCTCAGTATGTACACAGTGACTCTGTCTTATGGGTACCTTAAGCCTGACATTCCTCCATTGCATCCAGCCTCTGGAGGTGCTGCTGTACAGCTGCACATTGCATGTGAGGTGACTCAGGTTCCCAGCTGTACGCCACTCCTGTGCTAGCTGCTGTGCAGTAACTCCTCTAGCAGGACAGACACAGGCCCAGCATCCCAAACAAATCTGAATAATTTCAAAACTCTCCAGTCAAAATTTCCAGGCAGGAAAAGGAAACAAATATAGGGCAACTCACACCAACTTGTCTGACCCGATGAAGGAGCAGACGTGGCCAGCAGAAGATCAGCTGAGATGTGCCTACCACCACCCAATGTTAAGATACTGGAATTAGAGACGTTTCTGTCAAGGGTAGTCAACTAGAGCCTCTGTTTCATTTGACTGAACTCAGGGCTGAACTTACAGATAGTATACAACACAGTGATATGTCCCAGTTACTCTTATAAGCATGCTTAAAAACATGAGTAGTAAATGCATTTTGTAGTAAATGAGGCATTTTATTCACTTGTTGGTCTATAAAAATGTGGGTAACTCATGCTTAGCTCTTCACTAAAAGAATTAGTAATAATTTATAAGACAGTTATGCATTATTTATAAATATACTCACAGTATAAAATATTCATGTTTTTCCAAGAACTGGCAAAACAAAGTAGGACTTCCGCAAAGCATGGTAGATATTTTTTAGTGCCTTTTCACACAACACAGACATTATGCAGCTTTCCTTACTTCCATTTCCAAATTTTTTCTTTTCTTCTGGTTTATTATTTTAATTTACATATTTATGCATTACAGCTGTGTCAAGGGGAAAACGATGGGGTTTTTTGTATAATAACATGAAGGCCTACAAGTGCTATTTGCTGCACATTGGGAAAAATGTTCTGATGTGTACATACCTTCCTGGAATCACAATTGTTGGAAGGTCTCACTGGCTCTGCTGCTGACCACAAAGGCAATAACACAGTAATGAAGCTTTAAGTTGACTACATAAATCTTTCTCATAATATTGCAGTCTAATTTCACCAGCAGTATCCACAGTACCTGACACGGTGAAACACTAAGCACTCTAATCTACCCTGCAAAAATCCATACTTACTGAAAATACAAGTTACTGTTTTAGAAATTAGGATAGTGATGAGCCTCAGGTCTTTGGTACTCTTTCTTCTTTTTGCATGAATCATTATATTGAGTGAAAATAACAATTTTTTTTCTGTATTCTATTCTGTATTTCTGTATTAATGAAGTCATGAGAGGCTACCTGTATTTTTTCATTTATAGCAGAAATATTAAGAATTCAGTATGTGAATTGCAGAGCTTAATGAATAGCAATATGCCAGTTAGTACAAGATGTTTCACACATACCTGCTATTGCATAAAAACTGAATATTTCTTTTGAAAATCTGAGGGAAAAAAAATCTCCTCTCTGCCTAACAAACTATTTTTAATAACACAGAATAAAAATGCAGGGACCACTCTTAAGTTGGAAGACCTTTCATTTTGCAATCAGATATTTATCATCTTGAAATGTAAGTATAGTTAACTAAGTCATAAACATCACAGTGATAACACAATAGTCAGCATTCACAGCCATTTTCAAGTCCACAGATATACTGCTAGACAAGAAGTTTCCTCCATCTTCCAAAAGGAAAAGGAAAAAAGATTTTTTGAAACCAAAGCTCATCCTAGAAGTGCTGGAAAAAACAGTGAACTAAGTAAATTTAAAAATAAATCTTCCATGTAACTATCAGACATCCACAATTTTTCGGACATTTAAAAATAATTCACCTGAATTTAAAAGGTTTCTCTACAAAGGATATTTAAAAAAAAGATTAACATGTCATTTAGTGCCTTCTAGGAAACAGAAAAAATTACCCAGATATGTGAAAATTAATTGTACTTTCTTCTATGTTTGGAAGACAGCACCAAGTGATAGAGAGTCTTTCCTGATGATAATGCATTGCCCTGTATGAAAAAAGGTTCTCTGCAGTCTTAGTCTGGGCAGTATTTCAGTGGAGTGCATTAATGCTGCTCTCTTTCCAGTTAATAGAAAGTGAAACACACCACTTTTATGGTTGTATACTTTTACAGTACTTACTAAGTGAAAACAACTGTGTTGCTGAAGATACCTGAAAAGATAAGTCCTATCCCTAGCTTTGCCCAGACTAGGGCAATTTTGTGGTAAATTCCACAAAAACACATGAAGGGAAAACTTTTTCCTTGTTGATTTTTTGGAGTGTCCATTTCAGTGCTTGGCATAAAGTTCCCACCTTCCGAATGTGTGCTAGGAGACAGCAGTTCCAGTACTGTGGTCCGGTTTTACTTCAGCAAGGTTTTATTTTGGTACTGCCTCCTTTCCAACAATCTCAACTCGAGCACGAAACTCTTTTTGAGATGATGTCCTTGACTTTGTAAGGAATGTATTACCTTCACATTTAGCACCTCACCTCACAGCCTGGCATTATCTTTCCAAATGAAGCGTCCGAAACCAAAGGCTCCCGGTGGATCTATCAGACACAGCCAGCCCCTTCTCTGCAGACTATCTACTGTGCAGGCACAAGCTGAAACAGAACACTTACAGAGAATTTACAATTATTTTATTTCTGAGGAGGTTTAGTAGGAAACACATTTGATTAGCAGTTAAAGAGAGGTCCATCAGCTCTTTCTCAAAGTCAGAGGTTGTGTCTTGCTGGCATCACATCCCAGCATTCTCCAAATTGTCCCAGTGTTACATTGAAGCAAAGCACAGTCAGTTCTGTTCTCAATTTCCTATATTCAGCAGAGTTATAAATGCAGTGTTAGTATAGTTGGTCAGTGTCTTCAGAGGCACTGAAATTTGTCTGCAGACTCTCTGAATTCATTTCCAAATTCCTAATATTTAGCAGCAAGGAAGCATCCAGGAATATCTAGCATCAAGACATCTAAAACTTGAATTCAAATCTACTTTGCTTTTTGTCTGAGAGTTACTGAGCTGCAGACATCTTGGTATAAGTAACTAAGTTTTTATTCTGAAATGAATATAATGTCAACTAATTTAAATATGATTGGGAACATCAAGGAAAGCTGAGGATGTGGTAATTCCCATTTACCCATATTTTGAAATTCTGAGGTACTCAACCAGGCATGACTTTTTGTTTTTTCACCATGTCTATTGACTTTCTTTCATTCTGTGGATACCATCACTGCTCAGAAATTAATTATCATAAATCCATGGAAGTTCATAACATTAGGATTCAGACAGCTATAGTCTAGAGAACTTTCCTGAAAGACAGAAATGGTCATACTTTGAAGAAGTATCAACAAAGTATTATTAACTGATATTGAATATTATTTCTAATTCCAGAAATTAACTGGAATAATTTGGCCTCCAAATTAAAGAAACAATATTTTTTTCTGAATTTATGGTGAACAATGAAAGTTAAAGTAAAAAATCATCTATTTGCTAAAACTCAAAGAGAATTTCCCAAAGGAAAATGAGATATAGAAATCAAGTTTGTGTTAAACAAATCTTTTAAATCTTTTAAAGTTAAATCTTTTCTGTTTCACAAAGAAACGTACCAGAATGATAAAAGAGTTGCATTTCAATTGGGAACTTAATGTATATGATAAACCAAGGTTAACATGAGTTTGGAGGTTTTTTAACTTAAAGCTACAAAGTTTCACTGAAGTTCTGAATTGGAAAAAAGTTCTTTTATTTTACTAGCCTCGAAGTAGAGGATTGTTTTCATGCTGAATATGTTTCTAAAGAGCCAGAGAACAGAAAAACTGCCATCTGATTAACCACAGTGAAACACAGCTGGGACACTTGCAGAGAACTTTGGTATGCCAGGCAACTCTTGTGACTATAACAGCTTAAATTTAAAAAAAAAAA
>VXBT01001862.1:77229-100440 GCA_013400235.1 Oriolus oriolus
AAAAAAAAAAAGTAAAAAAGATTTTAAAAGGAAAATAAAAGGTTGCAAGAGGAATTTTAGATATGTTTTCAAATGGCCCAAAAAGGCAAAAAATAGTTCAGCTGCTTAGACTAACAGTAATAATTTATATTATTAGAATTATTTAGGTGATCAATATCAAGTGGAATACACTGGGAATGAACAGACTTCCAACAGAAGGACAGAACCTGATTCAAGAACACTTTGAGATATATAAGGCAACTGCAACTATTATGATTAGTGAGCATCAGAGCATCATTTCAATACAAAAAGTTTTCCCTTTTAGTCTTACAAGAAGGCTGTAAAACTTCATTCCCCTGGTAACCAGGAACCTTCTGAACTCCTTCTAAAACTGTTAACTTCTAATGTGCTGTATGTCATGGGGGTATTCAGTCTTGGTGCCTTTTCCCCTCTAATTTGCTCAGGAAGATGACCCAAACTCATTGCATCTTGTCTCACTAGGTGAAATTTTGATTCCCCATACACTCCTTTTGGCTTTTTCCTCTATTCATTCCAGTTTGTTATTTCTAAACAAACCTGAGCATAGGTACAGACAGCATTTTGCATGGAATTTCCTGAGTGGCTTGCACAATGGCACAGAATTGCCCCTGTTTCCTACTGAAAATATTTTGCTGTGTGTATTCCAGGATCGTAACTTTCCTAGTGGCCTTACTATACCAAAGACAGTTCTCTAGTCATCAGCTTTTCTAGTATTTCCTCCTAATGAGTTCCCAGTTTACAGAAGGATTTATTAAACACCAAGTAAATTACTTTGCATCTCAAATTGTGAACTTTCTCATTTTCTATTATCCTTAAAGTCATCCAGACCCATCCACACATTACTAAGAATACTCCTTAATATTATCTTATTAGCAGGTGTTTAGTTTGGGTAGAGCAGCAATTCAGGGAAGTCTTTAATATTATTAGAAAAATTTGACCCTTGAGATCTGTGCAAATTGTTCTATAAACTGCCTTGTTATATTCTCCCCTTCTTATGCTCTTTCTTTAGCCTACATTTTATAATTCTACCTGTAGTTTTCTTAACATAAATAAACACCACACATTTTACTTAAGATGTGTGACAGAAAGCCACAAACTAACAGTAGATAGAGGCATAACAAGGCATGCTGAGAATGACTTCAGGAAACATGATGTTTGCTTGCAAAATTATTAAGGAAGTGTTTAGAATATTTTGCTTTTACATATACAAACTAGGTTTATTTCTTTCTTTCTTAAAGAATGGTTTATCTCATTTTTGACAGCAATTCAAGTCCTCAAAATTATTGAAAATTATTTGTTCTCTGAATATTTCTAGCGGGTCTAACCAGACTTAATGTTCCAGCCTCACAGTCTTACCTTTGCTTCTAAGAACTGAACTCTCTCTAAATGAAAACTTGAGCAGACATATTAGCAGTTGTTACTGTTGGCTTTCTTCAACTTCTTCCCACCCAGCTATTAACAGTGTAGGACAATTTTTTATTTTTGTTTTCCAGTGAAATGTCAGAATTTTGTGCAGAATGCATAGAGGTTGTCTTAGAAAAACCTATTTTAGAAGGAAAAAAAGTTTCTGTCAGGAAAGTAATGCTAATAGGAAATGTTCAACTCCTTCTATTGCCTGAGTCCTTTTGATTATCCCCAGTCTCAACTGTTCAAGAAGTGAATACTATAAGAGCTTTTTCAGCTGTGTTAACACCAGCTTGGTGTCAGATTGCCTTTCTCTAAATCCGCACAACTTTTCTGGCAGTCTGTGCTGCAAGTTTGTAGAGGGTTCCCATGAAATTACTCCAAAAGTGCTTAAAATAAAGATTCCTCTCCTTTGGTTAAGCACTAGTTCAGCTCTCTTTGGAGCAATGTTCTCAGGATGGGGTCTGCAAATCAACGAATATGCTGCAAAACTGGAGACAATCCAGAGAAAAACTGTGAGACTGACTAGAATTGAAAAACAAGTACAGTACTGACTTGTAGCAGAGTGTGTTTAGTTTATTGAAGAGAAGATTGAAGGGCTACCCCACTGCAACCTCAAAGGGGATCCAATATGGCAGGAAAAATATCAGAGGTGATTTTGAAACAGCAAAGCAAACAGGAAGCAAAACTATTGGAAGACCCAAAGATGGGAAACTGACATCATGCAAAACCTAGACTACAGCAAGATTACAGTCCTGGTTATGAACTTGTTAGGAAGAAATGCAGTAACTTCTTTATGATTTCAAAACAAGATTTGATCTTTAAAAGAAAAAAAAAATCATGGCCTATGTAAACATAACTATTGTATTTAAAGCAGAAGATAATTCCAGAACCTACTGGTTTATGCAGTGGAACTGATGAGATGACTACCCTGGTCCCATCTCTCCTTAAAATATCTGATTTTCTGAATGCATTTGCTCTAGCATAACACTGTACAGTCATAATGCAGTTATTTCAGTCTGATATTTTTTTCTTCTGTCTTCTGTTATGTTTTGTTTGCCTTGCTGGCTTTGTGGTTTTGTGTTTCTTTTTTGTTGCAATTTTTATTTATTTATTTTGTGTGTGTGTGTATGGTCTTTTATTTGGTTGGTTGGCTGTTTTGTTTTGTGTTGTTTTCGTTTGGTTTGGTTTGTTTCTTTCTTTCTTTTGCTCCAGGAATTGGCCAAGGGGTTCCAGTGGTGGCCCTTATTGTGGAAGGAGGTCCCAATGTCATCTCTATTGTTCTGGAGTACCTGCGAGACACTCCTCCGGTTCCCGTTGTGATATGCGATGGGAGTGGCCGAGCATCCGACATCCTTGCCTTTGGTCACAAATATTCTGAAGAAGGAGGGTAAGTAATTTCATAGCATATGTTCCTTCTCTCTCCAGAGGTTCAATTCAGTGGTAAAGTTATTTACCACGGGAAATTATTAACAATATTGTGCGAAAGAAGCACCTACCTCACGTGGCTGTTTCCATCATTGATATGGGTTAAATACTGAAGGTATTCAGAACAAAACAAAACAAGCCTTTCAGAACTGCTACAGAATGTCTACAGAATGTCTACAGAATAAAACAGGTGTAGAAACTGTACCATGCAGTTATTTGCCATGACATGTGGCACACGGAAAATTACAAGTATGGTATCTTGCATTTATGGGCCAAAGGATGCAGTCCAAGGGCAAGGGGAGTTACTTTCACCACCTTAGAGGTGCTGTGTCAGTATAACATAGAGTACTGCTGTCTTCAAGTTACATTTAGCCCGACATGTTCATATAAGCTAAGTTCATACTTGCCCTGCCTATTAAGCCTGATCCTGCACACCTGTCTGTATTCACACAGTGCTGCTTATGCATTGCTCTGTATTTTGCTCTGTCCCTTTCTTTGCAGACTCAAGGTGAGGCAAAAATACTGTTTCATTCTTATTACAGAAGACTCAGCTGTGCTTTTGTTGAATCAGGCTGTAAGCATGCTCTGTAATTTCCATAGTGAACTGAATTTTTTAATATTTGGTCATTATTACTGAATGACGAAATCCTTAGTGTACTTTGTTCTTCTCCTCTGCCCCTCCCTGCCCTCAAAGATTAAAAAAAAAAAAAAAAAACAAGTAAACAAGCATAGAATCACAAAATGGCTGAGACTGGGCAGGGCCTCTGGGGGTCCTTGAGTCCAACCCCCCTGCTCAGGCAAGGCCACATAGAGCCAGTTGCCCAGGGCCATGTCCAGATGTCTTCTGAATGCCTCCAAGGTTTGCTAGTGCTCAATTATCCACACACTTATAAAAAATAAAATAGGTATTTCCTGGTGTTCAGAAGGAACCTCACATGTTTGAGCTTGTGCACATTTGTTGCCTTGCTGTTCACAGTTTTTCAATGTTTTTAATTCTGTAGTTAGATATTTTAACCTGACACTACTGAAAACAGTCTATGTCTTCCTTTCACCCTCCCTTTTTCTGTTTTTATATATATATATACACACACACATATACACACACACACACACAGAGATATATATTTAGACAATGTCATCTCTGAACCTTCTCTACTTCAGGCTGGACAGTCCCAGCTCCCTCAGCCTTTCTTCTCATATGAGGTGATCCAGCCACTTCACCATCTTAGTGGCCCTTTGCTGGACACTCTCCAGCATGTGCATCCCTCTTTTGTACTGGGGAGCCCAGAATCAGGCACATGACTCCAGATGTGTCCTCTAAAGTGCTAAGGAGAGAGGAACACCTTTTTTGACCTGCTAGCAGCACTCCTTCTAATGCAGGCCAGGATACCATTAGCCTTTGTTGTTCCAATGGCACATTCCTGGCTCACGTTCAAGCTGGGGCATCCTTTTCTGAAAGCATCTTTCCTCTTGGGATGCCCTCAGCATGTACTGGTACATGGGGTTGTTCCTTCTGGGGTGCAGGACATTGCATTTCCCACTGCTGAACTTAACAAGGTTCCTGACAGCTCATTTCTCCAGCCTGTGAAGGCTCACCTGCCAGAGGGCAGAAGGACCCTCTGGCATATCAGCCACTCCTCTCAGCTTCACATCTTTAGAGCCTACATGCAGTCCTATCATCCAGAGCATTAATGAGGATGTTGAGCAGGGTTGGACCCAGGACTGGTCCCTGAAATATGCCACAAGTTGCTGACCTTCAACTGATCACAAACTTCTGGGCCCAGCCATTCACCCAGTTTTCAATTCACCTCATTTTCTCCTCCTCCAGCCCATGCTTCATCAGCTTGTCTATGAGGATATGATGGGAGACAGTGTCAAGGGCCTTAGAGAGGTCTACATGGGGAATATCCACTCCTTGCCCCTCATCTACCAATCCTGTCCTCTCATCAAAGAAGGTGATCAGGTTGTCAAGCATGGCTACTCCTGATCATCTTCATCTCCTTCATGTGACTGGAATAAATGGTGCACCACAGCCCCACAGATCAAGAAGCTGATGAGCCTGTAGTTCTCTGGATCCTCCTTCTTGCTTTTCTGTAAGACAGGAGTGACCATTGCTTTTCTCCAGTCCACAGACAATTCTTCCAGTTGTCCTGATTGTTCAAAGATTATGACTTTGCAATGACATCAGTCAGCTCCCCCAGCATCTGTGAGTACATACTGTCAGGATCCATGAACTCATTACCTCACCATCTTCCACTTCCTTCCTTCAGACTTTTCTCCCAGTGTCTGGGGCCTGAGACTGAAAAAGATACTTAGTACTTCAGCTTTTTCCATTTCCTATGTCAACAGGTCCCACTCATTGAACTTGGAGGAGGTTTCTTGGGCTGTTCTTCCCTCAGGTCTTACTGTGAGACCCTTTGAAGCAGATTCACAAAGAGGCCAAAGTCTGTTTATCTCAAGGACAGGGTCTTGGGACTTGTTTTTTGCCCTCTCCCTCCTCTCAAAATCTGGAACTCCAGCAGCTCATGGTCACTGCAGCCGAGGTTGCCTTTGACCGTTACATCCCAACAGAGTCCCTCTTTGCTGGTATGAGATACAGCACAGCATCTCTCCTCATTGGCTGCTCTGTTACTTGAGTCTGGAAGTTCTTGTCAGTGCACTTCAGGAACTTCCAGGATTGCTTATGCCCTACTGTGTTGTCCCTCCAGCAGGTATCACAGTGGTTAAAATTCTCCATAAGGATGAGGGCCTGTGCACATACGTCTGACTCATCCACTCATGCGTTTTTGTGGAATTTACCACAATATTGCTCTAATGTGGGAAAAATTAAGGATGGCTCTCATCTTATTGGGCTATCTCCGATAACACTCTTGTTTTCACTAAGTATGTAATCCTATGCTTGATGATGCAGTTCCTCCAAGGCCACAGACCTACAGGAAAAAAGACCATCTCTCCTAGCATCAAGAATGAGCACTGCAGCCTATGACTTGAAGAGCTGCATCCACCACTGAAAACTCCATGTGCATCAAAACCTCTGCTCTGACAGGGGCAGCTACTCCAGCCCTGGAGAAAATTTCTCTGTAGTGTGTCGCCACCACACTCTACTAGTTTGAAAACAAACCAGTGGGAGATCGCAAGTCAGAATTATAATTTAATAGGAAAATTAAAGTAAATGCAATAGTACAAAAGCACCGACAGAGTCAGGATAAAACCTGACACTCTGTTAGGGTGGTGGCAGCAGTCCAGATGAAATGGTCCTGTTGAAGCAATGATCCTCTAGAAAAGGGGTCTGGTCTTCACCTGAAGGTCCAGTGGTAGCTCTTGTCCTCTGGGAACACAGTAGGTAAGGGCTGTTTGTGCTGTTCCAAAGCCCAGATTATATCCAGGTGGGAATGCTTGGCTCCTCCCCCCAGGGAGGAGCATCTCGCAATGGGATGAGGTCATTCTGTGAGTCATGCGATGGGTTCTTGATGGCCCATTAAACAGAGATAGCTCCCGGAGGGAGTTATCAGGGATGAGTCACGATAGGAGATAAGGACCACTGCCCCACCTTTTTTAACAGCTTGTGAAGATGATAACAGAATACATGCTTTTGGCTACATCTTACCTTGTAACCTAGGACACATACCTAAGACTATTTTTGATGGAACAAATTAAGATGAGAACCCATTCTTTGCATCCTCTTGCAGAAGTTGCTGCACAAGCTTGGCTGTACTCTTAATCTGGTTCTTGGATAGGCCTTTTCCAGGCACCAGTTAACAAGGACTTGGCCCTGCCTCAATTTCAAGTCAGGCTACAGGCACCCTAGATCAAGGGTAGAAGCATGTCCATTAGAAAATGCCGGAGCTTTCCTGGTCCACAGCCTTGTAGCTGCCCTAACCTGATCCTTACCTGACAGCCAGAGACATCCTCAGAGGGTTTCGGCAATGATCATGGCCTTTGTCCTCTCAGAAGTTCCCAGCGCAGAACTCAGTCTGATGCCCAGAGCCGAAAGTAACAAATGAAGAGAAGATTTAATAATTTTGGAGCAAAACATAAAAGTGGAAGCAAAAATCCCACAGATTCTTATAACTAAGAGCTGTTTCATGCTTTTTGTCAAAGTAGCTGCAGTAATCTTAAGGTCAGGATGCCCTGGGGACTCGTTTTTGTGTTTGTTAGTGTGTGGGGGGTATATGTATTTGCACCTACATAAGCAAATAATAAAATTTAAATCTGTAAATACTGAGCTCTAGACCAAGCACTATTATGTGTTTTAGAAATAAATATGATCATGCACTCATTCAACCTAAATCTCCTACGGGGAAAAAGACAGTTTTCCACAAATATTTAAGTCCATTTTATTCAGGTTCATGCTTAGTCCATCCTGCTTCTGTGATACATATGAATGTGCCAGGTTTCACTGAATCTTTGAGAACTTGTTTCTCTGTTTTCAGTGGCCTTACTGATAATGCACTTCATGTAACCGTACTCAAATATGCTTTATAAATTTATCTGCTACGTCTACCTTGTCTGTGTTCTGCTGTCATCATGAAAAAAATACCACCAGTGAATGAATGAATTAATTTCAATATATAAAGGGGACTTACATGAAAGAATTTTTACAAGGACCTGCAGTGGCAGGACAAGGGGCAATGATTTTAAACTGAAAGAGGGTAGCTTTGGACTGGGCATAAGGAAGATATTCTTTAATGTGAGTGTGTTGAGGCACTGGCAGAGGCTGCCCAGAGAAGCTGTGGGTACCCCATCCTGGCCATGCTGGATGGAGCTCTGAGCAACGCGGTTCAGTTAAATGTATCCCTGCCCATGGCAGGGATGGTGGAATTAGGTGATGTTTAAAGATCCCTTACAGCCCAGACCGTTTGATGGTTCTATGATTTTATGATGCTGTGATTCTATTTCATCATCACAAAGTCCTGCCTGTAGAAAAGGGAAGTTATAGTATCAACAGAGGCAGAACAAGCAATTTCTTACCTGAGACTCTCATACCTGGCTTTGTGAAAGGTATTATTCTGTCCCACTATGGGTCTTCTTATTGTGAGGATCCCGTTCCAGGCTGTGTCCTGCAATATTATCAACCAACAAAATTGTTTTTTTCTGTTCACCTTGCACTAAATAGAATGCACGAAAGATGAAATTTGTTAAACTAGCTAGTGGAAATTTCAGTGTGTTCATCCTGCTTCAGAAAACATCAGTCTGGCATGCAGTGATATTTTTAATAATACCAGAAGTAAAACACCAATATCAATTATATTCATAAAAATATTTTATCCAAATACATTAGACTTCAGGTACAAATTGGATCCTTTTTTCTGCTCTCTAACCTATGTTTGAATAGTGTTTAGGACCATGAGGAGAATACCAAATAATTGCCATGTTAACTGAATTCAGATTGTAGCTTTTTCTTTTGGATAGAATCTAAGTAGGTTGTACAAAACTGTGTCTGTTAAGCTCTAAATCAAGGTATTACATCTAAATTGCATGCAGAGTTTAATTCTGCAGTCCACTGTGCAATCAGATTATCAAGTCAAAAACCTATTTTGATTCTGGCTGCTGACCAGAAGCAGGTTGTTCTCTGAGACACAGCTTATCTTCCAACTGCTATGGACTGGGTACCTGATTTAAATAATTCAAACATTTACATCATTAATGGCAGAAACAAACTCACTTGCATGTTTATATTGTTATGCTGGTTTTACACAGTCTTAAATTCTTACTCATGGCAACCCAACAAGGATTAATTTTCTACACATGAGAATGTGTACATATGTCTACTAAGCACTGCTCTGAGCTCTGTGTGTTTTTAAGTCAGTTTGGAAGTTTGTTTCCATGGGGAAAATAACTATGTCTGGAGATGAAGGAGAACGAATACATCTCTCTGCTTGAGTTTTGATCAGCGTTGTGCCGATACATCAATTTAAAGAAACCTTTAGAGTGTTGAACAATTGCCTATCTGCCCAATAGATCCTTTTGTGTTGGGTTTCATCAAAGAATTGTGATGTGCCAGCCTTCCCTCCTTGTTGTTTATTCTTCCTAAAACATTTCACATAGCAGAAAAATGAAGGTGTGGTACCCCTTTACAATGCCAATGCCTGTACATCTTTGAAAAGACAGGAGACAAAATTCAATCTGCCTTTTTAAGGCCCAGTTGTAGGCTTTCCTCATGACAAGGCAGACATTTTACTCCCCTAAGACAGTCTTTGGGTAGACGTTTTCCCTGTGAGTGCAACCTCAGTGGAGGAGGCTGCCAGCACATTCCAGAGCTGTGCCTGCGCTGCCTCACAAGAGGTGCTGCCTGCAGCTCTGCAAGGTACCACAGGCATATCAGAAGGAATGGTGTAGCACACCTTGAAGGAAAGAAGTTTCTGGGGGCAAATCAGTTTTGAGGTCTCACTGCCTCATGTCTTTCATTGAAGTTTCAGTGGGAGGTAAGGCACATGTGCAGTTGTCCACTGAGCTGAGGTTTCAGCGTTATGAATATCAGATACGCAGAACTAACGCTGGGGGTGGGTTTAAGTTTATTAGGACTTTAATATCAGGGACTACATTTCGCCTCGGTCTGGAAAAGTCTGGAACAAGGTTTTAAGAGTGCAATAGGTGGCTACATTTCAGTACAAATAAATAAAATTCTCAGAAGTCATTTAGTAGAGCTGAGTAAATTCCTGGTACCTTTTACATTTTAATGACAAGCAAGCTATGTTCTCAGTATAACTTAAATAAGAAGGCATCTTAAATGCAACATTACCCACATGGTAAATTGGAAGAATTATTTGGCTGCTTTTCACTATTGGCCTTGATTTAAAGGTCAGGTTTTCCAGGATCTGAAGCACTTATTTTTTCTTTTACTTGAAAATACAATGAACAGCATTGAGGGGTGAGAGCATAAGATCAATCATAAGTATGTAAATTTAGTCCCTACTAAGCCCTAAGTGAATATCTTTGTTGGTAGGGAAGTGAATATCTTCTCCTCCACATACAGCTGGAGTATTTTGGACTGTATATTCAAGGATGGATGCCTTTTCATTTCACTGACTTGCGTAAAAGCAAAAGCTGAAAGTGAGACAACTGCAAAGTGCATCTTTATAAGAATATTTTGAAGCTTTTAATGCTCAGAGGCTTTTTTTTCATTATTAAATACTGAATTTAAAATAAGCAAAATGAAACACTAGGTTAAAATTATGTCACTTCTTAGAAAAATATTTCCTTACAGAATGATAAATTACTTGCAGTATTTGAATGCAGTCTCCAAGTTGAATTTATAGCTCATTAACTACTCTATCACTTCTACTCCTGCAAGCATGAGACCCTTAAGAGTTCAATTTAATGCCATAAAAATGTACTTCTTGCCTAATGTTCACAAGGAAATATCAAACATTCTCTGTGCTTTAAATGAGCATCCTCATATGAGAATCATTGAAGATTGCCTTTGGATTGATCTTTCTCTGGATTGACTGTGGCATAGTTTTTAGGCTTCAAATATGAAGATTATTTAAATCTCTTTTTGCTAATAGGCAAAATACAGCAATTTTTCACTTTGAGCAAAAGGGATAATAATGTAAGTGTGATATGGTTCTTTGGTATCCCCCATGGTGTCCCCCCATCATAGGGGATCATGGATCCAAATCATGTCTGAATTAATTTGTAAAATTATTTTCACATTGCATATTTTTATATCATTACATTTCTCTCGTAACAAAGTACTTTGCAAGTCAAAACCTGGACAGAAGAAGGTGAATTTGTTGACCTTGGGAGGGTCAATATAGTCCTCTCTCTTTTGGTGAGGGAACAACATTTCAACAAACTGTAGTCACGGAAAAATGATGTAGAAGAACAGCTACGAGTGAAGGTCTGCAGTGAAGCTGATTCCTCATAAAAGCACACAGAAATCACCCCTGTTTGAATACAATGAAGGAGTAATTACATTTATTTTCTGTCTCTTCTCCTAACAATGATATGCAAAATGTGTGGATTTGAAAATGCGTAAGAAATTCAGCCAGTCCCAAAAAGATACACAGCTGTATTTTTTTTGTAAGTCCAGTGGAAGAAAATATAAGCAGAGACTCTGGTCATGTTTCTTACATACGGTATGATTGTCTAGAGTGCAAATTGTAATTAAAACAAAAAATCCCCTAAGCTTCCTATAAAGAAGGGCAGGGAGTCGTTTTCATATCCCACTGATATTTTATGGATATATTTACTTCATCCTGAGGAAAAAAATACTTCACAAATGAAAGGTTAGAAGCAGATTATGTGCAGATTATTGAATGAAGTGTATTATTTAAAGACATTTCAAATCATTTTGAGAACAATTCGTTTTAAAAAATCTGTGATGAAACTGCATCTTGAAAGTGGGCTAGAGCATAATCTTTGTAACTCTCTAGTACATTGTATGATTCCAGTACTAAAAATCCTTGGAGAAAAAGAAAGCTAGTTAGGTGGTGGACTGCAGGCCAGATCTTTCTCCTGTGATCACTACAAAATCATATGATATGAGTTTGAAAGATTAAGTGAAATGTCTCGTCTCATCAAATTTTAGACATAGCTTAAAAAAACCCATTCTTTCTGAGGAGGGAGTAGGCCAAAATTTTGTGGTCTGTCTTCTGCATCAGCCACAGCAATGAAGAAAGTTTTGCTTCAATGTTTAATCATCCAGTATATCTTGGACAGAAACAGACTGTTGCCTTTTTTACTCTGTCAGTTCAGGTTTTTGAAGTGGCCTCTCCTGATTGATCCTAAACAATCAAACCTAAAAAGTGAATCCATAGAATAGTTTTGATTGGAAGGCATCTTTAGTGGTCATCTAATCCGACTCCCCTGCCTTGGGCAGGTTCATCTTCAAGTACATCAGGTTGTTCAGAGCCCTCTCTGACCTGATCACAAACGTTGCCAGGGATGGGGCACCCACCAGCTCTCTGGGACACCTCTTTCACTATTTTATCCTCCTCATTGTAAACATCTTTTTCTTTATATCTAATCTAAGTCAACACTCTTTAGTGTTAAAAACATTGTTCTTTGTTCTATTACAGCAGGCCCTGCTAAAAAGTTTGTCCCCATCTTTCTTACAGGCACCCTACAAGTGCTCAAAGGCTTCAATAAGGTTTCTTCAGAGCCTTCTTTTCTCCAGGCTGCAGGTCCCCAACTCTCTCAGCCTTTCCTCATTGGAGAGGTCCTCCAGTCCTCTCATTGACAACATGGCCTCCTCTGGACCTGCTCAAGCAGGTCCATGTCTTTCCTGTGCTGAGGACCCCAGTGCTGGATGCAGCACTGCAGCTGGGGTCTCACCAGAGCAGAGCAGAGGGGCAGAATCCTCTTCCATGCCCTGCTGCCCACGTTGCTTTGGATGCAGCTCAGGACACGATTGATTTTCTGGGCTGTGAGTGCACACTGTCAGCTCTTGTCCAGCCTTTCACACACCAGCCCCACAAGTCCTTCTCCAAAAGGCTGCTTCTGATCTGTTCACTGCTCAGCCTGTGTTGCTGTTGGGGGTTACCCCAACCCAGGTGCAAGCTTTTGCACTTGGCTTTGTTGAGTACCTCAGCTTCCTCTTTGTATATTATTGCCAGTTGGCAAGCCTTGCTTACCAGATAGGGTAAATGCTTTCTTCAACCTTCCTTTTCTCACTCACAGACCTGTAGAAGCCCCTCCTGTTATTCTTTGTATCCCTTGCGAAGTTCAGATCCTTCTTTGTCTTGGCTTTCCTCACCCCACCCTGCCTAAGTGGGCTGTGTCCCTAAACTCTGACCAGGTTACCTGTACCTTTTTCACTGATGGTGCATTTTCTGCTTTTTTTTTGGTTTAACCAGCGGGTCTCCTCTTCTCTGTGATGGTCTCTTGCATTCCTTGCCCTATTTCTTTCACCTGAGGATGGCTCATTCTTGTGCTTTATGGAAAGTGTCCTTAAAGATCTGCCAGCTCTGTTCTGCTTCTGGAAGGCAATTTCCCAGGGCAGTTCTGCTGCCCAGAGAGCAGTTTCCCAGGGGGTCCTATTGTTTAAATCCTTGAGCCTGTGCAAGGTTTTTTTTTCTTAAAATTCAAGATCCTGGCTTTTCTGTAAAGCCATACAGTTCAGTTCTGATAATCTAATTTGTCAAAACTAAGGTTGGCATCTTCCGAAAACAAGCAAACAAGCAAACAAAACATACCCACACACTCTTAGGAAAAAATTACAAGTAAATTTTTGTTCTGAAAATAAATGTAAATGTATGTTGTTCTACTTTAGATGACAGATTTTTGACATTAAGTACCTAAATTCCATCAGCAATCCAGAACCTCTGGGAAAGAAAAAAAAGCTGAATACACCTGGACTAGTAGGATAATGGCCATGTTTTATGTATTTAGGGAATGAAAGTACAGTTTCAAACTACGTGAGGAGGGAAAAAAAGAACAGGTTAAACTGTTGTTTTGTAGTACATTTTGTCTAGGCAGGAGCAGTATTTTTTCCAGGCCAAGTAAAGTGGAACTCAGGGAATCTTGCCATCAAAATGCCCCAAACAGGATTTTATTGGTGTGTTGCAAAATAGTTTTAGAACTGAAGCCTAGTAGAAAGATGACAAAAACACTCACTATCTGCTTCTGATACCATTTGGTTTATGCTGACTTTGATGGAAGTAATAATTGTAGTGTTTCAGTATGGTAAAGTGGGCCCATCTCTTTTTCCCTGAATCTAAAACTAGAAATCTGTGATTTTAAAAAGCAGGTATTTAAGATGTGTGTGTAAGAAATGTGGTTGTGTTTGCAAAGGAGATAAATTATCACCTCACCTGCAAGTCTCAGTTGTTTTGCTCACAGTACTCTGTGACATTACTTGTTTTACACAAATTAGATTTGGTGTCTGCATCATAGATTTAGCCTTTACTAGCACAGAACAGTTTGTGTTTGTCCCAGCTGGGTTACACAATTGGGAACTTTGATTTGATACCTTCTAACATTTATAGATTCCTAAGGAATAAAAGTTATACAGTCTTGATATGACTGATTTTAGTGCACACAAAGCTATGATTACGTTACTAGAAAGACTGCTATTGTTGTTTCTGTTTCTGATTACAATCCCTTCAAGGTTTTGATCTCAGGAAGATATTGAACAGGCTTGATGTAGATTTGCAGACCAAGGAGATGTTAAAGAAAAACATTCAGTGAGGCTAGAAAACTGCATAAATCAAATTATGACTACAGGAAGTTTCTGAGCAGCAGTACTTCAGCAGGTGTTTTACCCTGTAGTTAGGGAAGCACTTCTTGATTTCGGGGGTTTTTAAATTCCATATCTTTTACATGAAGTTTGCTTTACATGCTGCTTAAACTTATGCTAATATACAGTTTCTGAGACCTTTAATTCAAGAAAGAAAAGTGATGGTTGCTCAAGACACAATTCTGCTTTCACACAATGCAACTTTCTCTTTCTGTGTTAGCCTGAAAGAGAGACAATTTCTGAAATGAAATTTCAGATTTGGATTCTACATTTTTTAAGAAAATTTAGATTATTGTAAGAAAGCAGGATGGTTCACATTTCAGAATATTTCTGAAATTTTTAATCTGAGAATCTTCCAAGTGTATTTGTTTCATGCAATTTTCATACTCTTTCACTTTTCATGTGCTTCACTTTCATATATAATTTCCAAAGGAAATTAGATATTTATATGAATCTCTTTTGCTTCTCCAGTTGATGTTTTTAGGAAACTTGTTCATTGTGAATAGCCTCTTTTTTCTTTCCTCATTTGATGGAAAATTGCATAGTTCTGAACCACTTATAGGTACAGGCATAGCACCATTTTGTTTAAATTTGATTAAAGCAAATTTCCAACACAATTTTTTCAAGAGCCTAAAGTCAGAATTTATATCATATATGACCTACAAATCTGCAACTCAAAGTATATTAGTGCTCAAAGTGCTCAACTCAAAGTATGTTATAAAGTACATTAGGGTATCAGTATTTCCACTCTGATTCTCTTTAGCATGGACTCCTACATCTTTACCTGTACTCTGACATCTTGTTCCATGTCCCCATGTGCTTGCAACATCCTTGCTGCTGGACAGGAGGTCAGGTTATCTTTCTTATAATTCACACACAACAAGTCCACTGCTGCCAGCTCCACTGCTATCCACCAAGAGGGCTGGAAGTTTTAACTCATCATGCATTGCCTTTTTGTGAGGCAGGCGGGACACGCTGCAGGGAAGGAGTGCTTGCCTAATGCATGAGCAGTAGGTGCATTGTTGCTGCCTCTTCAGTAGGAAATAGCATATCTAGGGCCAGACTGCCCCTAGGTGAAAACAGGAAGTGCAGAGGTAGACTCACCACTCAAAGGGAGTCTGTGGTAAAGCAGAAGACAGCAGGAGGAGCCAGGCATAGAAAGAGCACTGATCCACACAGCATGGTCTAAAACCCCATGGTAAACTCAGTTTAATCCAAACACACTGACTTATGCCTTCCAGGCTTCTTTATGAAGTCAAAGTACTATTCAACAGGAATATTTACACCCAAAATCAAATTCAAGTGGTAGAGAACATATGCATTCCATATGCCAGATCTTTTATATTCTCCCGTACACTTCTTTCCCATTCCCATTTGTTGTCTCTTCTAACAGCATGTTTGCTGTAGGTATAAACACTAGATAATGAAATCAGATTTGAAATTCAATTGTGCAATTAATATCCTGCAGTCTCATTTGTGCCTCTTCACTGCAGAGAAGTACAGGCAACTTTAACCAACAGTATGAAAAGATCAGGGATTCGGTCATGGTTCTCCCAAAGCAGCTTCCATAAGCTAACAATGGCTTTTAGATACCTGCTGCTTCTGATATTTCTCTGCAGTTGCTGCAGGAATACATATTTTTTTATCTTCTGGCCTAAAACATGAGACATGGAGATTCTCTGATTTTCACTCCTGTGGATGATTTATTCCATAAAATATTCCAATTTAGCTAATTTGAAACACTCATTTATAATTTTTAAGTGAGAAAACTGCTGTAGTGTAGAAGCATCAAAGGATACATGTTCTAAATTAGAGTCTACTATTTTTTAATGTTGACATTGAGAACAGAAATGTTTCACCCAGAAAAGTCCTGAGGAATAGGCTTTTTATGAAGTGGTAGGGTTCAAGTACTAATATTTCATGTACTATTACTATTTATTTCTGCTGTTGGGCCACTTTTTGCAAGCACTGACCTTAGCACTGAGGAGGAATATAAAATGGGTTCTCTTGAGCTCCTAGAAGATCAACATGACCAAAATCAAGATGTTTTCTCCGAGTGGAGTGAGGGAGAAATTTGTTTGTTTTCTTATGAGGTCCTGTGTAGCATCAGTAGGGTGAGTTGATACTGTTGACATTTTCAAACTCAAATCTAAACCACTGACAATATAAGTGTTCCCAATTTCATAAAATTCACTGAGCTGTATTCTTCTAATTCACTGATAGAAAGGAGTGTTCAGTTCACTTAGAAGCATTGGTCTCCCTCAAATTTAGACTGTTAGTGTGGTTCTTGTTTTTGTTGGGAAATCCCACAGAGCTGATAGTTTGAATGACCTTCTGTCATGCAATATGTGGGAATTGATATAAAAACTTTGTAGATGGGGGACCTCAGCACAATCAGCATGTTTTCCTAGAACAGTGTTTTCCAGTTCTCTCTGATGGTTTCAGCAATTCCTGTTCTTGAAACCTGCCCTAAACAGCCTTCAGTGATCTGTTGACTCTTATTTTTTTGACCTTTGTCCCTGGAAACAGTTGAAATGAAGTTACAATGTTCCCTCATGTCTGGTGTTTTACCTAATCTTTTCTTTTTGAATTTCAGACTTATCAACGAGTCTTTGAGGGACCAGTTGCTAGTTACCATCCAGAAGACTTTCACATACACCCGAACCCAGGCACAGCACCTCTTCATTATCCTCATGGAGTGCATGAAGAAGAGGGAGCTGGTACGTGGAGTTCAATGCGTTGTTTTGATCAAGTCTTTTATGTGCCTGTTGGAAGGTATCACAAATCTGCTGTCTGTGATCCAGACTCAAACGACATAGTGCTGACTTTTTTTTTCCTTTACTCAATATTTTTGCATTTCAAGTGATTAATGCAACAGATCTGTTCCCTTTTGTAAATTCCTCTGCATTTCCTTTGACTGCATAGAATCCAGCTAGTAGGGTGTGGATGTTACTACTTTTCAGTCATCCTCAGGCGTATCATGACTAAAATTCTACCTCATTCAGCTACAGAAAGCAGAAGAAGGTGTAATTGTGCATCTGTCCCTGGGATTATATTTCAAAGATGCTGTAGGGTTGCACAAATATCACTAGGGCGATTGCCTTACTATGGAGATGTGTGACATGAAAGGAAAGCAGCTTGTCCCTGAGGCTCATGCTCTGCAGTGGCAAGGCTATGTCTTGAACACATGCTTGTACTCTCTTGAAGAACACAAGCTCTTTCAACAGTTTCTGGGAGATAAATGAGGCTGCTTTTGCAGAAATATTTTTGAAGAAAAAGCACACTGAAAAAACTTGGGATTTGTTTCTGGGGGCTTTTATTTGTCACAAATGGACTGGACAGACATGCTTCAACTTTAAAACTTAATCTTTCTTCTAAGATTTGGACTTGGTTCACATCACAGCTTCTGGAACTTCAGGTTGATGATAGCGCCCTAAAGTGAATTTGCCGTAACATTCCTGATCAGTGATTAGCAGATAGAATTTTCTTAGGGCAACAGCATTAATTATTTTGTTGCTATTTCTGTAGTAGTAGTAGTAGTAGTAGTAATAATAATAATAATAATAATAATAATAATAATAATAATAATAATAATAATAACACCTACTTTTGCACCACTTTATAGACACAAAAAATGTGCTTATACATAGAAGATAAAAGAAAATAATGAGGAAGGGAGGGAGGTAGGAAGGGAGACAAGAAGGAGTAGAGGCACAAAGGCAGGAATGTAGAAGGAATGAAGGATAGAAAGCAGAGGCAGACATTGAATTATCTAGACTAGAAAAATGCATTTCTTGATTATTCCAGACATCTAAATCCAGAACAGATTGTCAGGCTTTGAACAAACCCTGCTACTGAAAAATAACTGAAGATTTTGCCTGCAGTATTCACATCAAGATTTTTATTCCAAGCATGGTTGTGTATTTGTTACAAGTTCCTTTGCAGATATGCAACATCCATCACCACTGACATTCTCTACCTACTAATCTTGTGAAGAGCTATTAGCCAGGAGATGGTGTGCCAAAAATTAAGTATTCTGAATTTGAATTTATAACACAAGCTTGACCATATATAAAGAGTATACATTAGAATAGAGGTTTCTGTCTAGTACCTCGGTTGTACTCAGCTAATTCTAACACTGGTATGCTAAAAAGATTTTATGTCTGAGGTGTGGTTGCTAGTCTAATGGCATCCTGTAAAACTCACAACCTTGTATATGCATGTAAAAGAACGGCGGTGCTCATGGTGCTGAAGGCAGCATAAAGCAGAGGAAATGGATGACCTTGGGGTTGTGAAGTACTCCCAGGAGTGAGTGGTGACTTCCCTGTTCCTACAAAGCCATATGTTTCATATTGCCACATCTGTCACAGCTTTTGTCCTTCCTCAAGCTTGACCCTCTGATTTGGTTGTACATAAGGCAAAACACTGCTTGGTGAACTGATCATCATTAGTCTGATCAACCCCTCAAAAAATAGGAGGATGCAACAGATTGTCTCAGGGAGCTCAGCAGCAGCCAAATTGATCATGGTTTTTTCCTTAAGTTCACGGTCAGTGTGCCTGCCTATCTGATTTTATGGCTGCTAAATTGATAGAGAACAAAGCAGACAGTGCAGGACAGGCTTGTCTTATTACCGTGTGCCACTAAATAATTGAGTGCAAACAGGGTACAGGTAGGAAGATACTCGTAAAGTGCATCAATACAGCTGAATCACGGATGAGGAGAAAGAAAATAAAATGCAAGTAACAAATGCAAGGAACAAAAAGCTTTCTTGGAAATAGTTGTTCCTTCTCTACCTGCTTAAAATGTGTGAAAATACTGGCATCTCTTGTATAAATATGACACAAGTGTTGTAGCCAGGGAAAAAGCATAATCATAGCAAAAATTACCTCTTTTCTCAGAACATGAGATTTTTCAAGTTCTGACATTTTGGATTTCACCCTTAAATAATGATCTCTGAATTGTGTGCCCAGGAAGCATCATTATTATGTGTAATGTTCCATTTACTCGATTAAGTTTAAATTTTTTGTTGAATAAAATCTGAAGTACACAAGCTAAATGATGAGGTGAGGTCCTAGAAGAAGAGTGATCTAGGTCTGTTAGATTTGCAAGACAGAGCAATTTTCACTTCTCAATTCAATGAATAATTTTTATGAAATTGTATACTTATCTGAATTGACATTACAAGCATCAGAGTTTTGTTCCAAAATGCATTTGGACCAAGGTGCTTAATGAGGGCTATGGTATAAAAATCTAGTTAAAATGAAGTAGGCTATACATGTATGTGTGCGTACAACTGCAGATTACAAGAATAGGATAGTATTTTATAGATTATTTATGGAGATTATCTATTGTCATATTTACATAGAATTCTTTAAAAAAGTTTATGCCAAGACATTCCTAAAATAGAAGCATGAGGGCTTCATTAGTCAGGAAGCAGGCTAGGAGACTTCACTTCAGGTCATCCCCGAAAAACATATTGTGTTGGGTAACAGCTCAGAAGTCTGTTTTCAGCTTTCGAAGGAGTATTTATGTCTGTCTCAGTAAACAAATTAGTCTTAGTATTTTCTCTTAAAGACAGTAATTCTGGTGTGTGAGTTTTCTGACAAATACAGCCTGCTCTGTTCTGTTGGGAGCACTTCATCTAGCAGCTTAGACTGGCATGTTGCTGGAGTGCTTTTTTCACAAATCATGATGTGAATTTCTCAGAAGCCATAATGTGTTTTCCAGCAAGTTTCTTGGGTCTGTCTGTGGAACTTCATTGTGCAGCCATGGGAAAGGCCACTTTGGCAAGCCAGAAAGGTCTGTGTCCCTGAAAACAACCACACTTGTGGCAGTGAGAGGCATTTGTCATAAAGCTAATTATTCCAAAATAGTGTTTTGAGTGTGAATACACCTAATCTTTTATCCATTTAAAAGAAAATGGAAATTGCTGTGAATCAGGATAGGTCCAATCTAAGCACCTTTGTAATAAAAAAATGGCACATTAACTCCAGCAGTGAAGTGTGTACCACTTGCTGGTTAAGTTTGCTTTCTTATTACTAGCATGGCCATTTTCTTCTTAATTTGTTTCCTTGGGTATTTGAAGTTTCAGTGGCTACATTAAGCACTCTGATAGTGTCATTGCTTACTACTGCATTACAAGAAGGAATTGCAGAACAAAGAGAGCATGTTTGGTAGGCAGAAGTTTGTGTGCATCCATTCATTCCCGGAACACAATTCCACACAGAGGCAAGAGATACAATTTGATTAGTTTCCTGCTAAAAGACAAACAGTAAAATCCCATCTCCAGCTCATGGCAGCAAGTAATAGATATTTTCTTCTTGCCTCTACTGTTTGCTGTTATTCCTGTACCACACTGTATGGTTGCTGTGGCAGTCATGATGGTTGCTCAGGGACAGCGTAAACCTGACTTCAGCTTTGCGCTGCTGATGTGTATGGCAGTAGGTAGTTCCAGATGACCTGATGTGTAACTTGCAGCTCTGGTGCCGTCAGATTGAAGTAGGAGTCATGCTGTAGTAAATGAGTGCATTGAGCTGAGATCAAGACAACCTGCCTCACGCAGGTGCTTGCTATTTATTGTGCTTTTATTTCAAGCAGAAATGGATCCCAATTTTCCTAAAATACAGAGTGCTTGAGAAGGCTGCCTTGCAAGGCTAATATTCAAATCCCAATATTGCCACACAAATGTAGGGCTTTGACTCTTAATGGTTACTTACACAAAGTACTGGGAAGCTGTTAAGTCATTGTTATGCCCTGGTCCACTTGGGAAATGTTTGATTAACTCTGAGCAGTGCATGGGGGAAAAAGCCAAAATTCTTGGGAGGTTCAATATCAAACTTCTACTTGAAACTTTAGAACATTAAGGTAGAATAAAGTACTTGGCAAATTTTAAAATGTAGCAAGTTTGGTTAGAATGCAACAGAATAAAAGCATAAAAATTAACGCTTAAGAATACACAGGAGAAAGAAAGTGAAAGAGAGGATAAGATTAGAAAGGCGTATATTCACCACCTGTGGATCCAGAGACGACACTTGATTGTTGCGATTTCTGTGTCTGTTGGTTGAAGCGATGGTTGCAGTCTTGATCCATCAGGGTAGGGGGAAGCCCGTGAAACACGAAGTCCAGTGGGTTAATACTGCACTCAGGCTCGGTGGGAATGCCCAGGTACCTCTGCTGGAACGAGGAGTTTTACACAGATGATGTACTGCTGTGGATCATGGGACACAACGTTACAGCTGCCTCTTAATTCGGTGTAGTTGAGTCAATTATCATAAGGGATGAATACCTTCAGGCTACATGGGAAGCTGAGCTACTTGTGTAAGGGCATTGGCATGATAAAAAGCACTATCCCACCTCTCAGGGTTTGCCTCCTTTCAGCCTCTTCCCTCACCTTGTTCAACACCCAGCTGCAGTGTCCAGAGATGGGTGTACACCCCATCTGCACCCTGGGCGGTTACGTGGAGCATCATCAGCAAAGCACCCTCTGCCTTTGCAAATGGTCAGTTGTTTGAGTCATCAGCCACTAACATTCCAGTATCTCACAGCAATTTAGCAGTTTCTCTTCTATATGGACTACAAAGAAGGCTTATTGGTCTTTGACGGCTTCAGTTCTGCGTGACTGTCTTGGGGTGACTTTATGATGTTGTATCCCATACCGCCCAGATATGAATCCTATGCCTTTCTGTGCCTTTAAAACTGGGTGCGAGAGAAAAAAAGCCAGATGAACTTTTTTCAAAGAAGTTCCGTGCTCCAAGGACACTGCTATCTTGGTGTGTGCTTCTGCAGGACGGGAGAGGGGAGGAAGCACCCTTCTTCTGGCTTTTTTGGCCAGCTTTTTCAGCTCTGCTTCTTCAGAGGGACATGGAGGGTTAAACTTTGTTTTCCTGGGACTTTGGTTTCTTCTTCTTCTCTTCTGGACTGTTCAACAATACCAGAACTCACTGGGAAAACTTTCCACTGAGGCCAGGAGGGGGGCTTGCACCGAAACCCCAGCTCCGAGGCGGAGGAAGAGAGACCGCACCCACAGAAGGACTCTAAAGCTTCCAGGTTTCTCTCCACAGCAAGAGGTTTTATTGTTTGGCATTATTATTCTTTTTCCTGTGTGCTTTGTGAAATAAATAGTTTTTTCATCTCTTTCTCTTTCCTTCGAGGAAGATTTCTTTCCCGAACCTGGTGGGGGAGGGGCAGCTGTAATCTGCCTTCTATCAGAGGATATTTTCCTCTAAATTTTCCTCAGAAAGACTACTGTAGCAAACCTCTCCGTGTTTCTGTAAGAGCTTATACAGGGAAGGGTTTGACTTGATCATATACTGGCTGCAGAAATCGTTGTGCTTTTCAGCTGGATGTGCAAGCTCAGTGAATTTGTATGCTAATTAAACACTGGCTGCAACTGTTTATTAGCATACACTTTGATCTGAATTAAATAATAGCTAAATCAGATGGACTTTAAAGAATTTGCTAGCATATTGATTTCTTTGGCCCTTCCCAGAGGTTAGAAGTTCATTTAGGTCTGTTCTTTTCAAGAATTTTTTCTTGAAAAACAATAAAATCATTTCAGCTAATGTTTTTTAATGCTGATGTAATTTTTTCTCTTAGAGAGAAGGCTGAAGAGGGCTTGGTGACTTAAATTCTTGCAGGAGCATTGTTGCTGTGAACAGCATATAATTTGGCAGCCGGCATTTGGAGCAGGGAAGCATCATGTAGCTGCCGGCCTACTGGTTGCTAAAACAGCTCTTGTTTCTCCCATGGAAACATTCTGTGAGATTTCCAGCATAAAGTGCACTGAAGATAATTTGTCCCCTGTGTCCAAACTGATGTGCCAATCCACTTCAGGATTGACTGTGCAACTCTAGTAATTTTGGTGAAGGTTAAACCTCCTTTCCAGCCCATACAAATCAATAGGATTAGTCTAGTACTTAGGTTCTACCTCTGTCAGTGTCAAGATAATGAGTAGTGGTTTTTAATCCTGCAAACTGCACCTGATTGCTTTTTTGCTAAAGAACTAGGACCATATTTTGTGTTTTCAGCTGCCAAGAAGCCAGATGAACTTAGCTGAAGTTAGTCATTGACTCCACAGAGAACAAAAACTAATCCTAGGAGTATTTTTTTTATGTCAGCAATTCAGAGAACAACTTTCACAAGAAAAAGATCTATATACGTGTCTTGGGGTGACTTTATG
>VXBT01001864.1:0-34716 GCA_013400235.1 Oriolus oriolus
CCTCAGGATTTTAGCTTTTATAATTTTTGCATATTTGTAATCCTGCAGTTCGTCAGTGTATAACTCTCAACTCCACATCGAGTGTTAGCTACTGTTCTCCCATTCTGGACAGACAAAACAATCCCTCTCTAGGTCTGGGAATCAAGGACACTTTACTGTCGCAGGCCTTGAGAAATGTAAACAAAAGTGAGTTGGGGGGGAGCAAACTTGGGGTAAATGACTTCATTACCTGAAGCTGTAATTGGACAATTAACCCCCGACATGCAAATGGACCAAACTTATAAAAGTATGAAAACCTCGTGATCAGGTGTAGCCCTTGGGGGCTCTGACTGCCCTAGTGCACCTGAAGGCCGTTCAATAAATATAACTGCTTTTATTATCTTAATTTTGTCTGGCTGGCCTCTGTCTTTAGGCAGTCCCAACAAGGCATCAGAACTCCAGCAGTCCAGGCCTCCCGGGGTGCCAACGTGCTTTGAAGTCCCCAAATCCATGCTTGAGCTCACTGTATCTAAGGAAGATATAATACCCCATCTCCCTCGTAAGGGCACGGGGAAATAAATTCATTAGTGTTTATAAGGAGCTAAGAAACTCTGATTAGAGAGCCGGGGAAAGGGCCCACGAGGGAAATGAATAACTCGGCATGCAGGAGGAGAGTGGTAAATAATGCATGGGCTGCCATGGCAGTGGGAGGGGAAAGGCTCAGGAGCAGCTCCGGGTGCAGCACGGGGCCAGGCAGGGAACACGTCCCTGTCCCCTCGGCTGGGGTGGAGAATGCACCTACAGCCCTGCCTGGGGCTCGAGCCAGGCAGGATGGATATCTCAGGGTTTGAGGGAGCTTTCTGCTTCCCATGTTCCTTCAGAGGGGCACCAGCATCTCCGGTGGGTCCACAGGCAGCAGGGACAGTCCCCAAAGCTGGGGCAACAGCAGAGACAGTTTCCCACCCAGGTTAAGGCCAGCACCCCAGGGCACCTTAGAGCAAAGCATTCCCACTCCTCTGGGGCCAGGGGGGGTGAGAGGTGTGTCCGAGGGGCTGGTCCTGCAGGGAAGCATCCTGAACCCTCCCCATGGCTGAGGGCAGGGGCAGAGGAGCCCAGCTCACACAGAGAAGCGGCTCAGACGTGTCTTCCACCCTGCCCAAACCCCAGGAGGTGGGATTTGCTCAGTCAGCTGGGTGAGAGCGTCTGTCTGGGATAGAATCCCAGGACGGTTTGGGTTGGAAGGGACCTTAAAGCTCTTCTAGTCCAACCTCCCACTATCCCAGGCTGCTCCAAGCCCCGTCCAGCCTGGCCTTGGGCACTCCCAGGGATCCAGGGGCAGCCACAGCTTCTCTGGGCACCCTGTGCCAGGGCCTGCCCACCCTCCCAGGGAACAATTCCTTCCCAATATCCCATCCAGCCCTGCCCTCTGGCAGTGGGAAGCCATTCCCTGTGTCCTGTCCCTCCATCCCTTGTCCCCAGTCCCTCTCCAGCTCTCCTGGAGCCCCTTTAGGCCTTGGCAGGGGCTCTGAGCTCTCCCTGGAGCCTTCTCCTCTCCAGGTGAGCACCCCCAAATCTCCCAGCCTGGCTCCAGAGCTCCAGGAGCTCCAGCCCTGGGAGCATCTCCGTGGCCTCCTCTGGACTCATTCCAACAGCTCCACACCCTTGTGATGCTGGAGGCCACAGAGCTGGATGCAGCACTGCAGGTGGGGTCTCACCTGAGCCGAGCAGAGGGGCAGAATCCCCTCCCTGGCGGCTGCTGGTGGCTTTGGGGCAGCGAAGGCGGCGGCTGTGCAGGTTTAATCAGGGTGGTACCTGAAATCCAGCTAAAAGCAACTGCCTGGAGTAAATCCTGCCCTGTGCCCACCACCGTGGAGCAGAGGGAGGATGTGGTGTCACTTCGGAGGGGTATGTGGGGGCACCACATAACCAGAAACGAGCCCCTTGGCTGGCAGCAGGAGGTGACTTTCTTGAGAGCATCCCCCAAAACCTCTCCAGAGGGCCCGGAGGAGATTTCAACACTGCAGCAGCCTCAGACCGGCTCCATCTGAGCCCTCCTGGCTCTCCAGCACGGCTGAGCCTGCCTGGCTTGTCCTCCAGGAAAATCCCAGCACTTTTAATAGGTGATGAGGCATCTCCAATAACTCCAGCAGATGCTGCCAGTTAATGTGGGTTGGCACAGAACTTTATCATCGGCCCATATTGCTCCAATTACAATTTGGCTTATGGTGCTCTTGGGCGCATCTTTTATTTGTCTTTCACTGCCGAGTGTGGAAGGGAGGAGAGGTGGGAGAGGCCAGGGGATGTGTGTCTGACCTCTCCCTCCTTCACTGCCACATCTCTGCACCGCCAGTACACCCCCAGCCCCTCTCTTCCCACGGGAAGGGCTGTCCTGGGCCAGCCCTGTGCATCTGGAGTAAGGGCGAGTGTCTCTCACCAGGCTCCACACGTGAACCGCCCAGGGAAGCCCCTCATTGCACCCCATGGAGCTGAGCACAGTCCTGGCTCCATTTTCTCCTTGCAGTGGGGTAAATAAGGATTTATCCCAGCACTGGCATCACACTGGTGTGCCAGAGCACTAGGTGCCCTGGGATTTCTGGGAGCTGCTGTGGGGTAATTGGAGCCAACACGCTGCTTCCATTTTTCAAGCCTGAGAGCCATGAAGGGAAGATTTTTCATTCTGAGGGTTAGGCTCTGTTCTGGCTGTGACGGTCGCCTGTGTCTATATTCAAAGCTCAGGGAAAGTTTCTTTGGATGCTGTGTGGCCTCGTAAATGACATCTCACTCCAGCTGGGACGCAGGCGGAGATGGTGACTGCTTATCCCGTGGGGAAAATAAAACCCAGCTTCCAGAGCCTGCAGCTGTATAAACCCGTATCAGGGAGCGAGGGTCAGTCGGGGACTGGCCGGCCATATCCGGGCTCTGTCCTTCAGAGCCCTGTTAACCATCACACCGACAGCAGGGCTCCCCCAGACCCCGCTAAAAGGCTCTTCCAAGGCAAACTGCTTCGGGAACATTAGGCACTGGCTGTAAATGTCTGTGGGTTACTTAAGGGGGAAACCTCAGAGCAACCTGTGTAAGGGATACACCCTCTCAGTGCCCCAAATCCCAGAGGATTCAACAAACATGAACACTCACTTAAGCCGCACCAGAAGCCCATTAAATCAAGTGTCTACTCAATTAAGGACACACAAACAACTTCACTCTGCCCTCCATCAGCTGCTGCCTATTTGCATCTTGCGTATCTGAAGATGGCAGAGCCTCTCTGCTTTCATTTGTCGGGATGGGCTTGGCGAAATACACCCAAAACAACAGTTCTATCCCTGTGTAAAGTGTGAGGCAAACCTCACTGTGCTGTGGGAGTCTGGGGCGGTGGAGTCCTGCCCGCAGGGACCCAGAGCCATCCCCATCAGCACGTGGAACTCCCTCACTCAAAAATCCCTGTAATAAAAACATCCCAGCTGTAATGGCCCTGGAGAAGCAGAAAGGACTTGGAAATCTCCTGGCAGGAGCCGTGAGAACACCCCATTATCAGCACCACCTCTGGTGGGACAATTACAGGATGCCAGGGACCGCAGGCTCTGCCAGCCCCACCTCCAGCTGAACCACCGCTTGCCTCCCGCCCCACGGCTCACCCCAAACCCCCAGCGCATGGGAACCCCCACCTCCAGAGCTCTCTCAGCAGCAGCTCCTCTTTCTGAACCCCGAGTATCTCGGTGGCGGCTGCATATTTTTAATTCACAAAACCTTTAGCCCCCGTTTCAGCCCCTGCTGCCGGCTGGAGGATGTTCCCAGTGCCGGCAGGACCAGCTGCTCTCAGCATCACCTGGATCAGAGAGCCACAGGATATCCTGAGGTGGAAGGGACCCACGCGGATCGTGGAGTCCAACTCCTGCGCAGGACCAGCCCAAGAGTGTGTGTGGCAGAGCTGGGTGGGCTCACTGATCCCGGCAGGACAAAATGCCCAAGTGCAGCCAATGCTCGAGGGAGAATCCATTTTCCAGCCATCATTTACAGTAATCCTTTAGGAAAGCAGGCTCAAGACGAGCACCAGGCTTTGCATGGACAGGTTCCAGCAGGACTCGGGAAGCGCGGAGCCAGCAGGGACGGCGCTTTGATCCCGGCCAGCGCTTCCAGCGCGGCTTCCCGGAGCGATCGCACACGAGGGCTTTGAAACGCGCTCCGCACCAACGCCCGTGCCAGGAAAACTCCTTCTCCCGGCTTTTCTGCTGCGAGCGAGCTCCGATAGGGATCGCCGAGAAAAAAGTCACTTCATTTACAAACCGGGGAGCCAAATCTGATAGACATCAACATTCGAGGTAAGTCAAGGAGCGGTGGAGCGCTGCCAGCTCCCCAAATGAATATTCATGGCAAACACTCCCCCAGCTCCGCGCTGAAGAGAAGCCGGCAGCAGGAAGGCTGCCCCTGGGAAGGGGAAGGCGAGGGACCAGCCTTATTTCATCCTTTTTATTGAGTGCAATTTTCTCTTTAGTACAATATTCTCTGAAAGATACTGTTACAAACTCCGACAATTTCAACACAATCAACAAATCGGGGAAGAAAGGGACGGGGAGGGGAGAGGGGAGCAGAAAACAAACAAAAAAAAAATTCCAAGGGTTGAAATCTTTTACAGACATCTCACTGGTTATGTACAGGACAGGGTAGGGCTGGCCCGGGACACGCCGCGGCTCGGGGGGACGGGGACCGGGGCGCTGCGGGACCTCCCGGAGCATCCTGCGCTGGGAGGAGGGAGAGCGGCCCCCGCGGCCCCTCTCCGGCGCTGCCGCCCCGCTGCAATGCTGCACTCGACGCCCCTGCAAGGCAAGAGGGAGACGAGGAGAGGGTGAGAATAGGCACGTCCGGAGCTCTGAGAGCCACGCGTCCTTCCCCGCCGAGCCCCCCCCGCAGCCCCGTCCCGCAGCCGGTGGGGGCCGCGCCCGGAGAAACGCAAAGGGTTCTTACAGCACATACAGCCTCTCAAAAAAACCCCTGAAACCAAACCAAAACCAGCCCACAAAAAGCAGGGATTAATTAATATGCTGTCAGAAAAGCAGTGATTTCACCAAAAGCGCTCCATTTCTCCTCAGGGGGAAAAGGAAGGAATGGAAGAGATGGAATTCTTTGTGAAGCTGAGTTGCTTTAGGGAGCGGAGGCTGGGACGCGATTTTGGGGTCGGAAGGGTTTCCATGTCCCCCAGCAGCCAAGATGCCTTTCCCCCACCTCCCACTGCAAGATGAGCCCCCCTGGGTATAAAGCAGGAGCAAAGCACCAGGCACCATCAAATCGCTTTTTCCAATGTAACAAAACAATCCCCATTTTCTTCGCTGCCAGGGGGAAACCAGAAGGTCTGGGAAGCAGAGGAGCAGCCCCAGGAGCACCTTCTCCACACCCTGCGACCAAGAAGTGCCACACAGCAGCAAAATCCCATTATTTAGCCACTTCAGAGAGGCTAAGATGCTTTTAATATACAATTGCACCGTGGAAACATAAAGGCAGCACATTAAATAACAAAGCAATTGACTGCTGGGTCCCTTTACTGGGCCACAAAAAACCGGGGCTCACTGGCTAATTATTGCCGGGCATCCCTGTGCCTCTCCAAACATACCAATGCTTTCAGAAACCCACTCCAGCTGCGCCTGACATTTCACTCCTATTAAAATTCATCATTCTCCTGAATGGAAATAATTTTTTTCTTTAGCAAACCCAGGTAGTAATGAAAAGTTTTATTTAGTAATGTAATGTTTGGTGGAAAAAGGGGTAGAGAAAAGGGAAGAGAAATTGAGATTATCCTTTTAGAAAAGGGAACTTCAGCTGGGAGAAAAGATATTGCTGGGTATTTCTTGGGCACAGGGGGCCATTTTCGGTGCCGTGCTTGGAGGTTTGGTCTCACAGCTCTCGTTAATGGGATCAGAACAGCAAAACAGCTGGAAAAAAAGCTGTGACAGAAACACAACTGACGTGACCATGCTGCTGGAGCCGGGCGGGTCCGGGGGATGGGTGCAAATCGAGGTGGGGGGGCGGTGATTTCCATCGGCTCCGGGTTCTGCCACATTAAAGCGGGACGCGAGCGATGGCTCCGGCCCCGGGCGCTGCTCCCGGCCCCGCCACCGCCTTCTCCCGTGGCATTCCCAGCTCCTTCAGGCGTCCTTGCCCAGCCCGCCCGGCAGCAGCCGAGCCGCGCAAGGCTTGGGGGGTTTGTTTTCCCTCCCGGCCGCGGCGGCTCAGCGCTCCCACACGAGCTGCAGCCCTTCCCTTCGTCGGGGCAAAACCGACCCGGGGACAGCTGAAGATGATTTGGGCTGATCCCAAAGGATGGATCCCAAGGGACCCGAGGGCCGGGCCATAACAGCTGCAGGAGGATGGGGGCGGGCAGCGCGGCTCACCCCCAGGTACGCAGCCACCGAGTGACCCCCTCATCCCTCATCCTACCTCCTCCTCCTCCTCCTCCTCCTCCCGGCGTGGGAACCCCTGCGAGGCGGGCGCAGGGCTTTGATCGCAGCCTCGGAGCGCTGGCGTGACACAAACAGCGATACAAAGGCCGCTCTTGTGCGGCGAGAAGGCGCTCCGTGAGGGAAGGGGGTACGGGGCAGCGTGGTTGGGATGTGGGCACCCTCGGGGCGCTCTCCCTTCCCACGCCCGTGGGAATGGGCAGAACTGCGAATACCCAAAATAACCGAGGATGGGAGGCACTGCAAACACAGCTGCTGCGCCCGTGCGATGCCACGGGAAAAAGGAGCAGCTGGAGGGAGCGGGGAAGGATGGAGGCAGCTCTGGGAATGACCCAAAGCCACCCCTGGATCCTGCAGTCCCTGGATCCATGAGCACCGGCCCATTTCCAAACCCTCTGCAAAGGGAGTCACATCTCAGCCCCTTTTCCCTGCGGCCTCCCAGAGCCACATCCCCACCCAGGCACCATCAGGGTCATGACATGGCACTGCCACTCCGGCACCAGCCCCAGCCTGAGTCCTTGACCCAGGCAACATCTGGCTGGCTCACAAATATTTAGGCTGGGGAATCTGGGGAGTTCACCCAAAGCACGGTGGGGAACAATAAGTAAACCAGCCGATATGAGCACATTCCACATCTGCCTGTCCAGGGAAGCCCCCACAAGGATGCGATGTGAGGCTCACCTGGCTCCTCAGACAACACTTGGCATGGGCTGCACCTCCCGCTGCCAGTCCTGCTTGGCACTAATTAGCATTGATAATTGCACTGATGGTGACCATAATTTTCCTGCTCTCGCTCCCTGCCTTCACACAAGGGTTCAATCGCCTCACGAGGCCCCTGAGGATAACCAGAGAGGAACAGATTCCCCCACCATGACGGCAGCTCCTGCACAACCTGAGGGGATGGAGAGCGAAGGAGGGAAAGGCCCGGCCCAGCTGCTGGATGGGGAAAGCTGCCGAGCCTTGTTTACTTGGGGACACAGAGAAAAGTTCACTCCAATTAATTTTTTTAAGTGGATGGGCGTTAATCCCCCTACACTTATCTAGAATTAACGCAGCCATAAGTAGATTTTTGCCTAATCCACTTCCACATCCGCCCCAAAAGGGTGCTGCCTGTTTTGGGCCCCTTCGTTTTTCAGCTAATCCACTTAAAATTCACAAGGCTGGTTTGTTCAGATTAACCTCCTCCGGCATTTCCCTCCGGAGACAGGCCAGGAGACCTCAACACCATCCTGCCTCCGCCTCTGATGGGGCCACCCTCTCCACGGCTGTGTCACCTGCAATGCAGCTGTCCATGTGCTGGGGTCCACAGGGACCCAGAGGTGTCCCCAAAACAGCCACTACAGCAGGGTGGGACAGGCAGGGCTTCAGGGCTGTTTAAATTCCAGTGGCCAGAGGAAGGAGAGCAGAAGCAGCAGCGATGCTCAGACACAGATGGGGGAAGGGAGGCAGCTCTGCCCGGGCTGGAGGGGTGCTCACAGTGCTGGTCTGTGGAGGACAGCCAGCCAAGAGTGACGGCCCTGGGACACCATCCCGAGTGCCAGCAGCTCTGACAACCCCAAAAGGCGCAGGTGAAGGGCACCATGGTCACCAAGACGGGTGCACTCCCCTCCCCAGCACCCATCTGCTGCTCTGACGGGAACCAAGACATCACTTTTACTGCCATGGATGCTCACGGTTCCCACCTCACACCTCTTCCTGCCAGGCAAAGCAGAGGAGGGAGGCCCTCTCCTGATTGGAGCAGCTCCCCTTTCCATGTCAAACCCTGGGAAGGCAACACAGCCCATCAGGGTCCACTGATGCACACGAGCCAGCACATCTCCCCTGAGACACAGAGCCAAACCCTGAGGACATCGAAAGTGGGAGAGCACAACCCAACAGCAGCTCTCCCACCTCCTAGACAGGCTTTGGAGGAGATTGAGCTCAGCTGGGACAGGCAGAGCCATTCCCCCATGGCAGGAGGGTTGATGATCCAAGATGATCCCAACAGACCCCTCCAACACCCCAAAAATATGAAAAATATAAGCCAAAACAGGAGCAGCAAAGAAATCACTGATGGGGTGAAACAACTCGCCACAGGAGTCCCGTCAGTGTGGACTTGGCTTCCCCTCCACCATCACTCAGGAAGTTTCTGGCACTTCCAAAATCCTGAGGAGACTCACTGGGAATGATCCAAGTATTGGATCACTATCCACCCTGGCAGGATCCAGAGGCACCACAGAGGATGACAACCTGAACATTAAGTCCCCCTGCAGCTCCTCCCGCGGCGGGGACGTGGGGCAGCAGGGACGAGCAGCACGTGGGGCTGTGCTGGAGCTGGATGTGACCCCCTGGCCCCCGCCCTTCCCCAGCAGTCCAAGGAGGATGGGTGGCCTTGGAGCTACAGAACATTTCTGGGTCTGTAAATCCATTCCTCGCCTCAGAAGCTGATTGATCCCTTTTTTTTTGTAACTCGAATTGGATGTTTAAGAGTAATGATTTCCAAGTGAACACAGAGTGGCTCAGATATATCGGCAGTTTTTATGGATCAGAGGCAAAAGCCTTAATTCAGGCCCCAACGAAGAGAAACGTGTCTGTCCCCACCACAGAACAACGGCGAGGGCCGATGGCAGCGCAAAACAACCTTTCACAGGCGATGCCCAACGATTTATCCCAGACCACGGGCCAGCTGGGGCGTTCCCACAGAGATGTCCTCGGGGTGCAGGCAAACTTAGTGACCAGATTCTGCAACCCAACCCCAACCCAACCCCTCCCTCTCTCCGAATCAAACGCCTGGAAAAGCAGAGGGCGGCAGAGGAGATCCCATGGGACTCAGGCTGGCACAAGGGGGACAGGGGGAAGGACAGCCCTGTTTTCTCCTTGGCAAAGGAGCATTAGAGGCACCAAAAGCTGACAGGCTCAGAAATAATGGTTTGAGATCACTCTTATTTAAAAACCGGCTGCCTGCTGTTTTCATCGCAAGCCCTGCTTTGACTTGCAGCAACATTTAAAATTAAATATACATAAGTGCTTTCAAAGAACTGTTAATTTGAAGGTCATTAAATGGCATAAAATACATTCCTTTTTTTTTCTTCTGGAAAGAGGCACATAATTATGCCATTAATACATGCTCTTCTTCCATGTTCAAGCCTCGGATGTACAAGAGGCTTGGGTTCACCTTCCCTGGCAGAGGCACCACATCTCCTTTTAATTACTGCCATTGAGAAACCTGCTGCTCCTCCATCACAGCCAGGGATGGGGCTGTGGAAAAAGCATGGAAAAGCCCCAGGGGAGAACGATGCAGCTGAATTGCAAATGGGGATTTTTGGGGGATGAGGGAAGTAACAGCAGGGCTGGAAATGGGAAGCCACTCGGCAACACCCAGTCCAGTCGTGAGGGTCTTGCCCACTGATCCTCACACGAGACCTTGGGCCAAGCTCAGAGCAGGGGTTTGGTAGCCAAAAGTCCCTTTTTAGATTTAATGCTCTATGCAAAAAGGACAAAGCCAACCCAGACACATACAAAAAGAAAACTCTAAAAAAGGCACAAAAGGGCCGAGGTTTTTACAGTTGCCATAGAAATGGAGAGAGGGAGCTGCTGACTGCAGAGCGCAAGGCCAGGATCAGGGGCGAGGGCAAGGTGGGCTCACCCGGGCAAGCAGCCACATCCGTGTGTGGATATTCATGTGGGATGCAGCCAAAGGAGCAAGGCACCATGACTGAGCTTCACCCATGAGCAGTGGCAGGGGTCAGGATCCAACCCAGTGGGGTTCAGCAGCAGTGGGAACCTCCCAGCACTTCCACGTGGTGCAGGAACCCACCAGGACCCTGTGTGATGGACGGAGCCCAGCCCAGAGGGAAGGCCTGTGCAGTTGGTCCTCTTTGATCCAAAACTCCTTTTTCTTCCCTTTAAACCAAAACTCTGCAGGGAGAAAAGAGTTTCTGAGCCATGCCTTCTCCTCTGGGATCAAAGAAAGGGAGTCCAACACCAACCAGCATGGATCAGAAGATGTGAAATCGGAGTGTTCATCTTTAGACCAAGGAAGAGGCTCTCGCCAGAGCAGGAGCAACGGGGCAGCATCAGAAGTGCCACCCAAGTCACGGTGAGAGCCTCTTCCTTGGCATCTGACAAAGGAAAAGGAGGAGCAGGTCAAACACAACGCTGCTGCCATGGCCAGGCAGGGATAGCACTGTCACTTCCAGACAGAAAGGCTTCACAGTTTGGAAAACTGATTTTACTTGGAAGAAAGGCCTCTAAAGAAACAAAAGGGTCTGTCAGAAGTCATCTGAAATTTTCATGCTGTTTCTTTCAATAAAAAGCAAAAACCAAACGTGGCTATTTTGGACTTTCCCCTTCGTTTTCCACTAACAGACTGATGGTGAAATCTTCTGGTTTGGATGAAACGACTTTTACTGAAAGGCAGGAGAACACGTGGCCGGAGGTGACTCTCCCTCAAGTATCACCTTGACAGCAGCTCCCTTGGCCCATGATGCCTCTTCACTGCAGGGATTTGTTTGAGCCCACCTGCACTCTCTCTGCTCAGCCCTGAGCACCACCAATCTGCTGCTGGGCTCTTGCATGACCCTGGAGGGGACACGTCCAGGTCCCAGCAGGAGGCCAAGATGTGGGGACAGCTGGTCAGGAGTGGTGGGATACGGGAATCATCTGCTCTGACACAGCTCAGGAGACATGAGATGTTGGACAGCTGGGAAAGAGCAACGGAATGGAAAGGCCACCAGCCCAGGGGCACTGCTGGTGGCCCAGAGCCAAGGAGCATCATCCACCAAGATGTTCTTGGCATCTGTGATAGCACCTGAGCACCCAGAGAGCCTGTTTGATCCTGCAGGGGTACCTGGCCTGCTGGGTGGGATGGGCAGGACTGAATGTTTCACATTTCATATTCACGATGGAACGGCCTCAAGCTGCGCCAGGGGAGGTTCAAGCTGGACAGGAGGAAGAATTTCTTCACTGAAGGAGTGGTTAGACACAGGAATGGGCTGCCCAGGGAGGTGGTGGAATCCCCACCCTTGGAGGTGTTTGCGGAACGCTGGACATGGCACTCAGTTCTCCGGACCGGTTGACACGGTGGAGATCGCTCACAGGTAGGACTCGATGATCTCAGAGATCCATTCTCACCCTGTGACTGTGGTTCTGCATTAAAGGGTTTACATTAAACCAGGGTTGCCGTGGTGGGGTGCCGAGCAGGCAGCAGCAGCAGCTGCCTCGCAGGTGCTTGCGGGGCCACCGACAGCAGCAGGGGAGCCGTAAAGGTGCAGTATTGATATTTAGCCTGTGTGGCTGTCACTCGTTCCTTTAAACGCCTTTAGCTTCCTTCTAATAAAAGAGAAATCATAAAAAACCCCACAAAGGACCCCTCAGCGCCGGCGAATACCAATGTGGCGGGGCGGTGCATTAGCATGCGCGGCGCCCGCTCCATCTGCATGTTGTGTTCCGTGTGACAACATCCCGGAATACAGATTTGGGCCGCCAGCATCCCGAGAGGTATTAGCAATCATCTATCAGACAGGACGAGGAGCAGTCCCTGCTGTTGTAAACAAGGGGTGTTTTTCTCTGCCTCTTTCTCTGGGGGGAGTTCAGTGAATTGAAACAAGCTCATTCCTGCATCTTGTTAGTTCCTGTTCTTCGGCAGAGCACGGGGCATGTGCCTTGGGCAATGGAAGAAGAAAAACTGGAGGTGTAAAGAGCACCTCAAAGGGTCCTTCACCTGCTGGTGGCGATGGACCATGCACATGACCCAATGAACATGGGTCTGACAGACAGACAGAACCCAATGAACTGAGCACGTGCTCCTCACGGGATACACGGGGGTCCCCCCAGCCACAGAGCACCCTGACAGCCCCAACACAGGAGAGACAGTGCTCCCACCCAGGAGATGTGGACAGGTGCTGGCAGCAGGCAGAGCACAGGCTTGTCCCCTTGTGTTCAGTGGCAGCAAGCAAATCTGGTGAGGCATCTCCAGGCACAGACGGGAATACAATGGGGCGGATGGACGTGGAGCACTCCCATGGTGTAACTGGATGTGGGCAGCCCCATGGCGAGGACAGACATGGGGAAAACCCACAGCCCAGGTGGGCGTGAGCCATCCTCACGGCACTGATGGACACAGACAGACATGGGCTGGGAGCTAAAGCAGCCCCTATAACACAGCTGGACATGGGGCACCCCTGTGGCTCAGGAGCACCCCCAGGACATGGATGGATGCAGGACATCCCCGTGGCCCTAGCAGATGTGGAGCACTGCCACGGTGGGGATGGAGGGTGAGTGAGGACAGAGGGTGTCCGTGTATGCAGGAGCCTCCGCGCCACCGAATCCTGGCTGGGACCTGCGGCCCCCGGGGCACAGCCACAGCCAGCCCACGCCACCACTTCCCCAGCACACGGGTGTCGGCACGGCGCCGGCGGTGATGGATCATTGCAGCTCGCACACAGCCCTCTAAGTAAAAGCCTTATTAAGAGTTCATTTGTTTTATAAACTCCCGGCACGATCCGCGGGGGGAAGTCAGATGGCCCAGCCTTACAATATTCTGGGTAAACACTGACACGTGTCGGGCAATGTTAACCCGATCAATTTGCCTAGGAGACCAGTGGAGGAGCCAAAAAAAAGAATAATAAAGATCAAATTAAATATGGGGAAATGTCCGCTGGGAGAGGCTATAAGGAAGAGCAGAAAAATACGGAGCAGGACGGATGGATGGACAGAGACACACGAGACACTTGGACCTACCTCTGAAGCCATGAAACCTAAGTCCATAAATCAATATCAAAATCCTTAGGTCCACAAGATGGGGGAAAAAGTCCTCCATAGCCATCTTCCAGACATCACCGAGGCCCTGGAGGCCTGAGCAGTCCATTTCCCAGAGCATCTCTCCTCCTCCAGCAGCCACCAACCCCGTCACAGCCGCGCGGCGGCTCCTCCGGTCCCGTCCCATCCCCGCCGCGCCGGCCGGCCCTTGGCATCCTCCTCCCCACGTGCAGGATGCCGAGCGCTTCCTTCATCGCCGGGTGCTTCCCGGCTGCCTCCTGCCCCTAGGGGCTGTGGGCACAACCCCTGGCCCCCCGGGCTGGGGACCGGCCGGCCGCTGGCCGCAGGGTCAGCGCTGATCTTCGGTCACGGACAAGCAGTGAGTCCACGGAAGGTTGACAACATACACAGGCGCACGAGCGCGCACACACACACGGGAACACCTCTTTCCATTTTCCAGGATGGAGAGTTTGTTTTTTTTTTTAATCCTTTTTTTCCTTTTTGCAAAAAAAATGCAAGCAAAAGAGAAAAAAAAAAAAACCGAAACCCAAGGTTTTCTATTGAAGGTACATCTCTTCTTCAATATGAAGACATTAACTGGATTGAGTCGGATCCCCCATGCAGTGGTCAGCGAAGTCCTTTGGTAGTTGCCGGAGCGGCACCCGGGTGGGATGGCAGGGAGCTGCGGACACGTCCGAGGACACTTCCACCCAGTCCGTGAGCAGAGAGGGGAGCGGGGTGAGCCGGGAGGGCCGGGGCAGGGAGGGAGGGCAAAAGAAGAAAAAGGAAGGTGGTTTGTCCAGACAGGATGCTCCATCTCGTGCCTCTCCCTTCCCCAACAGCCCCTTCCTCCTTCTCAGTTTCGACCACTGCTCACTGGTGGCAGGATTGGAGTCTGGTCTCTAGGGTTTGGGTTTGCTTCCCCAACGCACATTGGTTTGTCTTCATTGTTTTTTTATGATTTTTTTGTTTTGCTTTGCTTTTTAAATATATGATTTGTACATATTTATACGTATTTATACGCTGTTCCCCATGACATTGGTAAGTGTGCTTCTGTTGGTGAGGAACGGAAGTCACCAGTCAGAGGTGAGTCCCAGGAACATCCTGTGGCTGCGGTCGCAGTCCCCAGGCAGCGGCGGCTCCTCTCCCAGCGCTGCCCCACGTCAGTTCCTCCCCTCCCACCTCTGCCCTCCACTGCGCGCCCTCCCCGGCCCCTCCCCGTGGGACAAGGGACGTCATGCCATCGAGGTCGGAGACTGGCTCATCTGTACTCGCATGGACTGGACGCTGTTCAGGATCTTCTTCTGGTGCCCAGCCAAAGTCACCCCTATTCTCAGGAGGTCTCTGGAAGACAGACAGACAGACAGAGGAAGGTCAATGGGCAGGTGAATCTCCTCCACGGAATCATGGAATAGGCTGAGTTGGAAACGACCCACAAGGATCAGAGTCCAACTCCTGGCCCTGCACAGACAGCCCAACAATCCCACCCTGGGCATCCCTGGCAGCGCTGCCCAAATGCTCCTGGAGCTCTGGCAGCCTCGGGGCCGTGCCCATTCCCTGGGGAGCCTGGGCAGTGCCCAGCACCCTCTGGGGGAAGAGCCTTTCCCTGATATCCAGCCTGAACATCCCCTGAGTGGTCCTGGGGGACAATGTTCTGTTCAGGTGGTGAACCTGTTTTGCTGTTGCTAAGGGAGGTGAGGGATGTAAGCTCAGCTGGAACATCCACAGAGCCCAAGCACGGCCCCGTGAGCATCGCTGGGTCTGAGAGCAGGGAGATACCCACACATTGACCTCCAGCTGGTGAATGTGGCCACCTCCAGACTCTGGGTGACCAATGTGAGGGATGCTCACACCTGTCCTTTGCCCTGAACTGACCTCCCCACCTCCCCAGCTGGGCAGCACCCCGCTTTTGGGTAGCCCTGGCACGGCCAACTCACTCGGACGTCATCTGGGCCACCAGCTGCAGGGAGGTGAAGCCAGCGGTCAGGAAGCTGTCCCGGTACTGGCTCATCTTCACAGCACTCAACCAGTCGTCTACTGAGGTAAAGGCAGTGAAGTCGGGGATGGAGCGGTCGAGGAGGGGCTGAGAAGGCCTGAAACAGGACACACCGCTGGGGACAAGCCCGGCTGGCACCAAGGGACACAATTCCAGCACAGGGACACACTCCCCAGCCCACCCCCGGCGCCCCTGTGCTCCCCTCAGCACACACCCATGGAAGGCCATGAGGGAGGCCTGTCCCCTGAATACCGCTGTGCCAAGCAGTGCTCTGCAAGCCTGCACGTTGTACTCCAGCTGCAGGAGCCACAGGGTGAGGCGTGGGCAGAGCAGCCACCGCACCCAAATGGTCACACGCCATAAGGAATCAATAGCAAAGAATTATTGCTGTTGCTTGGCTGAAAACTGCATGTTCTTTGTCTGGCTGTCAGGCAGAGCAAAGACAGAACCACCCCCCCCCAGCCCCGCCTAAGGATTTATGGATCCTCGAGCCGCGCGGGGAGCCTTTCCCCACGGCGTGGGATGGCGACAGGGAGCGTCCCCCGCGGCCGGCACTCACACAGCGGTGATGGTCGCCACAGTTTTGAGGCTTGCCGGGTTGCGGATCATTTTGTCCAGGGTGTTGACGATCTCGCTGAAGCGCGGGCGGGTGTTGCGGTCCTTCTGCCAGCAGTCCAGCATCAGCTGGTGCAGGGCGGCCGGGCAGTCCATGGGCGGCGGCAGCCGGTAGTCCTGCTCGATGGCGTTGATGACCTGCGGATGGACGAGGACGGATGAGTGAGGGCGAAGGGGATGAGGGACTCGGGGGGCTCCCTGAGCTGCTCGTGCAGGCAGAGGGGCTGCAGGCAGCCGGGAAGGCACGGCCAGCCCGGCTGATCAGCAGCCGAGGGAGCGGGAGGAGCCGGGGGCTCTCCGAGGTTAATCTCCGCTCTGATGCTCCGCGGCTGCAGTTCCTCCCAGCGGAGAGCTGCCACTCATTATCTCGGCGGATCTCGCCCGAGTACAGCAGTCACACTTCCAAAGCTCCTTCCCCGCTCGTAAACCCTCTGAACATTTTCAAAGGCCCTGCAGCTTGCTGAAGTCCAATTACCAGCCCACTGGCTTTTCTTCCCAATTTCCCTCCTTGCATCCTCTCGGTCACCAGCGTGTTTCATCTCCAAACCGAGTGCTCCCGAGGCTCCAGGAAGGAGCAGAGAGCCCTTCAGGCAGGGATTTCTTTTGGGAATGAGCACCCCGTGGCCCCCAGAGCAGCGTGGATAACCCCCAGTGCTTACGTCTTGGTTGGACATGTCCCAGTAGGGCCTCTCCCCGAACGACATCACCTCCCACATGACGATGCCGTAGCTCCACACGTCGCTGGCCGAGGTGAACTTGCGGTAGGCGATGGCCTCCGGCGCCGTCCACCTGACAGGGATCTTTCCCCCCTACAGAAAAAGGGACTCCAGCTGAGAAACGGCTCCCTAGGCAGAGGAGGCTGGATGCCCACGAGCCAGGGTTGGGGCCATCCCACACACCCCAAACCATGGGTCCCTGGGGACCCCACCAAGGAGTGGGCAGGTGGCACCCAATGGGACGAGGAGGCAGGAGCCAAAACAACTCCATGAATGCATCTTGTACCTGCCTAAAAGGGCTTAGCTGAACAAAACAAAGGGGTTTATCCAAGGATTTACCCCACTCCAGGTGCCCTGCAGGACCCAGCACATCAGTGGCCTGTCCCCAGGTCCCTTCCCAGGGGGTCACCAGGAGACAAGGCTAAGCATGACTGGGCTAGTGCTTGTCACAGGTAAGGAGCCACAGGCATCCCCATCCCTTGGCCTTCAAAGGAAACAAGGTTGAACTAAAAGCATCTTCTACAGATCCATCTGGGCTCCCACAGCTGCCAGAAGGTCCTTCCAGCCCTACTTTTGGAGTGGAAGGCAAAAAGCAAAACACCTTTAAAACCCAATGGAAAGCACTGGTGCAGGAAAGTGCCTTTGGCAGAGAGCTCCTCATTTCTCCCAAAGGCTCAAAATCAGGCTCAGCATCTCAAGCCACCCCGCCAAGCCAGGGCAGGTCCCAGGGCCAAAGGCCCTGCCAAGGGCGCAGGGATGGGAGGAGGGGCAGCACGCACAGAGGGATTGCTCCCTGGGAAAGCTCCATAGAATAACCACCAAAAAAGCCAAGGGATAAGGAAACCACAGACACGCACGGGAATGTTCTGGGGGCAGGACTGCATTGTAAATAGTTTAGCACAATCATTTTCCGTAGCCTTTCCGAGGATGCGTCAGCCGCTCTTGAAGGATGAATGGCAAAAAATTTGATTTGAATAACTACAAATGGAGAAATTAACTGCTAGGTTGTTTTTCCTGCCTTTTCCCCAGAGCGAAAAGCCTGCTGTGGGAGGCAGAGTGATGCAATCGCAGGCACAGCATCACTTCCCAGCTGCTGGGGAGATCTATTATGGCCTAAATTAAATAAAAACACAGATGAGATAATCTCTTTTTATCTCTGAAGGTGGGGAAAAGACTAATTCATGCCTCGTCTCAGCAGCTACCGCTGGGGTCTTTGAAGGAAAAATAAAAGCTGAGTGTCTGCTCAAAGGCTGCTGCCTGCAGGAAGGGTCTGGGCAGACAGTGGGGCAGGTCCGGGGGGATGGGAACATCCCATTGAGCAGGGGAGGGACAGTGAGGGGCTGCAACTGGGCCAAAACATTGAGTCAGCATTAAAGGCATGCCCCTGGCTTTCCCATTTTGGCAGCTGGAGCCAGCCCTGGCACCTGGGCACAGCTCAGCAGCCCGAGGAACTGCTTTGGGAGGAGCTGGTGCAGCCTCGTGCCAGCACCCACTCTTCTCATTAATCCATTAGATGAGGCCAACGAGTTGCTCATCCCTTTCCCCTCTGGTCATCCTTAACACCTCTCAGGGGCTCACAAGCAGGACAATGGCCATGGTGGGAAGCTGGGGGTCCCCTGGGGTAGCCAGGAGCAGGGGGAGAACGGAGCTGCCGCTACCTACAAATGAGTTAATTAAGGAGCAGAAGGGTGGCTGGGGAATGGCAGAGCTCCCGTTAGGCTTGCCTCTTTAATTCATGCCTGGAACAAGTTTCCAGCAGGGAAAAGCAAACCAGACCTGGAGTGCTGGGGGAAGGGGAGTTAAAACACCATTGCTGTGCTGCCAGGAGTTGCTGTGATCTCCCTGCCTCCCCTTCCCATCTCTCCAGGGACTCCTCCATGAACCTTTTTTCCACAAAAGAGAGGGAAGAGGCTTATCTGGAAACTGCAGAAGGCAGAAAGGTGCTTAGGGAGGAGGGAGCTGGAAAACTTCTAAAGAGGAGGAAGAGAAAGGAGGGGAAAGAGGATAATTTGTGGAAACCACAGCCAGGAGCTCTGGACCGTGAACCTGTGTGGTGGGAACACTCACGAGGGGCTCCCAGCCATGCCAGACTGTACATCCAGCACTCCTCTGCCAGGTTCAGCAGGTGCAGGGCACAGGGAATGCTGGGCAGGAGAACACCCTGCGGGAGGCACCTACCAAGGAGCTGGTGTAGGTGGGGTCAGACGTGTCGTCCTGCAGGTAGCGCGAGAGGCCGAAGTCGGACACTTTGCACACCAGGTTGCTGTTGACCAGGATGTTCCTGGCAGCCAGATCTCGGTGCACGTAATTCATCTCTGCCAGGTACTTCATGCCAGCAGCAATCCCTCTGAGCATCCCCACCAGCTGGATCACTGTGAACTGCCCATCGTTTTGCTGCGACCACAAAGAGCAGGCACCGGGGTGAGCACGCAGACCCCACAGCGGCACCAGGGCCACTCACCCCACCCTCAGGACAATGCTGCACCTCCCCAGAGGACTCCAGCTGCCATGCCTGATTAAAGCAGAGCTAACCACCCCAAAACACACATTTTGGAGATGTATGGCACACTCCAGCCGGCTCCCAAGCTAAGCAAACAGGCTGGGATCTACAAACGGGACACCAACACCTCATTCCCAAATCCCACGGCCCACTGGCCCCGCCTCGCCTTACCCGCAGGAACGAGTCCAAGGCCCCGTTCTCCATGAACTCCGTGATGATCATGACCGGCCGGCTTTTGGTGACCACCCCTTCGAGGCGGATGATGTTGGGGTGGTCAAACTGCCCCATGATGCTGGCCTCGCTCAGGAAATCCCGGCGCTGCTTCTCCGAGTAGCCGGCCTTGAGCGTCTTGATGGCCACGTAGATCTCCCGCTTGCCTGGCAACTTCAGGCGCCCTTTATACACCTCTCCAAACTCCCCTGCGAGCGCAAGATGGAATCATTTAGGCTGGAAAAGACCTCGAAGATCACTGAGTCCAACCTTTGATCAATCAGCACCAGAGCTACCACCTCCACCTCCTCCTCCTCCTCCTCCACACTAAACACTGCAAAGAGCAAGGGGTCCTTGCCCAGCTGACAAATGGCAGTCAGTTCACGCTTCAGCAACGCCCTCCTCTACAAATCTGCCCACCTGTCCTCTTTAAAAGGGCCAGTGTCTGCTGCTGGGGACATGTTTAGGTTTGCAACCTTCTCCAAGGTGACAGAGCCCAACGTCGACACGGGCAGAGGCTGCAGCTGCCCGTGCAAACCCCCACACGGAGATTTGCAGGGAAAGTGTATCGACATTTAAGGACTACCTCAAATACCAGGTGTCGGCGTTGATAATCTCGGCTGCCTGTGTGCACATCACTTCTCTTGGGGTGGGAAATAATTGGGCTGTTTACATTGCTGCTCTCTGATTTAAAATACAGAGAAAGCAGGAGAGCTTTCGCTTCACCAAAGCAAAATTTGCCTGTGGAGGGATTACGTTTAAGCCGTGTTTGCAGCCACTTTGCCTTGATGAGCAGCAAAGGGCGGGTGATACATTGCTGAACTTGATCCCGACCAAACTGACTCATTGCTTCCTCACAGCTTCCCCTCCCCGGCTTCTCACTTTCTCCTCCACGAGTACGACACAGTTATTTAAAAATAGCAATAAAACAGCACAGATCACACACACATGCGTGCACGTGTGTGTATATCTACAGATGCATGGGAATATGGCACAGACTACAGTGAGATCGGGCTTTTCTTGTTACCTCATGGGAAAGCCACACGGGAAATCCCAAGGGGCCCCATGGTCAGCCAGTGAACACATTCCTGGAGCCTTGCCCACCTCAGAGGAACTTTGAGAGCATAAAACAACCTCATGTCCACCCTAACCCATTGCAAACCCAGGAAAGCCTGGTGTTTCAAGGCTTCCCTGACGGCTTCCAGGGGAAGGACCGGGTGTGCTCCCCCACAGAGTTGCTCCAGGTGAGTGCCTGGCCACACAGGAGCAGCAGGGAGGGCAGGGAAGGATGGGCAGCAGGAGACAGAGACCCACCTGCCCCAATGACTTCTTCAATCTTCACAAAGGACACATCGATCTCCTTGGCGAACTCTCGGACGGCCTCGTTGGGGTCCTCGTAGGTGAAGGGGTCAATGTAGATCTTCATCCCTGGAGACCCTTGTGACAGGGAAGACAGGGACAACAGCAGAAGGGAGAGAGTTGCAGAAACAGAGTTAACAGAATTGTCTGGGTTGGAAGGAGCTCGAAGTTTATCCCGTACCCATCCCCCACGAGCAGGGACACCTTCCACTAAACCAGTTTGCTCCAAGCCCCATCCAGCCTGTCCTTGAACAATGCCAGGGACGAGCATCCCCACAGTCTCTGGGCAGCCTGGAAAACCCAGAGCAGCTGTACCATGGCCAAGGACTGGAGACCCTTCTATCCTCACACTCTCCACCAAGCGCCTGCTGTCACTCTGCTCACCTCCACAGACCTTCATCATCCTCTTTGGGCCACCAATTCACCCAGCTCTCCCCTGCACCACCTCCTCTCCCTCTCTGCCCTCCTCTCCTCTACCATTATCCTTCCTCCTCCCCGGCGACGGGAGCAGTTACACACCTGAACTACAGCGCGCTGGTGTTACAGTGAAGGCTTTATGAGGCTCCACACCTTAGTGAAGAAATATTTATTTACCCAAAAAGGCCTCTGATGGCTTTGTGGCGGCTACTACATTGACAGAGTGCAGCAGTTACAACCAACAGCCTGGATGGATCCGTGACATACGGCTTGGCCGGACACCAGGACACGCGTGCCGTCCCTCGCCCGGGGCAACACACAGTACCAGGATCTGGCCACGCCACAGGGACATGCACAGAGTGGGCTCTTGCCCTTTTCTAAGGGGGAAAAAACGAAAACAGGTCCCCAGATCTCCCAAATAGGGGTGCAGACATTGTGTTTGGATGCCGAGGGCACGGTGGCGGGGCACAGTGAGGTCACAGGGCTCAGCGGGACACTGGTGTTGTACCACCACCCAAAAGGGACCTGCAATGGGCTGTGGTGTCCCCCTGGGTCGGGGGTCAGCTTCCTGTGCCATTTCCCCCCCAAAAAGGGGACCGTGGATGGCATAGCAGCCCCTCAAGGTCATCTCTGGAGGACACCAGGATGGACATCACTGCCTGATCCCCTCCCCAGGGCGCCTCACCCTTACAGGGATTAACAGCACTCAATTACACTGTTCAGGACCTTTCCAAGGCCATGATCCCATCACACTGGTGCTTCCCAGAGCCGGCATACAGATGGATGCACGGACCACAGCATCACCTCTGCACCAGGAATCTAAATCAGCTCCCAGCTGCGAAGTAATTCAGGAGGACGCATGAAAGCCTCGCAGTGGGCACTGCTGGTGCCAAACAGCCACCGAGAGAGAGCTGCTTGTGGGGTGTCAAGGACTCAGGAGGGACCAGGCAGGAGCATCCTCACCCGCAAAAGGGGCCTTTGGGGCAAAAGTTCTGCACCTCAGAGGCAGGGAAGGCTGCAATGAAGCCATCTGTGCATCTCCCAGTTCATAAATCCCTTTATGGCTCTGTCTCATACACTTTAACTGCCCCATAAATTCTTTTACAAGAGCAGCTGATGCTCCAGCCAGGATTACAAAGGGATTTACAGGATTGTAACGGAGACTGGCTCACTGATCAAAACACTGAAAAAAAAGAGGAGAAAACAATGCCCAAGTTTCCTGTGCACTGTCAACACAGGCTGGTTGTCAAACACCCTCTGATGTGCCCCAGGCTCTGTCCATAGGCTCAGTAATCACCAGGATGAGTTCCCTGCCTCATCCTCATCCCATCCAAATGAGGGATTGGGCACCTAAACCCATTCCTCATCTCTGCCAGCCTCAGCTCCTGGCTCATCATCGCCACACCGGCAAAAGCTGGGTGAAATTCCGGGTACCGGAGCGCACCACCAAAGGCACCCATGGCGAGCCCGCCTGCAAAGAGCTTTGTGCTCTTAAAATCATCCCAAGAATCCTGAAAACTGGATTAGGCCCTTTTTCACCACTGCAGACAATGGCAATTTTTTTATCACTCTTCAAAAGTTGAAGCGCTCTGCACCACGACCCTGACTCCAGCGTCTGGTTCCTCCGGGCATCATGATTCCTTGGCAACAAATATCACGGGGACAGAGAAAAACCCTTCCTGCTGAACTGCTGCCGCTCCAACAGGGCGTTTTCCCTCCTTCCCCAATCTCAAAGCTCCCAGTGAAGCAGTGGAAGGGATAAACCATGAGAAATTCCACCCCGAGAGACCCCACCTCACCCCAAAGCGCACTCGGAGCGCTCTGCCAGCAGCAGGCGATCCCGGGGGGCTGCCAGAGGGACGGCAGAGCTGTGCTGGGAGGCTGGAACTGCTGTGCCACTGAACACACGGTGATTTGTTCCAGAGGATGCTCTCATTACTCCATTAGTTGCTCACCACAAATTTCCCACCTGTTTTGCTCCAGCCTCTGCACTGACGGAGCGCCCGGGGGCTCGCTAACCTTGGCAGGGTATCACGGGCACCCTGGATTTCTGACACCAACCCTCACAGCCCCCAGGTTTAAAGACCCAGGACAGGCACGTGCATCATTGCTTCCCTACCTAGGTTGAGCACCCTGGATTTCAGGGAGTTTGGGGCCAGCTAGGGATGCACGTGGGGCGGGAAAGGCTTCAAAATGGGGGGAAAATGTGAAAAATCAGTCTGCCTGCAGCCTGACATGAGTTTATCCATCAGGCATCAAATAAATCTTGCCCTGCCCCGCACAGTGCAGGAATGTGGAGAAAAGAGGGAGGAAAAGCACAGGTCCCTTGCATTTTGGGATCACACATTGATGTCTGGAAAACAGTTTATTGTTTGCCAGGAGGTCCAGAGGCCCCCACAGCACCACGTTGGGAGGGTTCAGTGCGATGCCAAGAAGGTCTAAAGAGATCCAGTGTGCTTTGCTGGCTTGGCTGGGCTCTCCTGCTCATCTCCAATCCCTCTCCAGCCCTCCTGTTCTTCTCTGCCAGGCCGATTGCTCCATCCCCATTCCTCCCCTCTGCTCACCCATGCTGCTCCCTGCCTTCTCCACCCATCCTTCATCCCTGCATCCCACACCTCTTTCCCGCGAGCAGGGGCCCAAGACCCAGAGATAGTTCTGCCCACAAGGCAGCAAACCACACCTGGGGAGCACCTCTAGGAGAGTGCAAATGGGACTTACATCCCGCAGGGATGGGGCATGGAGCCTGCAGACACCAGGAAAATCCTGCCCCCCAAGGCTGCTGCTTTGCTGCTTCATTCTCATTTGCAGTGCTGGCTGCTGGAGGGCCACCAGAGCAGACATTCCACACAAATACACCTGGAATTCATTCCGGTGCACAGCTCCACCAGCCGCACAGGTCTCCTAGGAAGAGCTCGGGCTCTCCTAATTGTTTGCCAAGGGGATCATCAGCCCAAAGCCAGTTAAACGCTCCCAGTCACTGCCTGCACATCCTTCCCGGAGCAGGGGACAGGGCCACGCAGCCAGGACAGCAGCAATGCCAGCCACCAGCACCCACACCCCGGCCATGCTCCCAAAACCCAGAATCCCTCCCACAGCCCAGCACCGATCCAGGCCCAGGCAGAGCCTGTAACAGGAGATCAGGAGCTCATCCTCCCTCTGAGCACCACCTCTCTCCTTCCTTTCCTCCTCTGGGAGTCTCCACAGCATCCTCTCCCCATCCCCTGTGTCCCTGACATCACCCCAAATCCATCATCATTCCCCAAATCCCTCCTGGTACTCTCCTTTTCCCACCCACAGCGCTGCACCGCTGCAGCCTGCCCTCCCCAGCGCCCTGACAGACACGTGTGGACATCTCCACTCCCACCCTGCAGTCCTGTCCATCCCACCCCCCCAGAGTCCCCCCTGGAAGGCTGGGGAGCGTCTGCCCCGTGTGCTTTGCCCAGTGCTGCCGCTCACCTCTGCCGGTGCTGTAGTGCTGCAGTTTATCGCTGTACACCGCCTCCTTGCTGTAGGCGCGCTTCCTGCGAGAGCAGGGGACACAGAACAGCCAGGCTTCAGCCATCAGCACCTGCTGCCGGCCCCAAACCGCTCCCCTGCCACCAGCACGCCATCAGTGCTGCTCCCCCTGGCCACGTGGATCCCCCATCCCGCCCTTTCTACCCCTGATCCGCATCTTGCCACCTCCGCCTTCCAGGGATGCCGATCCCACAGCGACCCACCTGCTGCAGACGATGGAAATGGCCACCAGGGAGACGATGAAGACCACCCCGGCCGCTGCGGACCCCGCGATCAAAGGCAGCTGCTCTCTCAGCTCTGACTTGTAATCGTCTGTGGGAGAAGAGGGACGGGGTCAATCCTGCCTGGCACGCTCACAGAGGGAGAGCAGCCTGTGGGAAGGGATCCCCTCTGATCCCATGGGTGCTGCTCCCAACAAGGGGGGTGCAGGCAGGGGGCTCAGCTGAGGCAGGGGATGAGCCCGTGCCATGTTGCACTGGGTAGTGACTCCTTTTCCTGGTCTTAAAATTAAGAGACTTAAACACAGTTAAGAGGGAAAAAGGGTTTTACCTCGGTGTTTATTGAAGGACCCTCAGGGGCACCGAAATGCACATCGAAATGCACCCCGAAATGCCCCCCGGAGAAATGGCCCCCACGATGTGATGTGGGTGCAATTATAGGCCTTGCTAATTAGCACATCTATCAAAGATTGCCCAGGGAGGGACTCCAGCGAGACCCCTCAGCGAGGAACCTTCCCCTGGCTGGGCCTGGCTTTGTTTACAGAATGTGTTCTGGAGAGGCCCTCGGGGTCTGGGGTTTCCAGGGTGTTTGGGCTCTTGGCTTAACGGGATATTGGGTGTGAGGGAAGTGATCAAACTTAAAGAATTATAACTGTGTGGGCTAAAAGCACTGAGAATATATAGAAGATATATAAAAAATATATAAAAGCGGTATAAAAGAAAAAGCAAAAAATCATCATGGCATCAGTAGGATTGTCACACTTGGCTCACACATCTTTGGCTTCAAGACAGGGGAGAGAAGATGCTGGAAATAACGTCAGGCCAATGTGTGTGGACCCAGTCTCCCAAAGAGATGAGGTTCACAAGGTGGCTTTGCCCATGGCTCTGGCATTTCCCTTTCCTCAATAAATCCATTTATTGAGCAACCTGATCTACCAGAAAGTGTCTGCACGTGGCAGGGGGTTGGAAGGAGATGAGCTTCAGGGTCCCTTCCAACCCAAACCTTTTTGAGACTCTGTGATTTAAACCTGTCAGCCACTTGGACCAATTTTAACATGGGGTCTCACAGACACAAAATTCCCACAAGTTGTAGGAGAGGAGGAAAACACCATTAATAACCAAGCCAGCCAGAGAGTGCCATGCCAAGGCTTCACCCAGATCAGACATCAGAGAGGCCCCCACACAATGGTGAACAGTGGGAGTGAGGCTCAGGAGAACCCGGGAACCCTCACTGCAGGTCTGCTTGTAGGTTTTAATATCTCAACATGAGACAAATCCTTCTGCAGAGCCATGGCACCCGCACCATCCATTCCCCACCAGGCATCCCTCCAAGCCCCTGCATCCCTCGGAACCTCCGCTGTCACCTCAGCCATCCCCTGCACCCTTCAGCAGCAGGAGGCTGGGGTGAAAGCCAAGGTGGCACTGGGAGGACTGGATATGCCCAAGGGAACCCCCAAAAAAACTACTGGCACTCTCCATGTGTCTCCCCCACTTTTCCCTGCTCCATCAGTGGTGTGGCTACTCTCAACAGGGAGTATCCAGCAGATCCCTTACTCCCAGGGCATTCCAGAAATACCCCTCTCTCCCATCGCCCCAGTGAGGTCTGCCAGGCTGTGCCAGCAGTCACATGCAAGGGTTAAAATAAAACTCATCCAAAAGAAAGCATTTAGCACCCTTTTATCTGTATTTTCTACTCTGCAGTTAATTACTGGCAACTAGATTTATCTCTTGCATGCTGCTTAAATCCTGAGAAATTCTCATCTAACAATCAATTATTATTTAATAACCTACACAATCCATTCTTATTAAATTTCAATTAATTGCTTATTTGAGGCAGGATTTTTCTTCTCGCTTCTCTAATCCTGAATATTCGAGGCATTGGAGGGGGGTTTATTACCATTTCCTTCCCTTTGGTCGCCTGGCATGGTTTTCCTCTTCCCACCCCAGCTGGCACTCGACATGAATGCAAGCATGGGGTGACCCGTTTTAGGGAAGAAGAAAAGCTTTAGGGAAGAAGAAAAGCTTTAGGAAAGAAGAAAAGCTTTAGGAAAGCCAGGCAGTGAGGCTGAGAGCCATGGATGCCGCCTAAGCAGAGAAGGAACCACGCCAGCAGCAACAGGGAAGGGGCTCTCAGCTGCCCCAGGGGTAGGAGGACCTGCTCCACTCACCAGCTTCTGGGTTAGTCCTGAAGCTGGGATTAATGGCAAACCCTCCCATGAGTCAGTAGTTTCTAAGGGAAGCCAGTGTTTGCGGGTGCAGGGAAGGGCCAGAAGAAGCCACGAAGGTCATGAGCTGGCCCAACACACCCCTTTGGCATGGGATATCAGCTTTCAGATGGGTCTGACCCCAAGTGCCCCAGGAAAGCACCCCAGACTCCTTCCTCCAAGGGTCTGCAACCCTCCTCCCACCCCACTGCACCGTGCCACACTCCCAGCCGGTGCCAGGGGGTCCCATCCCCACAGCTGAAGGCAGCAGGAATAAACAGCGGGGTAAAACCCGGAGCTGGGAGACGGAGAGCGGCTCGCTCCTCCCGCCGGCGGCTAACGAGGCACGGCCGGCCATCGCCCGGCTCCCGCCGGCTCCGGGCCGGAGGCTGGGCACACAGGCTCCTGGAAGCCAGGCAGAGCCCGAGGCCGGGCACCCGGCGCACTCACCGTCGGTGAGGGTCTGGAAGCACATCTTGCCGCTGTACTTGCCGTAGCCAGCCACGGTGCGGGCGCGCACCTGCACCACGTACACCATGCCGGGCCGCAGCCCCTCCAGCCGCGCCGTGTTGGTCTGGCTGCGCGCCATGGACGAGTTGTACTCGTTGTGGTCCTGCGGGGCACCCCGAGAGAGCCACGGTCAGCGGGACGGGGACGGGGCACGGCGGGAGGGCGGCGGGGCTGCAGCCCGCCTGGCCCTGTGCAGGGCAGGGGGGGGGGTCGGCTGCAGGGGCATAAAGGAGAGGCTCTGGTTCTGCTTCAGGGATCCCACGGGAAAAGGCTGGGAGAATTGGGATTGTTCAGCCTGGAGAGGGCTCTGGGGTGACCGAATTGTGGCCGTCCAGTAGCTGAAGGGAGCTACAAGAAAGACAGGGATGGACTATTTGTAAGAGCCTGGAGGGACAGGACAAGGGGGAATGGCTTCCCACTGACAGAGAGTAGATGGGATACTGGGAGGGAATTGTTCCCTGTGAGGGTGGGCAGGCCCTGGCACAGCGTGCCCAGAGAAGCTGTGGCTGTCCCTGGATCTCTGGAAGTGTCCAAGGCCAGGCTGGACAGGGCTTGGAGCACCCTGGGCTAGTGGAAGGTGTCCCTGCCCATGGCAGAGGGTGGGACTGGATGGGCTTTAAGCTCCCTTCAACCCAGGACATTCCATGATTTTGTGAAACAGGACCCACAAGGCACTGGGGAGGCCCCTGCAGCACGTGCCTCCCAGGCGGCCCCTTGGTCCCACCAGAGCAGGGAGCATGGAGCAGCAGAGGGAAACAACAAGATCATCCAGAGCAAAAACAATTTATGAACAACAAACTCCTCCTGTTCAAATGACTGATGTCCTTGTGCATTTCAGAAACATCCCACAGTCATGGAAACCTGGTGCCCCTGCCCACAGCACAGGGCTGGGAACTGGATGATCTTTAAGGTCCCTTCCAACCCAAACCATTCTGTGATTCCACGAAACACCACAGTGTGCCCTATGAGGCCCTGCTCAAGCAGGTTCAAGGGCAACTCTCTGCTGAGATCCCCAGCCTCTGCAGTCCTGCTCTGCCAGCACAGGTCCTTGGCCTAGGCCTCGGTGGAAACCTCATGCATCTCCACTCTCATTTCTTCCCCCGTTGCCCAGTGATTTGCTGGTGAGATCATCTAATTATTCACACTTAGAGGAATTCATTAGAGCTGGCAAGACACAGGAGGGATGGAACAGCTTGGGCCGGGCACGGTTCATCGCAGGGGTGAGGAGCGTGTCCCCTGCAGGGCAGGACAGCTGCCAGGGACAGGACCAGTGGGAGGCAGTGACCCGGGGCAGGAACAACCCCCATAACCTTCCCTGGTCCTCCCCAACCCCCTCCCCTCCTCCTGACACCATCCCCGTGATTCAGGTCCCTGCTCATCCTAGCAAATACCAGAGCCAAGGCGGCCACGGGCACTGATGTGCCGGACAAATGCTGCCACGGGGAAGGGATGGCTCAGGCTGGACAGGGCTCTGAGCAGCCTGGTCTAGCGAGAGGTGTCCCACAGCAGGGTGTGGGAACTACGCCAGCTTTAAGGTCCTTTCCAACTCAAGCTGCTCTGTGATTCTGACCCTGTGACTGAGCACTGCAGTCACAACTCACTCCCACCTTCTGCAGGCAGCTCGGGTGAGCGGGTGCCTGTCCCACCTGACCTCAGAGCCCACCCATGTTCCCGCTGTGCCCGTGCCCCCAGCCCAGCCCCCAGGGCAGGGCTCCCCCGCGCTCACCGGGGCCGGCCTGGAGCCCACGGCGCTGCCGACGTCGGGCGTGCAGATGCGGCTCAGCTTCTCGTAGTAGCGGATCTCGTAGTCCAGGATGATCCCGTTGGGCTGCTCGGGCTGGGGCCAGGACAGCGTGATGCTCCTCATGGTGGCACTCACCTGGTGCATGATGGGCACGGTGGAGGGGGCTGCCGAGGAAGGGGGCAGAGAGGGAAAATTAATGGAGAGGGGTGGGAAAAAGCTCGCTGAGGAGGGGGGAAATCCCCACGGCATCCCGAATCCCCCATGCCTGTGGCTGGTTTCCCCGTGGGACCAGCTCACCCGCTAGCAGTGGGAAGACCGGCATCTCAGCAGCTTTACATGGAAGCACAGCAGCGAGCCCGTGAGGGAATTCTGCTGTTTAAACCAACTACTCCTTTTAATTAGGGGCTTGGAAATCCTTGGTGTTCCTTCTCCCTGGGACTGCTTGCCCCAAGGATGTCTCCCATGGTGGGAGAGACACAGCAAAGCTCTCCCCAGCTGGGCAAACCAAGGTTTGGTGCCAGGCTCCACTTTGTGTGACATCTTCTGCTGTGACAGCCTCTCTGGGGAGCCAGCACTCAGCACCCAGGGAGCTGTGCCACAACTGCCACCCCACGTGCTCTCAGCAATGGGGTGTGGGAGCAAAAATCTGCCCACCCTGAGGACAATGACAGGAAACCAGGGCAGGGACACTCCAGCCCAGCTTTGGCTCCAGAGAAGCTGCTGGGGCTGCTCTTAGGGGCTCTTGGGTGCTCATCCTCAGCACCCAAATGTGCTTCTCCCAGGAGAACAGCAACACTTTCCTTCCACCATTAGGGACACTGAGCCACTAAACCAGTCAGAGGTTTTCCAAATGCTCTGTGCCCTCCAAGCTGTACTTATAAGGGGCAGAGCCAGCTAATCCAGCCCTAATCCTGCACTTGTTCCTATCAAAAGAAAGGTAGCCAAGTCTGTCCACACCCAAAGGGGCACTGGCATGTCCTGTCCCCAGAATCAGCTCCCAACCCAGCCATCTCTGCCCTCCTCCTCCTCACCATGCCCACAGTGCAGGCAGTGCTGGGCAGGGAAAACGCCTCCCTGAATCCAGGGAATACCCGAACCCGGCACAACCAGCCTGGGCCACAGGATCATGCCACGGAGGGAATCTGGGGGTGGCAGGAGCCCCGTTTCTCATGGTTCCAGTGGGAGATGTGGATAGTTCAGCACTGCCTTTGTTTACCCAGAATACTTAACCCTATATTATTTTTTTTAATCTCTCCACATCTGCTCCGGGAAGATGCTCGTGGGCTGAAATTAAGCACTCAGCTTGACTGGTGCTTTATTAACTCCCAATAGCTTGGATAGGGCTGGGAAAATGGTTGGGAAAACCCACTGCAAAGCCAGAGATCTTAGAGGGACAGCACCAATGCCGTGGATATCCCTGGTGCATTTCCATCAGGTTACCCCACGGCCCAGCATTTCCATGTTTGTAATCAGCCCTTGCAAGACAAGCAGGGACCCCTGGGGTAAAGACAGACAGATGAGGGTGACCTGGCTGTTCCCAGCTCCCCATGGTGGGAGAAGAGCTAAGAAACATCCCAAAACCCCACCCCAGGAAAAAAAAGGCCTGGAAACAAGAGGCAGGTTTGGCTGCACGTGGTTCAGCAGACAGCCATGCCAGCCAGGCACAAGTGTAGATTTGTATTCCCTGGAGCCAGGAGACTGAAATATTTACACTGGTTTACACTGAAATATTTACACTGAAATATTTACACCAGGTTTCTCCATCGTGCTATCCAGAGGGAGCAGGATGGTGAAGGCTGCCTGGCCCGGCACACAGCAGGAATTCCCATTCCCTTTTTAAACCCAGAGCACATGGGTTTCCATCCCCTCTGATCCTCAGTGCAGCCCAGGACCAGCTGCCCCCTTGCCATCTGCACACCCACCCCACCAGCATCCCTGTTCGACCCAGAGCTGTTCCTTCAGCTCCTGATGCCTGACTGAGGAGAGGAAAGGGAGCAGGGGAGTCTGGAAAAGGAGACAAGTGGAAAAGGGTGGGATGGGGATGTGCCAGAGGAGACAGAGCCTGGACTCAGCCCCGGCATGCTTCTCCCTCTGTGCTGTAACACAGCCAGACTGTGTTTCATGGTTGGATTCACCCCATCTCCCTTCTCCCAACTGGGAAAAGGGGGACAGAGGTGATGCCATTTCATCCCCAAGCAATCTAGAGGGGGATAAAAGCAGGTATCAGAGATCCCTCCCACAAGCCAACTCTCACAAGGCAACCCTTCCCTATCCCCATTCCTCTTCCCCGCCCTGCTGCTGGCCTTTCTCCCCACTCAGGGCTGGGGGCTCCACAGCCCTCACACACCCTGGGAGCTTTTCCTTTGGGACACGGAGCTCGCAGCTGGCAGGAGACAGCCGAACTCGCCGGCATCAGCCCGGGACTCACCGGCCTGGTTGGTGGTGATGTTGACGGAGACGTGCTGCTGCGGGAAGGGGCTCTTGCTGGACACGCCGTTGACCGCCTGGATCTCGAAGGTGTAGGGCGTGTGTGCCCACAGGTTGCTGATGAACACACGGGTGTCGGTGAGCCCCAGCTGGCGGGGGACAAAGTCCACGTTGTCGTCGCAGCGGGAGCAGGCGCGCCGGTCCGAGCGGCACTTCTTGCACACGATGTTGTAGGTGACGTCATCCCGGCCGCCCGTCTCCCGCGGCGGGTGCCACTCCAGGATGATGGACGTCTCGTTGACAATGGAGATGACGTTGCGGGGGCCGGATGGGACACCTGTGGGAAAGGAGAGGCGTCGAGACAGATCCTTGCCCTGCCCTGGAGGCTCCAGCACGGAGAAGGACACCCCAGGGGTTCCATCCATTGCCTCCTCCCTCACGAGGGATTTGGTGTCCACAGCTTTGCTTAATTCAGACTTTCCGCACAGGCAGCACCAACCACCTGCACTGCAAACAAGTTTCCCAGATGGAGATGAGGACTCCCATGCCACAAACCCACTTAAGTCTCCAAAAACCTCCATGTGGAACGCTCACGGATCCATCCGTGAAGACGGACCCATTTTAATCCCATCGGGAGATGCTGAGATAACTGCGGTGCTCACGTGGAGAAGCACCTCGAGCAGATTATCCCAGCAAGACAAAAGTCACTCAGCCAGCACCATGGAGAACCAGAGGGGCAGCAGGAGAAGAGAGAGTCAAAAATGGAAAGTGGTTATTAAGGGTTCAATATCTCGAGTCGGAAACCCGGGAATTTCCCAGCGCGGAGGAGAGCCGGCACCACTCCATGGTTTGCAAGCAGCTCCCGTGTTGGGCAAGAGATGAAAACTGCACTGAGCAAACCCGCCAGGAGCCATCGCAAACGCTTCCGAGGATGGGAACTGAACGCGACTCCGGCTGCAAGCACTGCCGGATCGGGGCTGCAGCCTGTTCAGGAGGAACTCAGGAGAGCATCACTGAGGTACAAACACACGTCTGCACAGATCCAGGGAAGGATCTGGGGTCAGCCAGGACGGCTCCGCAGCCAAAACCACGAAACTCAGCTGCGGGGTTATATTAAACAAGGGAAGCAAGGAATTCCTCATGCTGGCCAGGCTGGGGGCTGCACTTCCAAGAAAGAAAAAGGACTTTGCCATGATACAGGGAGCAATAAAAATGATGGAGGACTTGACCTGCAAGGAAGGGTTAAGAGAGAGAAACACACTCTGTCGTGGGGAAACCCATCCCAGGGTTAGTGGCCGGGGATGGGCTGGACAGGGACAGATTCATCAGTGCCATGGTGACGTGGCTGGTGGGATGGAGAGGTCATTCGGCACGGAGACACTCTGGGGGCCTCTCTGAGCTGCTGCCGTGGATAATGCGGATCAAAGATTTTGTTCAAATGCCCGGAGAAAGGACAGCCTTAAAAAAAAAATTAAGATAATAGAATTCCATTCCCTTTAACCCTTTTCCTCTTTAGGAGTACAGGTGTCTGTCGTGGAGCAGCCACCAGTGCAGCATCCTAGCTGGAAAGGGCTGTCCTGGACTTGAGGCATCGCAGCATTGCCAGGCTCCCCCGTGGGGGAGATGTCAAAGAGAGTTACAGGAGGGTTGTAGGGCCCACAGCAGGGGCAGGAGCAGGGAGAAGGACCTTGATTCCCCAGGGGAACAAGACTGCAGGACTCACAAAGGCTCAGCAGGATCAATATTAGTGAGTTACCTCAAAAATCTGCAGCCTGTCTCAGGAGCCTTAATCCAAATCCTCCCTCTATACCTCAAGCAGATAATGTCTTTTCAAGAAAAAGGAAAAAAACCCGCATTTCTTCCCTGTCCTAGTGGAAAACTGCTGCCTCCCCAAATTCCTCCCACTTTAACTGCAGCCCCTTCCCTCCTCTGCAGGGGCCCAGGATCTGCAGGGATCGCCCTTGGAAGGGTTCCAGTCCAGAGCAGTGCCTGCAGCTCCACAATGTTACGTACTCTTCTGACACAGAGGAGTGAACAGCTGGCACCTCAAATTGGAGCACTGCAAAAGCAAGCACTGACGAGAAGAAATAAAAATCAGCACAGAGACTTTTTTCCTGTATTCCTACAGCTCAGCACCGCTGTAAATCAGTTATGCAACGAGGCATAATAAAGATCTGTAGATTATCTGCAGTTGTGCAACCTGTCTGAGAGCTCAGGTGATCCAGCAAAACACACAAATCCTTTCCTTGTTTCTGACGTGTGCTTTGGGCACTTCCCAGCATGCAGGGTCCGGAGCATCCACGTGCTAAAGCTCCACGATGGGCTGGTTCAAGGGCCTGGAGTGTATCTGGGGGGGAGTTCAGGCCTGAGTTCCCAGCAGGCTGAAGAGCACAGCAGCTCTTTCCTCTCTCCTGGGCTCTTTTCCCACCAAAAGACAGGCTTGAGGACACTGCTGCCATGGCAGGCAGCTCGGGCAGGCAGCCGAGCAGCGACGCATCGCTGAATACCAATGCTTAATGCAGCCTTCCCCCTATTAAAAAATACTCCATCTGCAAGACTATGAACAAGACAGCCAGAGCAGATAACTTTAAATCCTAATTTATCCTGGGGACTATCTCCCTGCCATCACCGCTGCCGCCAGGGTGATGGATAAATCCCAGAGGCTGCCAGCAAGGCGGGATGCAGGGCCGGCCCATCCCTCCGCCTTGCCCACCCGGCCGCGCTCTCGCTCCCATCCACAGCGGGACGGGGGGAGAAAATCAAACAAACTCCGTGTGGATCGAGCCTTTATCCCTGCTGGTGCCCCAGGAGCGAGGGCAGCGAGGCCCTGCAGCCCCCCAGCCCCGGTCCCGTACTCACTGGTGCAGGCGGCGGCCGGCGGGTCGAAGTCTGCCCGGTAGTAGCCGTTGCGGCACGCGCAGACCGGCGAGGCCTCGGCGGTGGAGCGGCTGTTCGGGGGGCACGGCACGCACAGCCCCGCGCCCTGGCTGGCCTTGAACGTCCCCGCGGGGCAGGCTGCAAGAGAGAGCAGAGCAGGGGGGTCCTGAGCCGTTCTGGGACACGGGGGAAAGCAGGTGCTGCCCTTGGAATGGGGAGGAGGGAGAGGAGAGGAGAGGAGAGG
>VXBT01001864.1:35384-47972 GCA_013400235.1 Oriolus oriolus
GAGAGGAGAGGAGAGGAGAGGAGAGGAGAGGAGAGGAGAGGGAAAAGAAGAGGAAGAGGGAGAGAAGACACAGAAAAGCTTCACACCTGTATCAGTGCTAAATGCACCTTCCTGTGAATCTAGGATGGCCAGAATTTTCCATGTTGGCCATGGATTATTCCTGAAGCCACTGGACAAACACTGCAACCACATGGCAATGATCCTTAGCCAGGCAGAGCAAGGGGGCTGCGGTAGCTGCTTTGCTCCCTACTGCTCACACCCAGGCAGGGGGATGGCAGGGGGCTGTGGGACCCCCGTCCCCAGCAGCACCCATGGGGACATGGACAGGCAGGGGCAGGACAGTGCTCCACTTCTGCTGATCTGAACGGTCCCTTTCCATCACCCCAACAGCCTGGCTCAGGTCTCTCAGCTCTTTTCCCACGCAAAATTTAAATATTTAATTTAAAAGTCAGTGTGACACCCATGAGAGTGTGTTATGGGTCCATCCCGTTAATCCCCTGCAGCCTGGGGCCAGAGCTGCCCGGCCTCCGAGTTCATTCAAGCACGAAATGGCAACTAATTCATAACGGAGAAGATGCTCCAGTTGCAGTGAGAGTTTAATCAGCCACAGGGGAGGTTTCATTAATCAACCATCTCGCTGCTCTGCGGAGAGAGGGCGAGGATGGAGTGACAGGGGTGGGTCCCTCATCTCCCCACCCCACCCATCCCCACCAATGGGCACTGATGAATGGGTGCTCATCCATCCCTGACATCCAGAAAAATCCGACAGAACCAAAGGCTGCAGAAGGGAATACCTGTACTTTGGCACGTGCACCCAGGGGATCAGACCTCCATGCAGCCCAGCAGAGACCGTTCCTGGCCTCGCACCAGGGTGGTCCCAGCCCCGTTGGGCTCCCGGCTCTGCCCCTGGGATGCCACCCCCCGCCAAGGCACAGCTCTGCAGAGAAACACCCGACGTGTCTCATAAACACGGCGATGATTGAGATAATGGAAAGTGCCTCTTAGCCCCTGCCTGCTGCATCAGGATATGAGGCATCTCCTAGCAGCCATGAAGAGGAAATTAATAGGAGCAAGCAGGAGTAACCACTTTGATGCAATTTCCTTGGGAGATAGTGGACCATCTAATCTTTATTGGAGCCCTTTAACCTGTCATTCAAAACTCATGAAGGCCTCCTGCTCACACAGCCTTTCCAGATATTAATAGATGATAGAAAAGAATAAATCAAAACAATATTTTACAATTTCATTATTCAGGAGATCTTTCCCCCCCCCATCCCCAGCCTGAGGCACACAACTTGCTCAATGAACTGTCTCTTTGCAATGGCCCTGACAGCTGGCTGAGGACGTGGCATTCCAGGGGAACCAACCACCATCTCCCACTGCCCTTCCTCTTCCCCACCCTGGGAGGACTGCCAGGTCCTCCACATCCCACCAGAGCCATCCCATGCACGTGGCATCTTAGGGAAGCACTCAGGGCCGTAACCCACCTCCTCACGCGGGGGGCAGTGAGACACACGGCTCACCATGCAGTCCAGAGGGTTTGAGGGTGACCTTCAGGATGCCCCACAGCAGAAGGCAGCGGGATGCAGACACTTCCCCGACCCACACACAGCCCTATTCCCAAAGCAGCACAGGGAGGCACAGACTTACACAGACACACCAGGCAGGAGACAGCACCATGAGTGGACACCAAGGCTTCGAGTATCTCCAGCTCCTCACCTCTCCTTCCCACCATCGCCTCCCCACCATGGCCCAGCAGCCTCGTGCTCCCACGGGAAGGGTGAGCATCCATGAGACGTGCCAAAGGGCACCTGTGGGCTCTGGAGCTGGCGGATGTGTCAGAACACACCTGAAACATGCCAGGCTCTTTGCAGGAGCAGGAAGAGGAGGGCAGTGGGACCAGGGAACAGCCACCAGCGGAATGGAAGAGGATGGAGGAGGGAAGCAGGATGATGAGAGGACTGCAGTGCTATGAACATGCCTCAGTTTTAAGCTCGAGGGCACGTTGGTGGGTTGGTTGAAGAGGTTTGTTAATGTTTAATTACAATTAATCCAAGTGATGCTTTGTCAAAACACCTGAACACGGCACCCTGCAACTCAGTGTCCACAGGTTTCCGTTATCACTTCGCTCATCCACAAATTCCTGTAATCTGCAGGCACGTGGCTCTTAATTGCTATTATTACCAATTAGCTTTTCTCTCCTGTAATTACACTGTTCTGCCTAAAGCTTCCCCCAGTTTTGGGGAGGTGGATGCCTTCTCCTCCCTCCCAAAGCTGCCATGGCTGCTGCCTGTGTGTCCCCTCTTTCTGGGGGAGCTGAACCATGAGCCTCATCCCTAAAACCCGGCACAAACCCCCGGGGCCCTGCAATGCCACGGTGGGATCCACAATCCTTCACAGGGCAAACCCACAGTCCAAGTGCAAGGCTCAGATGGAGGGAGCAATTAATCACCCCACTAACGGCCAGTGCAGCATTTGCCCTGATTTAAGGGCTGCTCCAAGAGCTTCCCAGAGCTGCATCCATGAGAGTGTGTCGGACAAGCACAGGATGAGGCTCTGCCTCAGCTCGCCCTCCTCCTGCCCAGGCTACGGCACAACCTGCATCTCTTCAGCCCGGAGGAGAATTAATTGATTGTTGATTACGGAGGCTGGATAAGATTAATGATGTGCTTAACTATCCATTTCCTCACATTCAGGCACCGGGGGTGTGTTTGGAAACGCTGAGGCACAGAATTCGTCCGTGCTGCTCGGCAGGGAGGATGCTCAGCACTGAGCCCCCCCACAATCCAAAGCTGCCCAAGGTTCCATGGTCCTGCCTGCACTCCGGGAATGCTGCGCATCCCAGGGGTGAGTCTGCCAGCAGGACCCCTTTTCCTGGGCTCACATGCCTGGGGGTGGGAGGGAACACCACTGAGGGGCTGGTGAAACTCAGGCTTCTTGCGGCAAGATGTCATCAGTGGAAGTTTGGGGGAAAATAGCTGCAAGTTGCCCTCACGTCCAAGGTGATTGTAAGGACGTGGCCAAAGGGCTGGGTACAACTGGGGACTCCCAGCCTGAGCTGAACCTCTCCTACCCCTCCTCAAAGGCTCAGAGGAGGGATGTGTCACATGTCTCACGCAAGGCAAACACCCAGGGAAGGCACCACAAAGCTGTGTCCCCACTGCCGCCTCCCTCTGCAGCTCCCAGAACCACAGAACCTCAGAACCCGAGAATCGCGGAATCACAGAGCCACAGAATCATGGAATCACACAATCACAGAATCATGGCATCACAGAGCCACAGAACCATGGAATCACACAATCACAGAATCATGGAATCACACAATCACAGAATCATGGCATCATAGAGCCACAGAATCATGGAATCACATAATCTGAGAATCACAGAACCACAGAATGTGACTATGCCAAAACCACGGAATCACAGAACCACAAAATCTCCTGAGCTGGAAGGGACCCCCCAAGGATCAAATCCAGCCCCTGGCCTTGCACAGACACCCCAACAACCCCACCCTGGGCATCCCTGGCAGCGCTGTCCAAATGCTCCTGGAGCTCTGGCAGCCTCGGGGCCGTGCCCATTCCCTGGGGAGCCTGGGCAGTGCCCAGCAGCAGGATGGATTATGGAAGCACTCGTGGCACACAGCAGCACTGCAAGGGCTTTTTACTGCTTAACACTCTCCTGTACCCCGTATCACTGCATTCCAGGTGCCAGGAGTCCTAGAAAAGGCCAGAAATAAGCAGGATCTCTCAGCTCACCCATCCCTGCTCCTGCCCGAGGCAAGCCCCCATCACAGCCTCTGTGGGAAGGGTGCAAGCGTGGGGATATTCAAGCATGGGGGCATCCAAGCGTTTCACTCTCAAACTAAATCCTCTCAGTTAGCACCTGGAACTTGCACTTTTTAATTACTCTCTCAGGGAAGCTTAAGTCAAAAGAGAGAAAAAAAAAAAGAAGAAAGGAAGAAAGAAAGGAGACACTGCCCCTACATTAACTTGCTCTAAAGCTCCCTGGGGATGCAGAGTGGCATTTTTCCTTCTTGGATTTTAAAATAGGAGCTTCTCCAAGGAATTACAGATTCAGCAGCGATTCAGAGAGCCCTGACCTCCCCAAAACTCACCGGCACCCAGCAAACCAAGTCAGCAGTGCCTCATCCCTCCCATGCCCCTCTGTCCCTGCTGTGGCAGAGCCAACCCCATTTTCCAGGTATCCCCAAATTCACGCTTGTTTTGGTTTCCTTTTGGGTCCAGCGCCTTTCCAGGGCAATCCCAGTGTCTTTAGGCACACCTGTGGCACTCTGGCACAGCAGGTGATGAAAAGCTGTGTTAGGAGCAGCAGTGCTGCACAAGATGATGCCCTCAAGCAAGCTGGAGGTGTGGAGAGCCCTGTCAGGTGCAAAGGCACTAAAGAGCCTGGATGATCCAGCCTTGCTCCAAAAAGACATGTGGAAGCACCTAGCAGCACTCCTGGGAGATGGGCAGCAGGGTTTGAGGACAGCACAGGTCAGGAAAAGAGGAGAGACTGTGGCTTATTGCTTTTGCAGCCTGCCAGAAAAAGATTCAAGGCCTCCCCTTTCTGCAAACAATAATTTATCCTTAAGAAAAAATACTGGCTCCTCAACCCAACACCTTCTGCACGAGGTTCACCACTTTTTGGTGAAACCGCCTCAAAAAAGAGAGGAGACGCTTGCTAGAAACCCTTTGTGCGTTTTGTAGGCACCACCAGCACAGAATCATTCTTTAAATATATTAAAAAATAAAATAAGAAAAGAACCCATCAGTTTTTCAGCCTTCAACCCGGTTAGCCCCAGAGATGGGTGTTTTAAAATGCTCTCCTTGCCATCCTGCTGTCACCCTGGGCAGCCGAGGTGCCGGCCAGGACACCCTCCCAGCCACGTTCAGCTGAGAGACGCCATCCAGGCAAATAAACACCCGCGCGGAACTGTGTGCTACGGAAAGGTGGCACCGAGAGCACGCTGTGACTACAGGGGCAGCCACTGGGCACGGCTTCCCAGGGCTCCCACCCACCCTCCGGGGCAGTGCCAGGGCACCGGTGACACCGTGTTCCCCGGGGACACGCACAGAGCCCAGAGTGCCACCAGCCCATGCGTTTGGGCTTCAGTGCCTTTGATGCCGTGATGACACGGGCTGCAGGCCTGGGAGGGAAGCAGCAGAATTGGGCAGGCTGTCACCCACAGGCGGGGGCTGTCATCTCCCACCTTCAAAGGGCGCCGAGGGCGCCGCCTTCCCACCCTGCTTTCATCTCCCTCCTCATCCTCCCTGCACACATCCAAGCAGGGAGCAGGCGCGCGGTGCCGGGAGTTTAATTGCATCCCTACGTGGTGCTCTGCTGTCATCCCTACGTGGTGCTCTGCTGTCATCCCTTCCCTCCTGCCTCTCTGTTGGGGAGGGCCTGGCAGGTTGTTTTGTGAGGATTTTGCCCCCATTCCTACTTTTTAACGATCTGATTCCCTTTTATGTTAAGCCAAGCGTTTCTCCAGGAACGCCTCAGCCTGGCACGGCCGCGGCGAGCCCAGCAGGCAGCAGCAGTGCCGGGGGGTGCTCTGCCACGCTGCCCTCCGCCAGGCAGCCACAAATTAATCCGGAGAGCTTTCCATACTGGGAGCAATGCCAAGCCAGGAGGGCTGGGAGGGTACCCACCACACAGACTCAGCCTTAAAACACCCTATCAGCCACCAGATCCCAGCACCCAGCCCTCAGCGCAGGGAGAGGAGCGCGGCCCAAATGGAGGAAGAGGGAAGTCCAAGCATTCCAGCCCTAAAGTATCCTCCTGCTCCCAAGGAGGGAGCTCAGCACAGGACCCCAAGCCATGACAGAAACTGCAGCACATGGGCACAGGACATCCCAGCAGAGCCCTGTTCCCAGATCCTTATCCCAAAACCTCATTTTGGTGCAAACTTCACCATTTTGTAGCCGACCGCACCAATTTTGGATCACCCAGAGATGCTCCTGCCTCGGGGCCATCCAAATCACAAACAGCGCCTGCCCCATTGTGTTCCCTTCTTTCAGCACGGTATAGACAGAAACCCATGAAATAAACTCATGAGATAAACGCATGAGATAAACATGAGCTTCCCAGCATCCGGGCTGGCATCCTGCGGGCACGGGCTCCGTCTCTCCCGCTGCACGGAGGAATGCGGCCCCTGCTCCGCGTGACGCAGCCGCTTAATTAAACCAGCCCTCCACCTCGGGAGGAACGGGCTTAGATCTGCCTTGGGACACATGTAAATTAAAGTCAGAGCCGGCCTGCCATGGTTTATTCATGGAGGGAAGTAAAATTCAATGGGGTTTTACCTTTCTCAGGGCTTTTTTTTTCTGCTTTTCTTCTCATGGATGAGAAATGAACCGGAGCAGGGCAGGACTTCAAAGGTGCTTGCAGGGTAGGGAGCTGCACAAGGCACATTAGAGGCAACAGGACTGGATGCATCCCTGTTCACCTCTCCCAAAAATCCCACCCCTTGCCCCAGGGGAGCAAATCCCTGGTTGATGGAGCGAGGTGCTCACAGACTGAAATGCTCACCAGAGCAAGCCCCGCGTGCTTCACTGGAAGCAAAATGCAGTCGACGCTCACCCAGAAGCAGTTTTCCTCCAGAGAGGCTTGGCTGGAAAAATTGAGGGTCTCTGGATGCGAAGGAGCTTCAGCACCAACTGTTTAGGTGACATCATGGCCCTGAACAAGGAGTTTAAGCCTCGAGCAGGGCACGGAAGCAGCTGGTCCAGGCTCCCACGTGCCTGGCTGCTCACTGCCTGCAGCTTCCCAGCAGGTCCGTGCTCACCCATTTAATCACCACTCTGGGCTTCGCTCTCTCTGTTTTTCATGGTTGGGGGCATTTTGAAGGTCTGAAGAGAAAATCTGTCCCAGATGGATGCAAAGGGAAGAGCAGGCACACCCTGGGCAGCCGGTGCCGCGGGGCTGCCAGCTTGCCACGGAGCAGGGAACTCGCCTCGCTCTCCAAAACAGCCAGCGGGTGGAAAAAACCCAACACTTGTCATGGTCACTTTTCCAAATCACTCTTCTCCCACTCAGGTTTTGCTCTGTTTTAGTTTCCACTTGGCTCCAGGCTCACTGCCCAGTCCCACGCCACAGCTCCCTCACCACTTCCTTGCCATAAACCAGCCACTTGGAGTGATCACACGGAATAAATTGATCAAACTGCAGACAGTTCACTCACACACACAGAGCGAGGCTCACAGCAGAGCGAGCAGCAGACACGTGGCCATGGCAGTACCAGGCACAGGCTGCTCCTCACCATCCTCACTGCCCCAGCTCATTATTCTCAGTCAACAAATGAAAGGGGGATGAAGTTCTCATCAAGGATTTGATGCTATTTAACCTCCTTATAGCCTTCTTTAAAAGCAGATTTAGCAGCTGCAGCCTGGCTCAGGCTCTTCCCTCCACCGGGGCCGCCATCCCTTCAAGCAGGAGCTTCCAGTGCCTAAAGTGGCTCCAAGGGCCCGGAGCGACAGGACAACGGGAAGGGCTTCCCACTGACAGGCTGGATATTGGGAAGAAATTCTTGGGTGATGAGGCCCTGGCACAGGCTGCCCAGAGAAGCTGCCCCATCCCTGGAAGTGTCTGAGCCCAGTGCCTCACCACCACCTGTCACCCACAGTGAACCTCACGATGAGTTTGGAGTGAAAAACTGTGGGATTGAGATTCAGGCCAGGACTCACGTCCCAAAAACACAACCCCCAGAGATGCTCTATCCCCACTCCAGGCATCAAGCTCCATGGAGAAATATTTTTTCCCTCATGCAGCAACATGAGACTCCGGAGTGGACGGACACAGACAGAAGAGCCGATACTTCCATGTGCCACCTAACCCAGCACATCGCGTCCACCCCTCAGTGCCTGCGTGAGCGATCGAGCCACCTCATCAACAGGGCAATGAACCAGCACGAAAATTCCTGCAGGATCTCCAGGAGAAGCTCTTCCCCCAGGTACAGAGCTGCTGGCAGGGGCTGTGGTTAGAAGCCCCCTGAAAAAGATGCATCTTTCCTTTGCAACCAGGGATTTTGGGAACCACCGATGTCACCCCGTAATTCCAGCCCCTCTTCTGACTGGGAAGTTGGGGTGGCATCGCCACTGGGCTCCCCAAAGCACAGTCCCCTCCTGGCTGGGAAGCAAACATCTCCCGTCCCTGACAGGAACTAATTAAGCACCTCTTCCTCCTCCTCCAGCTCATGCCATGCAGTGTCCCCTCGATCTAGAGAACATCAAGTGCTCATTAATTACATCTGAAGTGGTTCCTCGTTAGTGCTGAGACTGTGAAGGAAGAGTCACCCCAGGATGGGGCTGGGGAGGGTTTCAGCCGCAGGGCCAGGCTGGCGTGGCCGGCACGGGCAGGGACACGGGGACACACAGCTTCCCTGTGCCCCTGCCACAGCACTGCAGGACATGGTGCCTCGGGTCACACCGGGGTGCTGAGATGTCCCACCACGGAGCAGGACCCTGCCCTTGGGGTGAAGGTGAGCCTTGGGGGGCTGTGGTTTGGCTGACTGCCTAAGGACCACGCCCAGGAATGGATTTGCCATGGGAGGACGCCCCAGCCAAGGCACATTCCTCATTCACCCCAAGAGTGCCATGCATGGAATTAATTAGAAAAGCAATTAAGAGAGCTTCCCTATGAATATTTATAGCAGAACAAGCCATAATTACTATTCCTGGGAGGAAAGGCGCCTTCCTACCCAGCTGCAGAGAGGAGAGAGGACACACGGCACCGACAAGGGTGACACCTCTGAAAAGCCCTTCCAGCCAAACCATTCCATGATTCCTGCACTGGCTTACTCCTGTGCCACAGTGGGGAGGGCAGGCAACCTGCTCTGGAGCTCCTGGACAGGAAAGGACCTCCTGCAAGCAGTGGGAATGCTGGCACTGTCTGTGCTGCGGACACGGGGACAGGACGGATGCCCAGAGCTGCAGGGTGGGAGAACACTCACTGACCCCACCTCTGAGCCCAGACAGCTTCTCCCTGCCACAATTTCCACCTGTGTCTATGCTAGGGATAGCAACAAGCAGGCACAAAGGAGTGGTCTCCTCCATCCTCAATATCTGCTACACCTAAGTCAAAGCCACCTGAGATTGCAGGGATTTACTGTACGCAGGCAGCTCTGGAAGCTTTTCGTAGCTGTAAAACATAATTTGCACCTTGGGCTCTCAAAGAACAAGTTGTCTTCAATAATAACACATGATTAAGAGCTCAGGAGCAGATCCAACGTGGAGCAGGAGATCTGTGGCAACCCCAGATCTCTCCTGTCACTCTCCTCCAGCACTGCCACCCTCGCTTGCCTGGTGCTGAAACACCGCCCATGGCAGAACCAGGAGATTTGGGTTTAGCCAGAGAATGACGGTCCCTGGAAAAACCCAGACAGCCAGAGAACCTTTCTGTCATGCCTAGAACCATTTCAAATTCTGTTTTGCAACAGAGCAAAACCCATAAACATCCAAGTAATCCCTGCTCGTGAGGAGGGTGAGCAGGTCCCCCTGCACCACGGAGGGGACACGTGCCAGTGTGCACCAACCCATACCAAAGCTAGGTCCAGGGCAGACCTGTTGAGCCTGGATGCAATATGTACTATAATAAAGTACAAAATAAAAAATGAGAGTCTAAGTCAATATCGTGTCTCTCCTCAAGGGCAATTTCTTCTCTGGGCTGCAGAGCCGGCAGAGCTGCTTGAGCTGGGATGGAAATTCAATTCATAATTCCCCCTGCATATCATTTTCCAGGATGCCCCTGCTTTCACAGATAAGTTTCAGGCAGTGAAGTCCAGAGACCTGGCCTGAGGCTGGAGCTCTCCACCTCCAGCTTGGCACACAGTCCTGTGCCCCAGGCTCCACAACTCTCCCCCAGAACAGCAAGGAGATGGCAGAGCTCTGCCACAGCATCATCCCAGAGAGGCCCCAGGGAGGGAAAGGATGAGACAAGACAAGGACGGCGTTATCCCAGGAACTGCTCCCTGCTCCCAGGGGTGCTGCCAGGAGCCCAGCCATGCTCAGGCAGCATGCAGCCACACTGGGAGCACCAAGGTGACCAGCTCCTACCCCAGCCCACAGCTCTCCTGCCTCAAATCCATTCCATACAATAAACGTGACACAAGCAGGTGACTCCTGGGCTGAACACAAGAACTACGTGACGCAGCTCCCTCCATGCCATTCATGACATCTTCTTGGCTCTGCTGGAGCCTAGGGTGGGAGAACAGCAATGCCCCCCTGGGGTGGGCGCAGATAATTTAGGGTGCCCACGACTCTGGTGTGACGCTCCCTGAGGCAAGGCACGGATGGCTCCGTGGCCGTGAGCGCTGCACCGGCTGCAGACGGATGGGTTTTCCCACGGCTCCTCCACAGGCCTGCTGGATTTCCTCACCCTGCTCCTCTCTCCACGCGTCCTGTGCGACCCGAGGCGCCAGGCGTGACAAACGGCCGCTCGTAACACACTCGGAGCTGGCACCCACGGCACCGCTCCATTCGTCACCACCCGAGCGCACGGCGGGGCTCCGAGAGGGGAGCAAATTAAACCCTCAGTATCTGCACTGATTGCTCTTCCCTCATCCTAGCGGGCTCCATCCTTCCTCAGCAGCGTCCCAGCTGGCACATCCAGCCCACACAAACCCCCTTAGACAGCCAGGGGAAAGCAGGGCAACTCGTTCCACCCGGTCCGTGGCTTTCTCACCACTCTGGGTCTCCCAGGTACTAAAACATCATCCATGAAGGGCTGTTTCCCCAAGCAGGGGTTGCAGCAGACCTGCAAAACCCTGCTGCAGCCCAACTCAGCTTCCAATGCTGCCTTGCACAGGGGAGTGGTGATGAGTTATCTCAGGGCTTGAGGGGAAAAATCCATTTTATTATTATTATAGAGCCACAGAATCATTAGGTTGGAAAAGCCCTCCAAGGTCACTGACTCCAAACATTAGCCCAGCACTGCCAAGGCCACCACTAAACCATGTCCCCGAGTGCCAGATCCGCACAGCTTTCAAACACTTCCAGGGATGGTGATTCCATCACTTCCCTGGGCAGCCTGTTTCAGGGCTGGCAGCACTTTTGGTGGAGTAATTTTCCCTAATTTCCAGTCTAAACCTCTTGAGGCCGTTCCCTCTCCTCCTGTCCCTGTTCCCTGCGAGCAGAGCCCGACCCCCCCGGCTGCCCCCTCCTGTCAGGGAGTTGTGCAGAGCCACAGGGTCCCCCCTGAGCCTCCTTTGCTCCAGGCTGAGCCCCTTTCCCAGCTCCCTCAGCCCCTCCTGGGGCTCCAGCCCCTTCCCCAGCCAGGGTAAAAAACTCTACTTTTTCTGTTTTAAATTATTCCTGATATCCTACAGAGAGAGATAGCGGCTCCTGGAGCGTGCCATGGGCTGCAGGGTGCAGCACAGCCCCAAACACTGCAGTTTGGGTGAGATTCCCACCCCTTGGCAAGCAAACCGCAGCAAGAAGAGCCATTCCCAAAGGAGTTCTCTCGTGACTGCAAAAAAAAAACACAACAACCCAACAAAAAACAAAAAGGAAGAAGTTATAGAAAAGCTTTAAAAGTCCCTGGCTGAGTCACTGGGCTTGCCAGGTGCTGGCTGTTTGCAAACAAGGGTGAAACAATGCAGGTGCCGGACATGGGCCGGATCTGGCGCTTCCTTGCGGCTCTCCCATTGTCCAGGAGAACAATCCCTGCTCCTGCCGGCAGCAGAGGCCTCCGACGTGCTGGCAGCGGGGCGGGAGCCAGGTCTGCTGGGCTGGGCGAGTGGAGGAGGGTGGGAAAGATGGGTGGGTTTCACAGCCCACTGCCGCGGGGATGCTCACAGATACGCGCACGTGGAGCTCTGCACCCCAAAATTCCCCCAAAAATTAATTTCCCCAGGCTCCTCAGCTACCATAGGAAATTTCCTAAATGGCTCATTAGCAGAACAAGGGTTTGGAAGCAGTTTTATGCCTCCATTTGCAAACAGTCGCAAGGAAAGACCCTTGGGCGGGTGGGAAAATCAAAGGAGGATTTTTCTTCCTGTTTTAAGGCTGGAACCAATGTTATTGACACTCAGAAGTTCTCGTGGCAGGGAGAGGAAATACATAAACAGCCCATGGAACAATTTAAGGAGGAAAAAAATTGATAAGCAGGAATATAAAGCCATCCATGGAAGCTTGTGGGCCATTCCCTAATCCCTCTGAGGTCACTGCTGCGACGGTCCAGCTCGGGAATCCCAACCTTGCAATGCTCAGCTGGCCCTCCCTCACACCTTGCCTGGGGTATTTTCTGTGTTTCTGCCTTTTTTCTCGTTTGCACGGGCCTGGATCACAGGGATGGTCTGGGGAGTGGTGGCTGTGGTGCCCAAGGCTGCTCCCCAGCAGCAGCCAGGACTCAGGCACCCTCCCCATCCCTGCGCTGGGGGAAGCAAAAGGGCCTGAATCCACCAGGGGCACATTTGGGCTAATAATGTCTAATTAAGACTTTCATTAAAGCCCATCACACTCATTAGAAAAAAAAGTTAACAAGGTTTTCCTGGACATTTTCCTTGCAAAATTATTACGGAGGTTAATGGATGCCTTCACTAAGGCATAATTTAGGAAAGAATCACACTTTTCTTTCTTTTTCTGTCTC
>VXBT01001864.1:48216-84084 GCA_013400235.1 Oriolus oriolus
AAAAAAGGAGAAAAAGGCCCATTTTGAGCGGTCGGAGGTTTGTGGCTCAGCTAAGCCTGAAATAAAACACCCCCTGGATATCTTTGCTGCTGTTCAGGGTGGAAAGTGCCCCGGCTGCTCTGATTTGGGTCTAAAAGCAGCTTTTGGGATGGTTAGTGGGGTAAGTGCATCACAGGTGCCCAAGCCTCAGGGAGCCGAGGCACAGCACTGCACGGTGACAAGGAGATCCACAGCCCCAGCGTGCTGACACTGCCCAGCCGCGGGATGCTGGGCAGGAGGAAAGCTTGAAATCCCAATTCCAACCCGCAGGGAACCATTTTCCCTGGAAAAACACTTAAATCATCGTGAGCACCAGCCGCAGACGCTCCCTCCTACCCAGCTGCCAGGCTGAGACCCCAGCGTGCATCAGCTGTTTGTCCACAGGTTTGGAAAGGTTTGGGAACAAACTGGTTGACCTCGACCTGGTCCCCAGGAAAGAGCTTGAGGAAGTGCTGATGGTTTTGAAGCCCAAGTATTTATTTTTTTTCCCCAGTCCTTGTTGTACCTGGCCCACTCTGGGATGCTGCTGGCCCCGTCCCGTGCCCTGCTAAACCAAACCCAAGGGCAGGTGGAAGGAGAGAGGGGCAGGGCAAGCACTTTCTTTTTACCTCTTTGTTTTTCCCCTCCTGTTTTAGAGGAGAAAATCTTTAAAAAAGATCAGTTGTAGGCCAGGTAAGCTGGCATGAGATGCTGGAGTGGTAGGGAGGAGAGAGGTCAGCACAGAGGCTGGAAAGAAGGTGATTCCCAACCACAGGGAAGTGCACGGACCAGCAGATTGGAGAAAAAATTTAAAATTAAGCCATCCTTAAAAGCAAAAAATAAAGGCTTTTCTGCACCCCTGCCCATGCCTGGTGTGCTCACCCTGCCCCAGGCACCCAGGCAGCTGGGCAGGGAGCTGCAGCACACTGGGACGGGATGGATACAGCCAAAGGCACGCAGGGTCCTGTGTCCCCATGACTTCCCTTCCTGCCATTCAGCCATGGGACAAAACCAACGCCACCTTCATCACCCAAGAAAACCTCTCCTGGGTGCCCCAAAATGGTGCAGGGTCACCAGGCTGGACCATGGAGCAGGGAAAATGCAGGCAAGGGCACAGCCAGAGACCAGAAAGCCCCAGTTCTCAACACAAGCAACAATTTCATTGGGCAAACTTGACAATTCCCTTGTTTTAAGCGATAGCAAATTGTTCTACCACTAATTGCAAAGTGTTCGCAATTATTTAAAAAATCACTTTATAAATCACATTGTTTCCAATCTTCTGTGATGGATAAGTAGAGAAAATCAATAATTATCACCAGGGCTGCTCGGCAGGAGGGGAGGATAACAGGGGAACCAGCACGGAGCTGCTCACTCCTCGATATTCAAGGTCGGACATGCCCCTCCCGCTGCTCCTTCCCCCAATCCATTCCTCCACACAAAAGGCAGGAGGGAAGGACAGACACGGAAAGGAGACAGAGAAATCAAAGGGATGAAGGAGATCAGGATAAACCCACACAGAGCTTTGGCAAAGGCTGGGCAGAGCCCGGCACACGGGCCAGCAGGTGAGAAGGGATGGGGGCACCCGGCTGGACACAGGATAGGGGCCGGCTGCTGTGTGGAAAGGCAGGGATGCCTGGAAGCAATTGCAGGCATCACAGCCCAGCTTTGCTCTGGTTTTGTGGGGTTTCTTTTGATTGTTTCCCCTGCCAGGTCAGATTTCCAGCTGCTGTAGCAGACAGGCCAGCAGCGGCAGATCGGAGGCTCCCGAACGCGCCAGCACAGGAATTTGCCAGGAGGGGAAAACTGAAAGTGAGACAAGGCCAGGAAGCAGCAGGAGTGCTCTCTCACCCCTTCTTCCTGGGTTTATAAATACAACAGAGAAATTCAGCACAAAGCTGGTTCAGTCCCAGCCTTTTTCCTTCTCCGCGCACCCGAGTTAGTGCCCGGCACTGGGAAGGTCAGGGAGAAAGCCAGCGCGATTCCAGCAGACAGAAATACAGTACCCAGTCCTCAAAGTCAAAAGGGATGAAAGCCAAGAGACACAACTGCCAAGACTCTAGTGAGGGGCTCCTTTGCCATCATCAGGTTTCAAACACCAAAGAGAGAAAGGGCTGAACAATGGCCCTCGAGGAGAAAAAGCAAAATCCACCCCGCGTGCTCATCCAAGGTTTCCGCCGCCTCCCGGTGATCCCCGCTGCCACCTTCCCTCCCACCTCCTCCCGGCACGATGATGCATTGCCCCTTGACCACACAAGGAAGCCATAAAGCAGGGCTGAGGGCCGGGGCACAGCAAGACGAATGGATTTAATATCAGCCCGAGCACAGCGTGGGCTCTCTCGCGCACCAAATGAATTATTCATTTGGGATTCAGGCAGAGCCTGCATCTCGCACTGACCCACCGCCCCCGCGGCCACGGGGTGTCCGAGAGGATGGGCTGGGCAGCCCACTGGGCTTTGGGGTACAGCTGAGAGCTGTGCCAGGGCGTCTGTGCCAAACCAGCCCGGGATGAGAACAAATAACGGGGCTGATTGTCTGATAAAGACAATTCCCCTCTCTCCCACGCCCATCCTGGCACGGTGGTGGTAGCAGCCCCCAATCCCTCTGACCCCACAACACCAGGATAATCTCCTCAGGGCTCCGAGTACCCCCAAAGAAGATGACGTTGTGCCTGTGCCCCCCTCGAGCCGTAAGTGCCGCTAAAAGCCGGGATTAATGACTCCCTGAGTGCCCCAAGCTCCACTGTCAGCACGAACCTGCTCCGGTCTAATGGCCCCACGACAGGCACAGCCCCCTTCCCAGGGGAGAGCGGGATGAGATGGAGCTGGGAGAGCTAAACAATCCAACCCTTTTTCCCCATCACGCAGGAATTAAGCCCATTTTTTCAGCCTTCAAATACTGAGGGATTTTCTTTTCTTTTTTTGTTTTGTTTTTTTTCCCCTTGGTGACAATTCCCACAGGCTTGTTAAGTGTCTCATCTCGGGCTGATGAAGGCTTGGAGCAGATGTCAGGAGTGTGTGCTTCCCAGGAGCCAGGGTGCAATCCTGGCAGCTTCCCTGCCAGGCAAACCAGGCAGGGGAACACAACCCCTTCGGAGAAAACAAAGGCAAATAGAAAACCAAGGAATTTGTATTTCTAAACTTTGCAGTGTGCCACCTCCTGCCCACCAACCTTCACCTAAGTGGCCTTAGGTCTTCCCTTGCCAGCTCCGAGGTCCATGGGGATACGAGGAGGAGCTTCATGGCCAATGAACTACCACGGAGCCAGGGTCCAACCCAAGGGCAGATTTTTATTCAAACGCAGGTAATTTTTCAGAATTCCTGATGTTAACCCTGGATCAAGCTTTTAGGAGGGGTTCTAGCAAACTTCCAGGGATGGGGGATATGGATTGGGGTTCCTCAGCGTCATTGAGCAAGGCCTTCAGACACACAGGTCTCGTGCAGTTCCAGCCTTTTCTCTGTTCTCCTGACATGGGAACTGGACAATGCTCGCACAGGACTGGGGAAGGGCAGCCATCAGAGCTCCCTTCCACAGACAGCACCTTACCAGCACCCATGGAGTCACCACACAGCACATCCCTGTCATCACAGGCGTGCCTGGTGCCATTTAACACCCGCTTGCCCTGCACCCACAGCGTACTCTGGTGCCTTTCAGGATCCTACATGCTGCCAGTCAATCTATAAAGGATATTTCTACTCCTTGGAACTGCCAGGATCCCTAATCTTCGCCTCAAGGAGTGTGAATACAAAGCACTCTCCCCATGCAAAGGCAGAACGCTCACCAGGAGCTCAGTGGTTTCTCTTTGGGGATCAGTGCTGAGGAGTGGGAGCACAGCTGGAGACGGGCACTAGGACACAGAAAACCCAACAAATCCCCAATTTCCTGGGGTCTGCTTGGTGTAGCTTTGATGGCATGAACACTTCACAACCCTTGTGGAGTTTGCACAAGAAAAGGAAATAAGAAAAGCCATGGAGATGGGTCTAACACCCACCCTCAGCAGGTTTGCTCCCACGCCTCTCATCCTGCTCTTGTCAATCCTCTGCCCTTCCCCACGCATTGAGAAGGTGCATCCCAGTCCTCCCAGGGGTCAGGAGCACTCAAGACCCCACCTTCCTCCAGCTGGCAGAAAGGTCAACACCACCAAAACCCACGGTTTCACATTATCACTGCTTTCCTCCATTGCTGGCAAAGTGACATTACTTCTCAATTCCAGTGTTTAGCTAAAATTAGTATTTGTTTTCCCACGATGAGAAATGTCATTTTGCCATACAACCATGTGTGCTTTCTGTGTGTTGGTTCAATAGCAGAGGAATGTCTCGCCAGAAACGCTCGGTTTGCAGAGAGCCCTCCCTCCGACAGAGCGCTTCGGCTCCTCACAGCAATCCCCTGGTGGCAACAAAACCACCCTAAGGGTCAACCACAAAGCTCCCAGGAATCCCCCAGCCATGCTGTTTGAGAGAGGGCTCTGGGGGTTTCCTGGTTGCTGGAGCCCTGGCACGGGAAGGTGTTGCCATCCCCACTTTGGCCAGGTGGGAATGAGGTTCTGCATGGTGCAAACCTACACAAGTTCCCAGGCTCAGAGCAAACCATCAGACAAGCTTCTCCACAGCTCGAATCCCAGCTCTGCCATCTTCACATGTTGGGAGTTACGGGTGAAGAAACACCTGGGGGGACTGCCCAAGGAGCATCACAGCCAAGCCTGTTGGTACACACATTCCACCACCTGCACCAAAAGAGATCCAAGTCGGACCTCTTCCCTTCACAACCCCCCAAACCAGCCCTTAAGCACTTTGACCTTCTCCTTCTTCCCAACCCTTCCTTATCCTGGTGGTGTTGACCTTCTAGAAGCTATTTGGAACTGATGAAACAGGGTGAGCAAAATGTCCTCATGTCCTCCCCTCCTTCCAAGCAGCGTGCAAAACCAACACCTTAATTCAGGAGAGGAGAAGGAAAGGGCAACCCATAGAAAAAAAAACAATGCTCTAAAGGTATTTGGGAAATATTCACCACAAGGGCAAAAGGAGATGAAAAGCAGTGAGCACTGTTTCCATATTCATAACCTCGCACTGCAGGACTCCAGCAGGCAGCAGCATGCTGGCGGCGTGGCCGGGGAACCCAAAAACCAGCACAACAATTCCAATTAACACCGAGAATCAGAGCAGCCCCACGGCAGCCGGGCCCCACGGCAGCTGCCCGGCTCAGCCAGGGAAATAATGAGCCAGATGAAAGAGCCCGGCCGGCGAGCGCGGCACTTTGAAGGCACCACATCACAGAGGTGACTTCCAGCAGGGCGGCAGCGGCACCGCCACCCGCACCCTCACCACGCTGCTCACCAGCTCTGGCTGCTGACCAGAGCACACCGAGAAACCACAGGCTGACCCCTGCTCCCAAATTCCTGCCTGCTCCCTGGAGCAAAACCACATCAGGGGAAGTACTGCCCACTGCACAAAACACTGTGTTTGGGGACAAACATTTTGCCCTAAAACGAACCCAAAGGGCTTGTTGCCCAAAGCCAACATTACCTTTGCAAGCCACGTTGTTCTCGGGCTCGTAGCCAGCCTTGCAGGTGCAGCGGCCGATGGGCACCATCCACTCGCCGTCACCGTTGCAGTACAGCTTGATGGGCACGTCCACCTCCTCGGCGTTGGGGATGCAGGTGCCGCGCGCCGTCACCAGAGAGGTGCTCTCCGCGCCCGTCATCGTCTCTGGGAAGATGGCGAAGCTCTGCACCACGCTGGGGCACTTCTTGAAGAAGACCCTGACAGACAGCAGAGACATGCAAGCCCCGTAGTCCTGGAAAGCCAGGTAAAAGCCATTGCGGGTCAGGGGCCCGAAACTTCTCACTTCCGTGTTCACCTTCATCAGCCGGCCCCCAAAGTCCACCTGGGAGAAGCTCTCGTCAGCAGCGATGGTGTCCACTTTGAGGTAGGGTGCCTCCGTCCAGAAGGCCGACTTCTTGGTGGCAATGACAGAGTCTGTCTCGTAGTAGTAGAGGTTGAAGGTCTCCTTGCAGGAGCCGGGGACGTTGGGGAGGCTGCTGCAGTCCCGCACAGTGAAGCGCATCTCGGTGTAGATGCGGTGAGCCCCGCGCCGGTTGATGAAGGTGGTGAGGAGCCAGTTGTTCTGGTTGGGCTCGAAGACGTTGCACACCTGGTACGTACGGATGGTGTTGAGGTTCTCGTCGTAGCCACTGACTTCTTCCCACTGCAGAAAGGAGCAGGGAGAAGTGGTGAGAAGGAGGAAGAGGGGCCGGCGATGGCCCCTCACCTTGCACAGGGCAGGGCTGGGAGGACAATCCCAAAGCTCCAAAGGGGATGAGGAATGTGGTTATGGGCACACAATGTGATGCACATGCAGAAACACCAACCAGGCCAGGACCAGAAGAAATCCCCACCCTCTCACCCCTCCATGCCTCTCCCCATTGCTCCCAATTGATGTTAAAGTGTCTTTTCCACGTGGGCAACTGCCTTATCTGCCCTGAGAGGATGTAAAAATGGGAAGAAAGATGGCCCAGGCACCTGGAGGCAGGAGGGAAAGCAGCACACGAGGCTACAGCTTCATTAAAGCCTGAGCCAGCACGTGGGCTGGAGAGCGAGCCTGACCCCAAGCTCCCGGCACAACGGGATCATTTCCCCCGGCAAAGAAAACCAACTAAATAAAACATTACTGCTGTGGAGAGAGGGAATATAGATTCGCAATTCGATTTATAGAAGGGCATTAATATAATCCAGGCTACAATTTCAATTAAGGGACAGCGGCAAACTGTGAATAGTCTGTGATGGCATTAGAGTCCTACAGACAGATTTACAACCTCATAATCCATTCATTTTAACTAATCCATGTTTACAGTCTCCTCATAACAGCATTACTCATATGGCAATCTTTAAGCAGCTCCCTCAGTATCAGGGATAATTTCCAGGAGCAATGCTGCGGCAGCGCTCGCGCCTGTGTTTACACGGGGCACAACGGGCGATGCCACCCTGCCCTGTCACACTGAGTCCTGATGAGCTGATGCACCACGACCAACCCTGAAACCTCACAGATTTTTCCCCTCTTCCCTTTTCCACTGAACAACCACATTTCTCAGCTCATCCCCGAGCTTCCCTCCTGTGAACCACAGCCTTGATGTAACAAAACACAGGTTTTTGTTTTGTTTTCAAAGCAGGGTCCTCCTCAAGCTGCCAACAAGTGCAGCGGAACATTCACTCCCAGGCCCACCTACTCAGCTCTGCTACACTTAAGCCAAGATCAGAGCTCAAGGTTGCACGTTGTTGTTAAGCCATGGTTACCAAACCAGCAGTAAAGCCTCCCTCATCCAGCCCAGTGTTCTTCTTTCTCATCCCATGCCGGGAAAGCTCTGCAAAACCCCCTCTCCCCCGCGCACAAGGCGTGGGGATTCAGTGCCCCTTCATTACCAGGCACCTTTTCAGAGCAGGAGCTGTACAATCTTCCCTGGCCAAGGGGGTTCCCATTGTTTGCTGCTCCCACCTGGGCTTTGCATTACAGCCCTGCCTCCAATTAAGGCCGGACAAGGAGCTCTCCTCCAGCTTTAACACCAGTCCCACGGCTCCGCTGCCTTCACTGCGGGAATCCTCCTTTTCATCCTCAAAAACCTCAGAGCCTCAAAACTCAGAGCCAAAACCTGCCAGCAAACTCTGCTGCACTTGAAGGCTTCCCGCATTTAGGAACAACATGAAATGCCCTTGGAAAATCCTCAGTAGGGTCCGGGGCTGGATCCTGGCACTTGTTAGTTGAGCACTCCTGGTACCGGGCACTGGGAGCAGCAGGTCCCTGTGGCTGGAAGGACCCACAGTGCCAGCAGCTGCTGCCACCAACGCTCCAACAGTGACAAATGCATCATTTTGATGAGATGCTACTAAATAATTCACAGGGAGCTGGGGATTAAGTCAATGTTGTTCTCTGTCTCCACTAAGATTTAAAGCACGTCCATCAGGAAGAGCAGAAGGAGAGCCCATATCCTGCCACAGCCCACCCTGGGGGACCACAGCCCCTGCAGCCTAGCTGGCATCAGGTCCCAGCACGAGCCTCAACAGCCCCCAGAGCCTGGGCCACACCAGTGAGCTGGGGTGGACAGTGCCTCTGGGAGCTCAGCATGCCATGGAGAGATGCCACCACCCAAAAGGGCCCAAATTCCTGCACGGAGCCCATGCTGATGCCAACCCCAGGGTGAGGAGAGGTGGCTCATCAAACCCCTGTGCCTCCAGCCCCAAGAGAGATGAGAGCAGCCTCAGAGAAGGAGCTGACACCCAGCAGCCACCAGGAGCTGTCAGGAACAGTTTGACCAGCAGGACCAGGGCAGTGACCATCCCCTGTGCTGGCACTGCTGAGGCACCTCCAGCCCTGGGGACAGCTCTGGGCCCCTCACAGCAAGAAGGACATTGAGGGGCTGGAGCATGTCCAGGGAAGGGAACAGGGCTGGGGAAGGGGCTGGAGCAGCAGGAGCGGCTGAGGGAGCTGGGAAAGGGGCTCAGCCTGGAGAAAAGGAGGCTCAGGGGGGACCTTGTGGCTCTGCACAACTCCCTGACAGGAGGGGGCAGCCGGGGGGGTCGGGCTCTGCTCGCAGGGAACAGGGACAGGAGGAGAGGGAACGGCCAGGGGAGGTTTGGATTGGATATTAGGGAAAATTCCTTCCCAGAAAGGGTTGTCCAGCTCTGTCACAGCTGCCCAGGGCAGTGGTGGAGTCCCCATCCCTGCAGGGCTGTAAAAGCTGTCCATACAGCTATTGTGGCACTTGGGGACACAGGCCAGTGGTGGCCATGGCAGTGCTGGGTTAATGGTTGGACTTGATGGTGTGAGAACGTTTTTCCAACCTAAAGGATTCTGTGATTCTATGATTTTAGATAAAAGACTTGGCATTTAAAATACTTTGTGGAAGATTTAATACACACTCCTGTAAAGCAGAAACCTCCCTAGGAACTCTCAGAGGAGCGAGAATTGGATAGGTGCAGGGATGCACAGAGGGATGGAGGGATGCACACAGTGGGATGCAGGGATGGGGCTGGGGAGGGGCTTTACTCTGCTGCTCTGCAGAGGGCGAGACCACCATGCCTTACAACACAAGCTCCCCGCCTGCCTCACACAGGCTTTCAGTGACAGCAGCTGCAGGCAGCTATTTATATCCCGTCTCCATCACCTGCACGTGCCCCTTCTGCATTTTTCCAGCAATTTATATGGGCCCAGAATTTTTCCGAAGCAATTCAGTAGCAAAATACCCCAATTCAAGGGGCTCTGACATGTCTGGAGTGGATTTCATGCCTGCTGCAGGTGTGGCCCAGCTTTGGTGACAGTGTACAAAATAATATCTTTTGAAGACTCAGCCAAGCCAGTGACACCCTCACAAAGATGCAGCCTGGCATCCGTCCCCTCTGGTGCCACATCCTGGAGTCCCCGGGGACGGGCCCTGCTGCTGCACCCAGCCTGCCTGTCCCACCGTGGTGCCCATCCATCAGCTCACATCCCCTCCCACCCGCAGCTCCATCCCTCACTTCTTCTGCCAGGAGAATGTGAGTCAGGTTATTTTATGCTTCCATTCCTCAAAGGCTCATATTATATAAAAAAGATGTTTTAAGTGCCTCAGGGTGTTTGGTTCCTCATTACTTCATAAAAGTGACATTAATAGCCAAGGAAGAGCACTGCCGAGTGCAATTATGGATGATGTTCCAGGTATGAAAGCTGTTTGGAGCCTGCTAATGTTTCCTAATTACAAGCCTTTTGGCACAGGGAGAGGGAAGGCACGAGCAGGGGGATGGAGAGCGGTGACGGGGCTGAACCCTTCGTGAGGAAGGAGGACAGGAAGGAGAAGGAGAGCACGGAGATGGAGACATGCTCCATCTTCTCCAAGGCCCCAGGACTGGCTCGGGGAAGGGATGCTCAGCCTGGCTCAGCCGGACATACCCTGGCACCGCACACCAGCCCTTTGGGGCACCGCTGCTCCCACTGTGACTCTCCCCGCTTCCCACCAGCATTGTATCCCTATAAATAGTGGGGTTAAAAGCAGGGACCCCCCTAGATCATAGAAGGGTCAGCTGGACAAGTGGAACTTACCCCTGAAGGTGGGTTGGCGGTCCAGCCCAGCTCGGCCGTCGCCGTCCGCGTATCCATCAAAGTTTCTGAGGAAACAGAAGAAAAGAAAGCAAACTAGTTATTCCCTAAGTTCTCCATTACACTGTGAGCACAGAGACGTGGGAAAACACTCAGCTGCTTTCCCAGAGCATGCACCTGACCCTTGGAGAGCTCGGGAGTCAACAGCAGCTGCCTCGAATGGACTCAAGGCAGCTTTTCTCCAGAGCAAACGGTGCAGGACAAGACTCTTTGCAAGGAGTCACAGCCTGAATCCAGCTCACACTGCCGGCTCTGACCCTTCCCTGCCCAGGAAAGGAAAATACTGTCACCAACACAAAAAAATTTAAAGGTGCTGTATTTCACAGAGTCGCATCATTTCCTACTTTTAGACGTAAAAAAAAAAAAAACCCAAAACAACAAAACACAACAAGAATAATAGCGAGAGCAACACCATAAAGAAACAGATGGGGAAAACCCTCCAGGTTTTATTTATTTGTTTGCAGCGAGCAGACACGCAGATTAATTGCCTCAATTCCTGTGTCCCGACCAAACAGGAGGAGGAGATGTGCCGCTGGCAACTGGCAGAGCTGAACATCCTACATCCCTCCCCTTTCCTGCGCGGTCCCAGGTACTCACAGCAGTGCCAGGAAAAGGGGTGCGACCAGAGAAATAAAGGTCAGGAAATAAAAATCAGCCCAGGAATCTGTGCTGCCGCCGGGCTGCTGCTTTTAATCTCCCCACGGCTGCTCCAGCAATCACGAGCGGGAAACAAGACTCCAATTAATCTTCCAGCCCCGCCCTTTGCCGGCCGCTCCGGGATGCGAAGCTGGAGAAGCGTGACCAGGAACTCCCCACCCTGCCACGAGTGATAAACGCTCCCCAGAGCCCTCCCGGGGGGAGCGTGGCCCCGGGGCAGGGAGAGCAAGGCAGTCCCCGGGGATGGAGTGAAAAGGGGCTGGGAGCTGGCAAAGCTTCTGCACCCGCAACAGGCCCCGGGATGCTGCGGTGGCACTGCCAGGGGGGTTCAAAGCCCACAGCCCCCCTGCTTTGCACGGTGCCAGGCCCTTCCTGCTCACAGTGCCCTCAGAGGGGAGACGTTTCGCTCCTGCTCCATATGGAAACAGAAGAGCGTGGTGACCTTCACGCTACCACACATCACTTCATAGTTTTGGTCATTTTCCATTTGGCAGAAGGCAGCTGAAAACAAGGTATCCCAGCTGCAATTGCTCTCCAGCCTTTAATCGTGGAATCCGGGAATGGTTGGGGTTGGAAGGACCTTAAAGCCCATCTCATTCCACCCCCTGCCATGGGCAGGGACACCCCCCAGTAGCCCAGGGTGCTCCAAGCCCCATCCAAGCTGGTTTTGGACACTTCCAGGGATCCAGGGGCAGCCACAGCTTCTCTGGGCACCCTGTGCCAGGGCCTCCCCACCCTCACAGGGAAGATTTCTCCCCAGTGTCCCATCTAACCCTGCCCTCTGGCAAGTGGAAAGCCATTCCCCCTTGTCCTGGCACTCCAGGCCCTTGACAACATGGGGCCGGGGGCTTGTGCTCCAGACCTCCAGCAAGGTTCTACTCTCACCACCCTTCACCTTCCCACCACCTCCACATATTCCTTCCCTTCCAACCAGCCCAGCCCCTAATTAAACAGCCATTAATCCTCGCAACAGCCCTTCAAATGAGCAGGAAGATATGTACAGGCATAAATGGATGAGGAGGTGGAAGCGACAGGCCATGCACACATCTCCCAGCACCCTCTGCCAGTGGGCTGCATGGTGAGGGGTGCTCTGAGAGCCCCTAAACACTCGGTGTTCTCCCCCAAAGCAAATAGGGTGTCCTTGTGCCACGCAGGGGAAACTGAGGCAGGGGAGAACAGGGAGACAAGGGGACCACGGCCAGGGTGGGACCCGAGCTGGCTCACCCACCCTCTGTGACAAATAAGGACAGGCTCCATTACAGGAAGGGCACTTCTTCCAAAGGTTTACTCAGAAAGGCTTTTCACTCCATCATCTCCCTTCCTGCTGCACACACTTCCAGCTTCCTTCCCCGGGCTTTGACAGAGGAATGCACTTTTGATAAAGCACAGCCGCCCTGGGGGACGGCAGCACACGAGGACCAGCTCTGCTCCGAGATGACACCACGACCCCTCCCAAAGTCTCACCCCTTCCCTCCTCTTGAGTTCCTCCCCAAAGGCTCCACGTTCTGGAAGGAAAGCAGGAAGGCACAGCAGCAATGCTGAAGAGGTAGACCTTAAAATAACTAAGTAAATAGAGAAATTAATTAAGAATAAATGGATAAATGGAAAGGAACCACAGAGAAGCTTTCACTTTGGATGTTTCTGGAGTCCCAAGATGATTCTGTGGCCAGGGAGGTCACACTCAAGAAGTTTCCACTGCAGATGCAGAACTTGTGTTGCAAAATGCGGAATATGGAACATTTTCCTAAGAAAGGACGCTCAGTAATGTTTGATCTTTGTAACGTTCAAGCCTAATCAACAATAAAGGAGATTTAACCCGTGCAACAGCGGCTCACAAGCTCTAAGTGATGTCCAGGTGTTGGAAAGAGAAATTCCTTGTTGGTGGAATTGCCTTGCTAACGTTTAGGGCTCCACATGTGTCAGTGATCTCAGTCCTAGGGGGGAAGGTTGACAGTGCTTGAGAAGAAGGATGTGCCACTGGCAGTAGGCACACAGAACGTAGAACTTAAAGACCACAAGGACATTGGGCAGAACCCCCAAAATAAGGAAGAAATTAATAAAGCCAACTNTTGTAGCCAATAAATGCTAACTCTTTTGCTTGCTAAAATGTATAAATAGTAAAAAGCTTTGATAGTTGGGGTGCTTGAACACCACCGAGCGCTCAGGCTTGGGCAACTCTGAAATAAATAATTAGTGTCTCTCTCAAGTGTGTAGTTACTGGCTTGCTGCACACTGGATCCCCTTTTTGTGGACAACACTTGCACTTCCATGGCTCCATGTTTCCAAAGCAATTTGCAAAGCAAAGGAAAAAGAAGGCTGAGAGCCTGACCCCCTACAGACCTCTCATCCCCTGCTCAGATCCTGTCCTATCCCCCAAGGACACTGTCAGAGACAAGAAGATCCATAAACTGGCAAAATGGTTAATTTGGGAGCTTTTTGTTAAATACAATAAGATGGTTAATTCCCCCCTTCCAGTTCAAATTCCTGCTGAGTTCACCCAACCCTGTGACTGCAGAGGCACTGGCATCAGAAGGACACGGCTCAGCAACTTCCTATTGACCTCTCCTATTTCCTCTTGGAGGAAACCTTGGATTTTACTTCATTTTCTGGGATGAAAAAGTGACACTGTGACCTTGGTGGGGCATTTATGGCCAGGCTGCTCGGGGCTACGGCTGCTGAGCACCCTCCTTCAGCAGGAGAGGGTTTGCAGATCCCAAATCCTCGCAGAGAAATGGGGAACAAGACAGAGATCCCAGCACCCACATCCACAAAATATCCCTACGGGCTGGGGGACACAAGATCACCCCCCACCCATCCATCACTTGGGACTGGGCAAGGAGGACACGCAGGCAACGCTGCTAACGAGGGGATTAGTGCAGATCAGTGCCTGAGCAGCCCTAATGAGTAGAGAAGCCACATGGACACCTCACACCTCCCCTCCCACCTGCCTCGCCCTTCCATGAGGACCAGTCCTCGTTAATTGGCACAGGGTATTAATTAAACCCCCAGGGGCACATCCTTTCCCTGCGTCTCCGACATCCAGCACAGCACCGCTGCCCACGGCGAGTGAACCACGTCACCTGTCACCCGCATCAAGCAGTCCCACCGTGCCAGGCCCCGTGCCCAAGGCACTGCCACTCCCTCACCTGCCCCAGGAACTGCTCCTCCAGCATTTCCCTCCACACCTACCCAGCTGCACGTGGGCACAGCGGGTACCCGGGGATGCTCTGCGGCCAGGAGCGAGCTCAGCGCGAAGTCTCCGGGATCGGAGGCTCCGCTGGGCAGGCAGTGACGGCCCAAGCCCTCGTTAGGGAGAGAGGAGCTCTGCTACCGAGAGCTGAGCTCTCTTGGAGTGAAGAATCTTCAGCTGTATACAGTAGATTTTCTTTAATGGACACATTACTTTAAACTAAGCCTTCGCCATCTGTTCCAGTCCCTAATTATCAATACAAAAACAAACGTCTACTCACAATTACACTCGTAACAAGTAAAGATGCCAGCAATTAGAATGCACCAGCTTCCCGTGCCGCGCAGCGCATCCATCTGGGATGGCACTCGCGCGATCCAGGCAGGGAGGGCTCGCTGCTGTCCCGGGCTCCCCACACCCTCCTGGGCAAACCTGGCCAGAGATGATGCCTGCGGCAGGATAAGCTGCGCCTCCACGGAGTGAAGGATGGGCTGGCATCCTTCCAACAGCAAGGAAAAAATAAGTTATTTGGGCGAGAATAGCCTTCATCTCACACCAGCTGATGCCGTCTTGCCAACCACCCTTCCCACAGGATTGAAGCCTCTTCCAGAAAAACCTTTCTGAACTGTCCAAAATGAAGCAGAACTTATTTCCCGAAATTCCCAGCCTGAAACCCGTATTTCAGGCCTCCCAAGGGCAGGCTCTTGCCGATCATGCCATGAGAAGGTGTCGCTTTTCCCTAGCAGGGAGCAGGGTCTGGCTGCAGGCACAGACACGCAAAGGGAGGCGGCCAACCCAAACCAACCCAACCCGATCGTGTTTTGACGCTGTTATCTGGAAAGACAGAGATACAACAACAAATTTTCTGCTCAGGGAGGCCACAAAGACACTTCTACAATCACTCCTCAATAACTGCCTCGGGTCCCTCTCCCAAAGCAAGGAACAGCAGCTCTCTCCCTCCTGCAAGAAGATAACGGCAGGAACCAGCCTAAGGCACTTGAAAGCAAATGCTTGGGCATATGTAGAGAGACACAGGCTTGTCTAAGACAACCAAGAGGAAAAAGATAGAAATTAAGCAAAATAAGGAGAGAGGAGGCTTGATAACAACAGATGGGGAGAGGGAGATTTGGAAAGGATGCCAGCTGCTGGAAATAAGCCCCCCAAGATGCGTGGGGAGCAATGAGGTGGGTGCTGATAGCTGAGCCTTTGGAGGGAGGGGAGGTGGGAGGGCAGCTGAGTGAGGGGTGGGGCAGGGCACACAGGGCTCCGGTCCAGGGGGCAGAGGATGCCCCACAGGCAGGATCCTCAGAGACTCATCCTGATGTGCCTCAGCAAGTGTCAGTGGGGTCAGCGCACAGTCCAGCCCCACAGCATGGTTTTCTGAAGGGGAACAATAGCAAGACTCCTTCTCCATAAGGAAAGCACTATATTTTCCCCTCTATTTCACACTCGTAAATGCCAAGCTTGCTTCCTACCTCTTCCTTCCCTTCCGAGAGCTTCAGCAAAATCAGCCCAAGGCAAACGCACAGCTTGGGAAGCTTCTGTCCAAGTTTGGTGACATTACCAGGGAAAGGGAATGACAGGGAAACAGAGCCAAGACGCTTTATTCCCAAGCCTAGTGCTAAATAACATCAACTGCTACGGCATCGCGAGCTCTGCCTTCCCGGGGCTGCTGCGACTTCAAGCCACGTCCACGTGCAGGTGGCAGCGTGGCTTCCGTCACCACCGCTCCACACAATCGTGGTGGGCATCACACCTCCCGATGCCAACAGAGGGAAAGTCCCACAGGTGCCAGCGGAATAACCTGAATTTAATTCTCACTGTTCCCCACAGATTAATTTATCCTCCGCTCCACTCTGGTGATGTCTCACCTGCAGCACTGTGTCCAGCTCTGGAAGGACGTGGGGCTGTTGGAGGGAGTCCAGAGGAGGCCAAGAAGATACCAAGGGATGGAGCAGCTCTGCTATGAGGTAAGGCTGAGAGAATTGGGACTGTTCAGCCTAGAGAAGAGAAGGCTCCAGAGTGATCATAGACTGGTATTTCAGTACATGAAGGGGCTCCAAGAGAGCTGAGGAGGAACTGTGGAAAAGGGCATGGAGCTACAGGGCAAGGGGGAATGGCTTCCCACTGCCAGAGGGCAGGGTTAGATGGGATATTGGGAAGGAATTGTTCCCTGTGAGGGAGGTGAGGCCCTGGCACAGGGTGCCCACAGAAGCTGTGGCTGCCCCTGGATCCCTGGCAGTGCCCAAGGCCAGGCTGGATGGGGCTTGGAGCAGCCTGGGACAGTGGAAGGTGTCCCTGCCCATGACAGGAGCTTTAAGGTCCTTCCAACCCAAACCATTCTGGGATTCTGTGATTGCATGAAAGCACTCAAGCACACACCAGGAAACTGCCTGAGTAATTCCAGGTTCCTCTCTATGACCACACTTCTAACCACAAGTCCAGGTTTGCCTGTGCAAGCTTTTAACATATCCTGAAATTTAGACTGGGAAAAAGCAGGAACACAAAATCCATCCAGCTCTGCCGCAGGGATAACGGCAGTGAGCTGCTGGAGGCACATCCCACCCTAAATGCTGGAGGACTCCCCATTTGGCTCCTGCTTGGAACCGCGAGGGGAGCGTGGCCGTGCCGGAGCCAGCAGCTGCGGAGCAGGAGCGCTGTGGCATCTCCCAGGCGGTTTAATTACAGCACTGGAGCGGCGGCAAAGGTACGAGCAGGATCAGCCTCTCCCCTCTGACAAGAGCTGCTGCTCTTCACAGCTTCCTGAGAGCACCGACTTCCCAAAGCCGCTTCCAGCATCTCTGCACTTTCAATCAAAAATATTACAGCAACAACTAATTACGTGCCATCGTTCCCAGGGCTCTCTGCCTTTAATGGTGCATTTTGCTGCTACAGAACGGCGGTGGAACGGCTCTGGAAGTGCATAACGAGCTCTCCCCGTCAATCTCCCGCGGGTTCGTTATGAAGGATTACCCACCGAGTAACAAACCCCGACACGGAGGGGGAGGATGCGCTAAACAACAACAAGTCAACACAAAATATTGCCTTCCTGTATTTTAAGGGTCTGTGCGAACATCCCAGGAGAGAGGAGCAGCCCAGCCTGCTCTGCAAACACATCCCAGCCATTGCCAGCGTGAGGAGACCGGCGGTGGCCAAAAAAGCCCTCACTTCCACCTGGAAAGGGAAGGAATTTCTATATATCAGTCGAGGACGAGCGTGCTGTGTCAATTTGTGACGGGATGCATTAAGCTGTGGCTGCACAGCACAGTCCCGGCCTCCTCCGGGATCCCCCGTCAGTGCCATGGATTTCAGCACGCAATGAAGATGCATCGCAGCGGGGCAGGCGGTAACTTAATGAAGCTCAGATTTGGGGGTGTTTGCTCAGCAGCTACAGAACAACTTTATCAATAAAGCGCTGCCTGCTGCGGCGAGGGATGAAACGCTCTAATTGCAAGTGGCAAACACTCCCCACATCAGGATACACTAAATTGAAATATGCTGGTTGATGTGCCTGAAAGCACCCAGTCAAATACCTGATCCATTTTTGCAAGCATCCGCGCATTCACACACACGCGCGGCAGGGGAAAAGCCCAAACCAAAAACCCAGCCAAAAAAAGTTGAGGAGGTGATGCAAAGTCAGGACCACACGGACCAAGTCCTGTTCACAACTCTCACGCCACCTCCAGCCCCAGCATCTCCCCTCGGTTTCCAGGCTCCAAAGGGACCTGACCCAGTGTGGATACATGATGTTGGACAAGCTCAGACGAAGCCATACAATCCATTTATCATAATCCTACCGAGGAGAGAGACAGTAAATCAAAGAGACAACCTGCCTGCAAATAAATTACTGAGGGGAGGGAGAGGGGGAGAGGGAGAGGGAGGAAAAGAGAGAGAACTGCAGAGGGAGAGATAAGGGAAAGGGAAGGAAATGACAGAGAATTACCCAAAAATGCACACATCACAGGAAAAAAACAAACAAAGGGGACCAAATCAAATGGAAAGATAAGAGAGAAAAGATAGGGCTTTCAATACCTTTTGTTTTCCAAACCGCAAACCTATTTTAGAAAATTTGGAAACAAGTTTTCAAATATCAGGAACTCATTTGCTCCTGTCATGACAGAATCAGCTGCTGATATCACACTTTTCATAGCTGCACACAGGCCCTGGATACCCAAAATCCACACACACCATACGCACAGATCACCGGCCATACATCATCCTTTACAGTTTGGCAACTCAAAGTCAAGCAGCACCGAGGGCTGAGAAGGCACTTTAATGAACACCCTGGCCCCCAGGACAGAGCCAGCCACGCCAAGGGCCCAGCCGGGGCAGGCAGATGATGCGGCTGTCTTTCAGGATAACATTTTCCAGAACAACATCACTTTGCTTTTAAATCCCCATCCCTGCTTTCTCGGGGCTGGGTTGCCAGCAAACCTCTCAGAACGCCGCAGCCTGCCCCAGAAATCACCATATGTCAGGCTTGGCATGTAACTCACTTCATCCTGCACAAGACGTGGAAGAGGAACTCAGCCAGCCAGGGATGGGCAGAGGCTCTCCCAGAAACCTTAAGCTCCGAAAAGCTTTGTGAGACTGCCTCGGAGAAGGTCCAGCAAAGTGGTGGAGAAGGTTTGGTTTGAAGGAAGGATCATTCAGGTTGGGCAGAGCACTCGTCTGCTCTTCAGCATCCATGAGATCACCCTCAGGAGCACAGGGCAAAGCAGATGAAGGCTGAAGGTCAGGTGCCTGAGGATACTCTGTTCCTTGTCCATGCAGTCAGGTGGTTCCTGCACAGGCTGGGCACAACAGCCTCGCATCACTGGACTCTTTGGGTGGAGACCAGCTGGCTTGGACACCCATCTCACCAGCCGAGAGAACAAGGAGGATCCAGAACCCCAACCCATCAAACATCCCGGGGGAGCACAGAGTCCTGAGAAAAATCCAAACATTTTGGCGTAATGATGCCAACAACTTCCTATTTTCCGCTACTTTTCCATAGCTCACATCTTGGTCAGCATCCAAGTACCCACACTGGCTGCACGTGGTGTGCTCCAGCCAGGTTCAGTGGAAGCAAGTGAGCTCACCCACGAGGACATTCTGCCAGGAGCTCCTCTCTCGGGAAAAGGGAACTTCATCCCACTATCAGAAAGCAAGGAACTCCAAAAAGAGATAAAAACTAATAAATACAAGCAGCATGTGAGATCTTGCAGACAAGGGCCATTGAAGCCTAACGAGTTCTGTGGAAGTGGGCTCCTTATCAGCTGGGATTCCCTTGGAAATGAGAGCCTCTAAATACAGAATTAGTCGCCTGAGAAGACAGAGCTGCCATAAACATCAATAGCATCTGCAATTACACGTGCTAGGATGAATTACAAGGATACACAGTCTTCACGCCTGGATCCACGGGACCCATGGGATTGCAGGGGATCTCCCCAGCAGCGGGCTCACGTGCATCTTACCAGAGCACGTGCTGGGCTACAAAGCCAGCTTCCAGTGCTGGAGTACGGTGGGTGCACTGAGCTTGGGTGAATTCATGTGCCAGACCTGTCCCCTCCTTTTCCCACAGCTCTCCTTTCCCGCTGGATTTATTTTGCCTTACTCCAGGGTAGCACCGCCTGTGAGGAAAACTCTAAAAATCAAAACATTTATCCTGCGTTTCCCTACACGCCATCACATCTTTAGATATTCAGGATGAGTCACTGTCTTGGACCACGTTCTCCAGAAAAGCTTCGCGTTCTCTACAGAAACAGGCGTCTCATGGAGCCCTAAATCTGAAATGCCAGCCCTGCTGTCAGAGAGCCCTCGCGCCCAGAGCTGCACCTGGCACCGCTCGGCTCCTGTTTACTAGATCTTATTGTAAAATGTCAGAGGGATTCTGCATGAGCCACAAACATGACAGACTGCTCAGAGCAAGCACCGCCTGGGGACTCAAGCTTAGCCTGGGCACAACTGCTCCCAGCACAGCCGAGGGCTCAGTGTCCCCCCAACCACCAACACCTGGGGGAAAAGCCTCACTTCTCACCCCAGCACAGACCAGCTGCAGCCACACCGATCCTTTATTTTTTAATGCAGCTTCTGACACATACTAAAGCCTTCTGGGGGGCCAGCCAGAAGTTTCATAAGTAAGAACCAAAACAATAGCATTTCTGGTCCACCCTTGCACAGGGGATCTCCGAGGGAGAAGAGGGAAAGCAGCAGGGCGGGAGCGGAATCACGCAGGGATGCTCCGGCTGAGCTGGAGATGACGAGCGATCCACAGCTGCGGGAGCAGAGCCGTCGAGGCGAGGAGGTGGAAATATTGAACCTCAAACGGAGCAAGCTGCAAAAGCGCCGGCTCCCGCGCCGCCCCCCAACCCGGCGCCGGCCGTGCCGAGCGTCGTCTCTGCGGCTTCTGCGCCATATGGAGCCAGCCCGCGAGTGCAAACGAGGCAAGGAGCGCGAGAGGCAAAGGGAAATAAATCTGTGCCACCACAGCAGCACAGGGAAGCCTCCGTGAGGACACGGATGGGATGGGGGAAGGCTTTGCCTGCATCCCTGGGAATGCCTTGGCGGAGAAGCCCATCACCCACCCGGTCCCCCCCACCATCAGGAAGGGATGTGGCAAAGCCAAGAGGTCCATTGGAAAGGGCAGAGCACCCCATCAGCAGACCCTGCTGAGTTCTTTGCTCTGGCTGCACATCCAAATGCCCTGGCTTCCCAAAATGCCCTGGAAACTCATCCTGGGCTCTCCCAGCTTTGCAGGTTTTTTTTTTTTCTTCTCTACTTTTAGATTTGGACAAAACAAGCAGCAGCCAGGATCTGTAACTATCCTGCAACCTATCCAAAAAGCTTTCCTATCAGTGTGAGCCACCTTTAGGTATGTACACACACAGCCGGTCTGGTGAGTGTTTGCCAAGATTTCCAAACACCCATTCACACAAGGTGCCAGTGGGGCTGGGTTAAATCCTTGCCCAAATTCACCAACAACTACCAGCGACTGTAATCACCTTGGAAGATGCTCTTCCTCAGCAGGGGTTCAGGACTCTTTGCTGTAAGCTCGTGGTGCATCACCCAAATGGTGCTGGAAGCAGTGGGCAAACAGCTGCCTGCCTCGCCCAGCTTGTGCCAGCGCCAGGGATCCCCCCACGCCAGGAGCCTCTTCAGTGAGAAGGGAGGAAACACGAGCACTGCTCTAAGTTGACCTTAAACCACAAGATTTTGCGCAGGGCCATTCTTAGGCCGAGCTTTTCCTGCAAGCTGCAGTGCCCAGCTGAGCTGCTACACAACCGCAGCTCCCGCAGGCCCCGGGGGTGAGGAAGGGGAGGAGGAAGAGGAGGATGCTGGCAGGAGGTGCCGCTTGGCAGCCGGCCTGCCTGGCACACCCCTGCCTCCAGCCCCAGCGCCTGCGCAAGCTGGGAAAAGGCTCCAGCATGAGGACGGCCATCTGCGTGCTGGGAGCCGCGCCAAGGCGGGTTCAGGGATTATTTTTCCCCCTCCTCCTCAGGACAGTCTCCTTCCCCAATGCTGACTTCACACACGGGTGACACCTCGCCAAAAATCTTCAGCACGGTTGCAGGAAGGTAACCAAGGAGAAGTCCCCCAGCCAGCCAGCCAGCCCAGTCACTGACCAAAGCCCAGGAAGTGCCTGCGATCCACAGCAGGTGAGGGATGGTCCCGGCACAACCAGCACAGCTCCATTTCATGCAACACCAGCTCTGCTCATTTTTAAAGCATTGCTGGTTGATGATAAAGTTCCCCCGAAGCTCATCTCCATACCCACCTCTTCTCCTGATGACGGTGACCCATCCTCCCTGATTGTGCTTTCCTTGCTGAAATAAATCACTTTAAGTGCACATTGTGCTCTGGGTCTCATTACTGTTCATCATCTCCTGCGCAACGGAGCTGTCACATCCTCGCAAACTCTGTCACCTGGGCGACACAGGACCCATTTGGGAGGGCAGGCAGGTGGGAAGAAAGCGCTCAGGGCCTGACAGGGTAGTGGGAGCTTCCCATTCCTCTCCTCTGCAGCATTTGAATGGTGGGCTGGCACCCCTCATGGCACAAAAGCTCAGGAGAAGAAAAGCAAGAAGGTGCAACACGTGTCCAAGATGGGATTGGCGCACCAAGGCCCCGGCCGGATAGCAGCACGGGTGCCACATGCACCTTGATGGCCGAGAGGGTCTTCCTTCAGCGAGTTATGTCCCTGCCAGAAAACCTCCTCCAGACGAGGTGGAAGAAACTCTCCTCCCCCAGTTTAGAGTAGAAACACCTAAAGAAGGGAAGGAGGAAGAGCCAGGCATGGGGCAGCAAGATGGTCACCAATCCTTCTCCAGGTGGAGCCTAGGCAGCACCACGCTGAACTCCTCATCACAGACAGGTGCTTCCAGCTCCATGAGGTTGCTCCAGATGAACCCATAACAGAAGAATGGGTCATGCTGCACACAGTAAATTGAAAGCTCTGTGCCAAAACACCCCAAGGACCCACCAGGCAATAGCAACGCAAAGGCACCGTTTGCCTGTCACATCACTTTTGAAAGGCAAACACTCAGAAAGAGAGAAAGGGAGTGATTAAGGCTGCTGTTAGTCCTGGAGTGTCCACACAGATGGGTCTGCTGGGTTTTTATCAAGGACAGAGTGTAAGAACCACCGGCTCCCAGATGGCCAGTGGTCCTGTGAGGGGCTGGGACCAGCCTAGAAGGAAAGGCCAGCTCACACCGCCAGGAAGGAGCTGCTCACCCACAGCCATGCGGCCAACGCCCGCAGCCCTGAGCATCAGCACAGCTCCCTGGGGAAAGAAGCTGTTGCCTGGCCTCGTGTTTGGGAGGCTGCAAAGGTTTGGGTTTCCTACCAAGTACACAACACCTACAAAACTCCTGGAGAATGGCTGTGGAGAAGACACACTGCTCTCACACCTTCCACCAGGTCAACGTTCGCGCTTGTCTGAAACACTCCATCTCACCCATCCCACCACAGCTTCACAGGAAAACACCTCTCACTGCTCTGATGACCATGGCAGGAGAAGACCCCAGAAATGTACGCAGGAGAAAAACCCCACAGATGCGGGAGAAGATCCCCACAAATGTACGCTGGAGAAAAACTCCGCAGATGCAGAAGATCCCCAGAGACGCAGGAGAAGACCCCCAGCCAGGTCATCCATCAGTGCCAGGAAGGCTTCCCCAGGTGGTCCCTGGGGCTTTGCTCGGCTCTGCCAGCATCCCACCCCACCATCCCAAGGGTCCTGCTGCAGCCTGGAGCCCCCCGTGCCCCCTCCTCGCCCAGGGCACTCGCACACATGTTCACACACGCCGGCACGGAGCGGGAGGGGAAGCCAGGCTGCAGGAATAACACAGGCACACAAACAAAAGAGCACAAGCCATTAATCTGGGTGAACCAGAGGAAATGAAATCATTATGTCTGCAGCTACAACATCCCGAGGAACAAATTTCCTGCCTGGATAATAAATGGATTCTTTTGTTTCACGTTGGCCCCAACCACGTGACTCTCTTGGCCTATTCCTCATCCAAAACATCTTGCTGTATAAATACCCAGACGGGTTCGAATTTCAGCTGCTAAAAATATGTTTTAATTATAATAATATATAATAATAATAACAAAAAAAAAATCTGGATCTACAGACTCCCCTCGCCTCCTAAACAACCTCTGAAGGCTTTCCAGCACGCAGGCAAGCAAACAAAAAGTCCCAAAGTTGCCAAAAACAGCTGAACAGCACAAATGCAGCCTTTAAAAAATGACTGAGGCACCTGAAAGCAGCTCCAGGTTAATGCTTGCAATAAATAACCCTTGCCAGAAAGAAAAACGATGGGTGCATGAAGATTTGAAGCACCGATGGCCCAGAAGTGTCTCCTAAGTACCTCCTGGCAGCAGGACGGGACCAAAGCCACATGGCATATCAATGACAGCTCCAGCCTTGGGGCTGTGCAGGTTTTCTTGTGAGTCAGGTTTTCTTCTAGTGGCTCACTAGGGCTTGGGATTCCCAGTTCCTCTCCTCTGCAGCGTTTGAATGGTGGGCTGGCACCCCTCATGGCACAAAAGCTCAGGAGAAGAAAAGCAAGAAGGTGCAACACGTGTCCAAGATGCACTTTGTGGACACTCCAGGATCAGCAGCAGCCTTAATCACTCCCCTGCTGAGTGTTTGCCTTTCAAAAGTGATGTGACAGGCAAACGGTGCCTTTGTGTTGCTGTTGCCTGGTGGGTCCTTGGCGGGGTTTTGGCACAGAGCTTTTAATTTACTGTGTGCAGTATGACCCATTCTTCTGTTCTGGGTTCATCTGGAGCAACCTCGTGGAGCTGGAAGCACCCACCTGTGATGAGGAGTTCAGCGTGGTGCTACCTAGGATCCACCTGGAGAAGGACTGGTGACCCACTGAATGGATGGGGGGAGTGCAAGATCTGGCCTCCTCTGGCTTGGCAAGATGCTCCTCAGCTGCAGGAGTCTCCAGGGATGCAGATCTTGAAGAGAGCTGCGTGAATGACTGGTTCCAACCACTCCTTTAATCTGCAGCTCCATCACATCACTCACTTAAAACCATTTTTGCATCTAATTGCATATTTTGCTTCTGCTTTCAGCTTCTTCTCGCTCGCCTTCCCAGCTTCACCAACACATTGCAAGCACCGCAACAAGTTTCAAAACAAGACGCGGTTTTGAAGCCAAACATCAAAGCGCCTTGGTGCACAAAGTTAAAATTGTTTGGATGTTAGAGACCTTCATGCAGGGAAACAAGTTCAAAAATTCCCTCCTGCTAGCAGGCAGCCAGGGGCAGAAGGTCCAACCAAGCCCACCATGCTCAACCACAGCTCTTACTCAGGGCTGGACTCATTCTCCATCACCCCAAACATCCCAGCACCCAATGACTTCTCTTCAATTCCACACACACAGAGGAAACCCCTGGAGCATCACGCCAGCAGAACCTCAATTTCGTTTTCCTGTGATGTGAGGGTCATCTTTAATTCCAATTATATTTTGGATGCTGGGGAAAGCATCCAAGCACAGCTGCTGCCTCATTTCTGTCGCTTATCGCCGCTGTTACTTCAAGGAAGGGGAGGGGGAGAAAAAAGGCAAAAAAAAAAAACAGTCCTTGGAAACTAAATATTTACACACCCACATAGGCTAATCCCAGCAGATCCAAGGGTGGGAAGCCTATTTAAAAAACATCCCTAATTACTTTCCCATTTTAAAGGGAATAATCTGGCCATTAGCTCGAATGCTTTACTTAAGTAATCACTTATTTTTCAAGAGGAATAATCTGCTGGTGTGTGCACAGACAGGACACGGGGCTGAGAGACCATTTTTATACCCTTTCCTCAGGTACAGCTGCTGACAGCCAAGTGGCACAGAGGGGATGACGGAAGAGAGGGGAGTCAGGAGGTCAACACATGCCAGCCTCGGGAGGCCACCCCTGGAACACAGACAGAGCCAGCTCATGCTCTGACACCTTGCCGGTCCCTGGATTGCACCCCAAGGAAACTTTGCTGGGAAAAGGGGGGGATTCTCAATGAAATATGGGAAAGAAAAGTGGGAAAAGACCCCAAACACCTCGAAAGGCCATTGGTCCCCTCACAACCATGCCCTGGCAAATGCCCCTGTCCCTCCCAGCAGTGCCAGGAGCAGGGAAACACAGCGGGCTGACACTGCAGAACACAGATTCACCAAGAGCATCTTCCAGTCCCTTTTTGCTGATGTATTAATGAAACATTCTCTTATCAGAAAGCAAAGTGGTTTCTGCTGGAAAAAAATGCCAGGAATCCAGACATGGCGATGCACGGAAAGGTTCCCAAAGTCCCCCCTGTAACAGCAAAGCAAAGAGCAGCAATTTGCTAATTGGCAACAGCCGCTGCGCTGCTCGAGGAAAGGGCTGGAACCTTGAGGATGGGCACAAGTTTGATTATAAGACACGCACGGCGGATCATTTAGGAAGATAAAACTACGCTCGCTCTGCCGCAGCCAGCTATTAAAAGTGGAGAATGTTATTTCAGGTAATAAAGAGCAAGACCTGAGGACCAGCCTGGGAATTCAAATTTACAACTTGTATCAAATTCATCTGCTGTAAAACTTCACCTAGTTTATAAGTTTTTCACCAACTTCATAAAACATGTTTTATTATTATTGTTTTCTGACTCTCCTGCCTTAATAAAATTCCTCTCCCAGCCTGTGTGGGTGTTGCATTATAAACATTTGCACTTTGATTCATTCAAGACTGCAGAAAGCTTTCAAGGTAACCTATTAGGAATACTTTAAATGGTTCAAAGACATCTCAGTTTCCCCTGAACGCCGCAAAGCTTTAAAGAACAAAATAAAAACGTGTCTTGCTGCAAACCACCTCCAAAAATCTGCTGGGTTGGTGACCCAGGAGATGGGAGTGACCACGCAGGCCAGCCAGGAGGGGTCCAGAGTGGGAAAACACAGGAGTTATCAGGGCACAGGGCAAGGTGGGCACCCACCCATCACTCCCCCAGCCCCTTCGCCAGAGAGCCAGAGGGATTTATTAACAAAAGATTCTCTTGGGGATGATGTGAGTGTGTCCCACTGGTAGGAGGCAGCCAGACCATTTTTGGGGATGCTGCTGAGTGGTTCCCACTGGTGGGAGGCAGCCGGACCATTTTCAGGGATGCTGCCAAAGCGGTTCCCACTAGTGGGAGGCAGCTGGACCATTTTTGGGGATGCTGCTGAGTGGCTCCCACTGGTGGGAGGCAGCTGGACTCTTTTTGGGGATGCTGCCAAGTGGTTCCCACTGGTGGGAGGCAGCCAGACCATCTTCCCACAAGTTAAGGACCCAACCATGCAAGAACAGGGATTTCCTCATCCCTGATCAACCCCAGCGAGCGGAGCCCAGCGCTGGCACACAAAGCAGAGCTGGAGGGGGCTGGAAGCAGTTTCCTTCTCAAAGCAGCCCCTTTTCTCCTGCCTCAGCCACAGCCCGTGGAAGTTAAGGAGCAGCCTTTCCTGGCTTTGAGCAGGCTGTGGGGCCGGGCTCTGAGCAGCCTCCCTCCCGCGGGCGCGCAGCGGTGCCGCCAGCGCGGCGATAACCCACGCACGGCACGGGAATAAAAGCTGAGTTTTAGAAGGATGCTGAACACAATGAGCTCGTGCCCTTACAGCTCCCACCAGCCAGCAGCCACCTCCTCTCCTCCGCCAAGTTGGCTGCAGCATCCAGGGCTCGGGGGGACACTGCCAGCCCATGGACAGAGCTCGGGAGGGCTCGACCCCAGCTGGGGCCAAAGAAAAAGGCATTGATGCCTTTAGTTCTGCACAGCTGCTGCTTCTCTCCACTTGACTGAGCACGAGGGAGATTACCTGGCACAATGCACACGGCTCAAGGAGCCACACGTCCCTTCCCAGGAAACACAGCACAGAACTGATCCTCCTTTCTTTCATCAAACCAGAAATTACCACTTTACAGTGCATCTCTGCTCACAATAACGTCATTGAATGTGACTTCACAGTGCCTCTGTTGAGAGCCTGATGGGCTCGAGCAACTTAGACCCTCACCAGTAACTTCAGCTCAAGGAGCAAAGCTCAGGCAGCAAAGGCCACAGATCTCCAGGAGATTCATCACTTGTGTGGAGCTTCTGGAGAGCTTCAACCAAACTCCACAGGCTGGGGAAGAGCTCTGTGCTCTGGGTTCACTTGCAGCCAGGGCATGCCCATAATTTCCAGGGCTAAATAAAAACTGCTTTAAAAATAATCACAGTAGAAGAGCAGGGATGGAGTGGCCACACGGTGAGGGCAAACACACCCATGTTTGGAGAGCTGGAGAGCAGCCTCTCCAGCTCCGTGGGTACATCACGGGAGGGAAAGGTCCTGGACTAGTCTAAACCATTACCAGAAGCACTTCTGACAGTGCAACTGTGGCAATTTTGTTACTTCCAAACACATTTGTTTCAAATGAAAAGCAAAGCCAGCACCAAACAGAGCACTCCAAGAGCAGCCCACTCGTGCCCTCTCCCTACACGTCCATCCTGGTCCTTGGGCATCTGGAAATCAGAAGCTACAGGTTTTTGGTGAAACCACCAAGGTCAGCCCCAGACTGTCTCCAGTACATCAGGCTGTCTCCCTCCCAGCTCTCCCCATCCAGAGGGCAGGGAATGCCCAGTGGGCCCAGAGCAGCCCCCCACAGCCAGCCTCATTCTCCTCCAGCCCCCTGAGGACAGTGTTTCCCTTTCAACTCTTCTGCTGAGTTCCCGGTTTTCCCGGGAAAGATGTAATTCACACCCCTCCGCCTGTTCCGCGGTGATTTAATGTCTTTTGAGCAAAATGCAATTATCCTCATATCAACAGGGCCCTAGCGAGGATGATAATGAGCCGGCTCCAACCCCGCGGCTACGGAAGCGGCTGAAGCAAGCAGAGGCCTCGAGTAATCAAAGGCCCGTCCCTGGCCTCTGATTGCTGGAAAAGAAATGAAAAACCTCCATAAAACTTCAAACACTGCCGATCCCTGCTCCATCCCTCCACCCGTGGTGTGGGTTTTAGCACCAGGAGACAAGCGACCAACACCAGCTCCGGGTCCCCCTGATGCCTCAGGATTTTAGCTTTTATATTTTTCACATATTCGTAATCCTGCAATTCTTCAGTGTATAATTCTAAACTCCACATAGGGTGTTAGCTACTGTTCTCCCATTCTGGTCAGACAAAACAATCCCTCTCTAGGTCTGGGAATCAAGGACACTTTACTGTCGCAGGCCTTGAGAAATGTAAACAAAAGTGAGTTGGGGGGGAGCAAACCTGGGGTAAATGACTTCATTACCTGAAGCTGTAATTGGACAATTAACCCCGGACATGCAAATGGACCAAACTTATAAAAGTATGAAAACCCCGTGATCAGGTGTAGCCCCTGGGGGCTCTGACTGCCCTAGTGCACCTGAAGGCCCTTCAATAAATATAACTGCTTTTATTCTCTTAATTTTGTCTGGCCTCTGCTTTTAGGTAGTTCCAAAAGGTACCACCCCCCGCTTCATCACAACCAGCTGCATTTTGGGTGTCACCTGCCAGCAGCAGCACCCCACAGCAGAGAGAGGGCACGGGAGCATCGACCTGCTGCTCAAAGCAGCCACAGCAGCCCTGTTTGCCCAGGTTTTGGGGCTCAAGGAGGAGCAGCCCCCAACCCGAGTTGAAGGTGACTTGCCCTGCCCCAGGACACGCACATAAAGGCGTCCCCTGCTCTGCCCTGCAAACAGGAAGAAAATAGAGAAAGGGAGGGAAAGACACGGACATGCAACAGGTCTTGGGCTTTGCAGGACTGCAGGGGCTTCCTGGGAGACAGCAGAGGCCAGAGCAGGGAGCATCCAGTGGGCTAAGCTGCCCATCCCCTCAGAAAAATAATATATAGCCAGGCAAACACACCAAAACCCAGCTGAGCTCAGAGCAATCCAAGGAAAATGCTGGCTGGGTCTGAATAATCCAAAGCTTGGTTCCCAGTTGCTGCTGGGATGTGGCACCCTGGGTACCAGCACACTGGAGAGGCAGGTGGGATGAGAGAAGGGCTTTTGAGGAGAGAGCATCATAAAACAATCCTTTGAAGTCGTGATGAAACCCCCATCAAGGATGGCAGGAAACAGCCTGGAAGTGAGCATTTCCACAGCCTCTTACCTATTCCCACCCACCACTTTTACTCATTGCGTAACACATTAAAGCTTCATCAGCTCCAACCACCAGGAACCCTGACTGGATGCCTCCCCAGATAATAAACATTTCCCTCACTAACTAATGAGCACATACCTGAGGCTTTACTAATGCCTAATTACTTGGCCTGGATATCTCCAAATTTTAAATAAATAAATAAATAAAATCCTAGAGTCCCAGAATGGTTTGAGTTGGGAGAGACCTTAAAGATCATCTCATTCCACCCCCTTGCCACGGGCAGGGACAGCTTCCACTAGATCTTAGTAATAACCTAAATAACCTCAATACTGTTAAAAATCACCAAGATTAACTTAATACCATATTTTTTTTCTCCCCCCCCTCCCCAACAATCTGGAAAGATCTTGAAAGGACTCCACCTGCTCATTAAGGGGAATGACTTAGAAGAGAAAAAAACCAAATTACCACTCATCAATTAACTAAAACCAATCTTAACCCTCAGCTCTTCCCAATGACTGCTTGCCATGACCTTCCACTGCGACATAAGCGCACAGGATGGAGCTGCCAACCCTGGGATGCTCTGGGACTCCCCTCCTCCCAAACCAAGAGCATGCCTGGTTTAAGCTGGAAGAAGTGAGGCCGAAGGACACTCATCTTCCTCATCCAGGGCGCAGCACAAGCCCCTTCCCCTTTGAACTGTTGCCTCTGTGATTTTTCACCGCAGGGCTCCCAGCAGGAACTTATTAAAGCCAGACCAAAGCACGTCTTGCTTTAATAGTAATTAGGTCACCCTGGGTTGTGGGCTTAGCAGGCAAAACTATAATTATTTAGAAACATCAAGTTTAAATGCCAAAGAATCTTAATGGAGCTGAGCTAATTAACCAATTTCAACTAAGTAACTGATTAGCTTAAAAAGAAAAAAAAGATAAATCAATGATCATAGACAACAACATTTTCTTTTAACAGCCTTTCTTGCAGCAATTCTCAATTGCACAAACTGAGCCCAACAACCCCTGCTAACCAAATATTATTGTAATTAAATATTCAACAGAAAGCCTCTTCAATTATTCAAAAGACTGATAACACTTGGTTATAATTGGGGTGGTGGGAGAGGTTTCCAGAAGCAGGGGTTGCGCGCACCATCCAGCTCCGGTCGCTGACGCAAACCCGCGGGTCGTGGCATCAGCACAGGGCACCCCTCCCATGCCTGCGACCAGCCCGGGGCAGACGGATGCTCTCCAGCCCAGACGTGAGAAAACAGACCAGATGGTGCACAGGCTTTCTGGATTCCTGTTATTAGACCAAAAATTTAGGGGACTAATGGCCAGTTTCCAGGTTTCACACCGTTTTCCAGTGGTAGCGTTACTCCCCTGACAGAGGGCCGGGAGGAAAAGCAGGCCCCGGTGTATCATTATAATTCACTAAGCGGCATTACCGTAGGAAATTACAAATTAGCTTTTCAGCAAAGGATACGGCCGTATTTAGATTAGCCATAGAGAAACTACAGAACCTTCCAGCCCATTCATCAGCGCTCTTGTAGCGCCAACTTTCAGGGAAATGAAACAATAATAAATATTGAGCAGGGAAAGTTAATCTCCCCTGAACGCACTTTAATAATTCAAAAGTTGTGAGAAATAAATAAAGCACAGATCCTTCCGTGCCTACAAAACACGTGTCCTGTTTTTCTCACTACTTCTCATGATGTGACTTGGTGGGAAAATGGATGGTGACCAAAGTAAAAGAGCTCCAAAAGCTCAGCTGTGGCTGTGAGCAACATTTACAGGGAAGGAGGGAGCCCATCCACGCTTGCTGCTTATCTGGAAAGCATGGAGCTGATTTGGGCAAGAGTTTGCTCCTGCTGTCCCTAAGGAAAGGGCTGTGTTGCCTCTACCTGCTGCCGTGCCCGTTCCCTTCCCTGCACACTCACAGGCAGCCTCTCAAGCTGCTCATTTTTTAAAGATTGTGGGTTTACCCCTAAAAGCTGGACAATAACCAGCTCAGGGTCCAGGGCCACCCAAGGTCCCAGCTCTCTCCTGACACTACTCTGCCATCACTCCATCCCTTTCCACACCCTACTGCTCCCACACCAACCAGGGACCTCTGTAAGCAACGCTCACTCCAACCTCCTACCATTCCATCTGAGGAGACGCCTTCCCAAACTGCCACCCGGCCAGCATCCAACCTCAACATTTGCCCTGCCCAAGCACTGACGCGCGCAGCCCTTGAGAGCTCTGTTTGCAGCAGAACAAGGTCAAATTGAAATGCACTTTCAAATCTTAATGAATATTTGGGGAAAGCACTCCCCCCATTCCCTCCCACAACCCCAGCTGCTCAGCCGGCCTTGCTGTGCTGTTAAATGACTCCTCACACCACCGCTGCCTGCTTACAGGGCACGAAGCACCGCGGTGCCCTTTGGGCAGCATCACACAGGTTTGGCATTCCTGCAGCAAGCCCCTTCCGTGAGCTCGGGGTACCCACAGCTGGGAGAGGTGGAAAAGCCCCCTGGAGCTGGCTGGACTCAGCCAGCACAGTGCACACACACCACAAGAGCCTCAGCCTTGCTCTGAGCATCGCTTCCATCAGCCCCATCCCACAGCACTCCCGCTGCACCAGCACCGGGGTCGCCGAGACTTTGCTGACCTGATTAGCATCAAGTTACCCACTGCCCAAGGTACCATTTCCCCCTTTTCATCAGATCTGAGCATTTCTTCAGCTTACAGAACCCATCTCTGCTAGAAACATCTATTATTCAGCACCGTAGCCTGGATCCAGATCCAGACGAACATATCTGGCCTCCTTCATCATCAAACATCCGTATTCTGATTTCTAAGGCCAGTGGAAGGGTTTTACTCTGTCCTGTTGTGTCAGGAGCTGCACCCAGGATGGGTGATGGGACACCTTGCAAACGCTCTGGCAGCTCATGCCACAGCAGCCAGGGCCACTTAACACACAGGAGAACATGCAGCACTCCAATATCCAAAAGAACAGGAAAACACAATCTCCACCTTCTCCATGAGCAGAGATACCAGGAATTGGTCCAAAAAAAAGGTAACATAAACACCTGCAGTGTCAGGCCCCTTTTCCACGATTTGACAAAATGCTTTCCCTTCGGGCTGACAAGATCCGGGCTCACTCATCACACCAAGAATAAGGGTTTTCCCCTTAGGGCTTTCTTTCCCCCCCCCAACCCCGCAGTTAGTTTGAGCAAAGAAAGCAAGAGTAAAGAGATGGCTGAATAGTAGCACTTGCAAATTCCTTCCCGAAGACTTATTCCTAGCTCCTCCTTGAGAAGGGCTCTGCTCGGGGTGGAGCAGCCGGGCCAGAGGTGGGAGCGCACAGGGTGCCGGTGCCGAGGGAAGGGCGGCGCGGCGGCTGCCGGCTCTGCCCGCTCGGCACCGGCACGGCTCCGGCGCCTGGCGGAAGCGCAGGAAGCCCGAAGGATGCCTGCAACAGATGTGAGCATCCCGAGCCAAGGGGGAGGACAGCGGGCACCCGGGGCAGGCAGCACGCACGGAGCAGGAGCCGTCGCTCTCCACTCAAACCCCGTCCCTGCTCCTCTCGCGGGCGGCAGTTCCAGAGCCGGTGGATAAGCAGGGGAAGCAAAACTAAGCCGGATCCACCAGCCCAAAACAGGGCTTTCCACCTCCCTCCTGTGCTCTGCTTACCGTGATGCTGCAAGCACAGAGAGAAAAACCTGGATTTTAAAAGAGCAGGCGTGAGGCAGGTGAAACAGAGTACGTGGAGGAGCTGCACCGAAATGGTCATCGGCCCCATCTGACCCACCAACAGCTCCAACCCGAGTTAAAACGTGTAACGTCAGTCCATTACCACCCTCTCTATATGCTAAATGGATTATATTTGGTTCAGCTAACACGAGAGAGAGCACGCGAGCGGCTCCTGAGTGATTGCACGGTGTGGGAGAGACAGAGTATTTGGTGCTGTCATCCTCTCGCATTCTCCTTCCTCATCGCAGGCCAGCAAAAAAAATTTTAAAATTCCTATAAACGTCCAGCTGTCCAGCAGAAAAGGGTCAGCTAAGCCACAGGATTTGGTAAAAAATCAAGGAACCTTAAAAAAAGTCAGATAAGTGACTCTATTACATCCAGGTTTGCGTGCCGCAGGCAATGAGTTAGCAAGGTTTTATGGAGAATAACGACAGTGGTTTGGAGGCAGCCCGAGCCCTGACCCCAGCTGCATCCTCCTCCCCCTCCAGCCGGGTCCAGACCCCCAGACGCCTCCCCCGCCATCATAGAAAAAAGACTTTTTGTCTCGTTGGCTGATTTGGGATGCAGGGAGCCATCCCTGGCTCAGCTGCTCCTGCAGCCCAGGGCAGAGCAGGGCACCAGCCGTGGCTTTGCCGTGCTGTCAGAGAGGGCTGCCGGCAAATCCAGCCTCGCCGATGCTCCAGGGGGAAAGCCAGACCCCAGGGCAGGGCAGGTCCTAGGAGATGCTCCAGATCTATTAGAGAAAACCATGTTTCAATCTAGCAAATTCAACCTCTGCATCAAGAGATTCAGTAAGATTTAAATAAACCCCATAAAAAGGCATTTTCTTTATAGGACCACATCATTAGGCTCTCGCCTTAACTCCACATCAGATTCGACTGCTCTATCTCAGAAATTCCCCATCCAAAATTTTCCCTGAAATCTGAGATCTCTCCTAAGATACTACTTTACTATCCAAGCAACTTCCTCAGCAGAGCAGAAATATCACCACTCCTCAACAGGTTCGGTCCTGGGCAGGGACACTGACTCTGCCAGTGCTCCCGGGAAGAGAGCTCAGGCAAGCTGGGGAACGCCCTGGGTGACAGCCAGGAGTGCCCTCAGACCGGGAGGGAGCCGAGGTCTCCCATCCAGCCGCAATTCCAGCAGTGCCTCAAGCCGCTGACGCTCAAACGCCGGCGAGCGAAGCGCTGCTAACAGGTCTTGCCTCTTCACGTGCGGCTTCGCCACCGAGCAAACGCGCGCTCGTTGCATCACGCTTCGGCATGGCACCAGCACTCCCACCTCCAGGTATTCCTGCAGAGATGCCGTGAGGCAGCCCCAGAAATACGAAAAGCAAACACCTGTGTCAGCCAAAAGCCAGCGGGAAGGGGATGCTGCAGCAAGCGGGCCTGCCCGCCACGATCCAGCAGCCGTGCCTGCGAGCGGAGAGCAGCTGCGGCCAAACCCCACCGGAGCAGCATTCCAGCTCCCAAACCGGCTCCTAGCCACCCAGAGCTGAGCCGGAGTCTCCTGCCGTCTCTGACAGCTCGCAGTTCAGCCACAACCATACTAACATTAAAACCCCCCGAGGAGGGCCCAGCCCCACGCCGGCCGGCAGCGGTTTGAGACCCTGAGCATCATCTCCCCGCACCCGCGCGCCTCTCGCTGCCCACGACCGAGGGGCTGCACCACGTCCCCTGCTCGCAGCCACTGTTCCAGCTCTGCCGGGCAGCCCCTTTCTGCACCAGCAAGAAAGGTGGCAGTGGCAAAATAAAGAGAAAAAAATAATAGAAGCAATACTTCAAGAGCCATGCCGGGCACGGAGCAGCGACGCAGCACCAAGGCTGGGGCGGGCTGGCTGTCCCACCAGGCCCACCTCCCGGAGCCTGGCTCTTGGCTGCAGGCACCTTCCTGCTGCCCAGTAAATCCATGACCAAGCGGGAGATGGGGAAAAGATCCCAGCCCACCGGCACGGACCGTGCTGAGAGGACGCGCACGCACCTGCTCTGCGGCTCCATGGCCGGGCCAAGCGTCCCCCGGCTCAGTTCGTCCCCAGAAACGGAGACCACCTGCCCACGGCTGCCGGCGCATCCATCCTCCGCCGGGGCTGGGAGGAGGAGGGCTGGCAGAGGCGGCTCCGCGCACCGCCACGGTCCCCGGAGGCGGCCCCACCGCGGCTCCGGGGACCAGAGGGGACCCAGACGGCACTCCGGAGACGGCCCCCCCGCGGCCCCGGGGACCAGAAGGGACCCCGGAGGTGACCGCACCGCGGCCCCGGGCAGGGCTCCGCGGGGAAGGGGAGCCGAGCCGGAGCTACAGCTCGCCCCACGCGGATGCGGGCGGGTTCCTTCCTCCATCCCCGGCCCCCTCCCGAGGGCACGGGCTGCCAGCACCGCCCGCGGGCCGGGTACCCCGGGCTGGCGCAAGAGGCCCGGGGCCACGGGGCCGGGATCCAGCCCCGTGCCGGTGCCTTACGGCGGGGGAGTCGCTCCCCGCCTGCCTACCAGCTGCAGACACCGCGGGCGGCGCAGGGACCCTCGGCACAGCATCCCACCCGCTCCCGGTAGTCCCGGTCGCCGCTCACCTTCCACGGCGGCCGCGGCGGCGGCCAG
>VXBT01001864.1:84377-159775 GCA_013400235.1 Oriolus oriolus
CCCGGGCCCCGCAGGGCCGGGACGCGGCGGGGGCCGGGCGGGGACAGGAGCGGGGACGCGCCGGCAGGGCCACACCGCCGCAATCCCGCTCCCCCCTCTCACCTCCGAAAGGAATCTGGAGCGAACCGTCAGCCCCACAGAGACGTGGCCCCTTTGCCCAGCCGCCCCCAGCATGGCCGCTCCCCTCAGGCTCAGACACTGCGGCCGCAGGGGACGCAACGCGGGGCCCCTTCAGCCTCCTGCCTTCTCCACCACCACGCTCACCCTTCGCTGGGCATCGCTGCGGGCCCCGCGGCCACCTGAGCTCCCAGGAGCAGCGGCCTCGCTCGGGGGACACCGCGATGCTCAGCACCCCTCAGCAGCAGCCCTGTCACTGCCAGCCCAGGGCCGTGCCCTGCTACCCACAAGCACAGCCAGAAGCGATCTACATCCACAGCCTCCAACAAGAACCACCCAGAAGGGCGCTCGCCCGGTCCCGCTCACCCCACGCACCGCCCTGGTCACCCTTGGCAGGGCTCGGCATCCCCCGCTGCTCCGCTCGCACCCCACAGCGAAGCTGAGCCCGGCGCTCCTCCTCGGGCAGCCGTGCATCCCAGCACAGGCGGGTTGGGAGGAACGGCGCGGGCAGGGCAGCCGGCGAGGGCTCATTCCGGTCACGGCCGCACGCCTGCCGCCACGGTGGGACCAGAAGCCCTGCAGAGACACCGAGCGCTGGGAAATCGTCAGCTTTTCAGGGAAAGAGCGTGCAAAAAACAGTCAGCGGTGCCACGGGAACAAGAGTTTTCCTTTTGCGGTTGTGCAAAATGTATTTTCAAGCAGCTCCTATTCAGCTGAGCAAATAACAGAAAAAATTGCCAAGAACCTTCTGGCTAAGTTTTAAGGAAATTTGCTTTCATCTTGACAACCCTTCTTCATTTCCTTCCCATGAATAATCTCAGCAATCCAGTTTACTCACTCAGAGGATCACAGAAAGAAAACTGTGAAGTAAATGTCAGTATTATTTGCATCTTTATCCAGTCTGCCATAAAAGCAACACCATGTTATTTATCTGATCTAGCACAACTCAGTAACAGCTCAAGTATAGAATATTCATGATGTGCAAAGCAAAAAAATGTTAATCGTTTGAGAATACAAGAGGCGAAGAGCTGAGCCTGTGAGTTATCCAGGAAAGTGCCTCAGTTTGGGGGGGGTTTTTTCCTCCCAAATAATAGTTATCAACTGAAAAACTTGCATTCAGAAACTAACGTTTGACCAAAAAAAGCCTGACAATTTTTGCAGGGTAAAAAAAAAGAATAATACATAAATATTCTTCTGATTTCTTTTCAGCTGGCCAAAGAGTTGGCTGCGCTGGGTGAAAGCCAGCTGTGTTTGTTCAAAATGTTTTCTGTTCCGTCAGCCTTGCTCCGAGTCTCCTAACAGCAAGGCTTTGCTTCTCCTGGAGGACACGACTCCAAAAAAGCCGTGTACCATCTGGGGGTGGAAGTGGGAAGGTGGCAGCATCCTGTCACAGGGCCACTCTTCCTTGCACACCCAGTGGGATTGTCACCACCTGCCCCAGAGACAATGCCCACTAGTGTCACCTTGGAGGGCACATCAAGGGCATTAAAGCCTGATGGGGTTTTGGGCACATTTTGCTCTATTTTCCTGTCTAAGCCAGCCACGTGTGGGAGGCAAGCACCCCACAGAAGGCAAAACCACCCTCCGGGCTACCAGCAACCTCCAGTTGTGCCCACCAGGCCCCTGTGCGGGAAGGACATGGGGCACAGACCTGCTCAGAGCATGAGCGGCCCCCCAAGGGAAGGCTTTGGGCGGTGCCGTGCCCGGGGGGCACGGCCGGTCCCTCTGTGCTCACAGCCCGCAGCGCATTGAGATGGCGGCAGTCAGCTGCCAGAATTAGCTCTGTCTTAATTAACAGCTTTGCCTTTGTTCTCAGATGCTGCTTCAGGCGATGCCAAAGCCTTTGTGAAGGATGAAGATCTGGGATTCCAGTGAAAGGAAGCATCAAGACTTATCATATGGCACGGCACAGATCTCCTTCTCAAAAAACCCTCGTAACCGCCTTCGAGAGCAGAGGGGTCACAGCCTGCGCCGCTCCCCGTCCATCCCCACCACACTGGCTGTGACAGGACCAGCCGAAGCACAAACATGAATCCCACCAAGCCATCCTTGTGCACCTGGTGGCAGCAACCATGCTACAAGGGAGGCTCTGGAGGGGTCATCCCAAATCCTTCGAGCTGGGAAGCAGCAAGCCCACGCTCTGGGAGCCTGACATCTCCTGTGACAGCAGGTGGAGGGGGACCAAGGCTCCTGCCCTGCACCAGAGCTACCACCCAGCTCAGACTGGGAGCTCACTGGGATGGTGCCCTTGGTGGCAGGAGGATCCTGTGAGCTGCTTGCTGACACAGGAGCGGCTTGGAGCAGGATAAAGGTCAAACAAACCTCCCCTGCGACAGCCTCGCAGAGCAGCAGAGCTGGCAGAGGACACGGGAGCCTCCCCAGGCAGAACAAGTACGCAGCTAAAGCAGCAGTGACACTCCCGGTTTGTTTTCCAAGCCGAGGCCAGGCCTGCAGGGAGGGCAGGAAGCTTTTCACACAGCGCAGGAGCACTGCTCCTGCATCCCTAATCCTGCCAAGGCAGCACAGGCTGCTCCCAGCAGCTCGCCTGTGCATTAATTGTAGAGGAAATCCTGCACCTACAGCATCCTCCCAAGAGTCAAACCCTGAGGAGCTGGTAAATCCTCTTCCTGATAAGAGAGGCAGATCCCTTCAATATTCCAGCATTCCAGACTTGTCTGGTGTGTGCCACATCACAAGAGCCAGGTGAGACAGGTAACAAGGGCAATGCTGGCGAGCAGCATCCAACCCCTGCAGCACCTCCTGCGCAGTTGAACTCCTTCCTGCGAGTCCAAATAAATGTAATATGATGTAATAACATTAATTAGCAGCATTAAACGTTCAGTGCATTCAAGGCACAACTCAGCCACTTGGCAGAGTGCAGCCCAAACTGCTTACTGTTCTCCCAGGGGAAATAACCTCAGGGAGACCTCTGGGCTTTAAAACCATTGGGAAGCTGAAGGGAGAGAGGGAGGGAGAGAAGTTATTGTCCTCTCCAGGCATTCACAGAAAATTCAGGTGTCTTATCAGAGCAGAAGAAGCTGTAGGAAGGACAACTCCTTTGTCATGTGAACAATTTGAGGACTAAATTGAAGCGAGACGTGAAGAAAAAGTAGGTGAGATGAAGGTTAATTTGGCAACCAGAATGAGAACAGAGGGAGCTGGGGTATGGAAGAGTCTATTAATTCCCTGGGCAAGAGAGGCAGCCAGAGCCGGGCCACAGAGTAACTCCCCGCACAGTACTGAAAGATAAATTGCAGGTTCTGCTGGTGGAATATTCTGTTTATTAAGTTCCAAAATAGGAGACAGTCGAGTGCCAAGTGCCTCGAGCCTCTTGGTGCCTGAGAACATATCAATCACTGGGCTGTGTTCAGCGGCTCCGGTGTGACACCAGGCACCACGGAACGGGATGGACACGCCACGTCCTCCCCTCCGCACTGCCACGGAGACAAGGAAGGAGGCAGGGGAAGCACCTGCTCCTCCAGCAATGGGCAGCAATGACAGGTAAAGATCAGCAGTTCCTTTAGGAGCGAAAGAATCGCTTTGATTCATAGATGCTGCAATTTCTGCTACTTGGCTTTTCCTCCTAATTGGGTTTTTCGGGGCAGTTGCAAGTCCCAGCAGACCCACCAGCTGTGGGACAGCACAAGCACAGATCAGCCATGCCGCTGTCTCCTCGTTTTCCCTTTCTTTCTAGGATCTCCAGGTGGAAGGATCTCTTTGTTCCCTTTGAAGGCAGAGGATTAACAAAGGCAAATGCAAAAGAGAAAAACAAAAACTCCTTTGTCTGAGAATGGATGACATCTTTTTATCTGTTTCTAATCTGGCTTCAACTTTCATTTCTTTAGGAGGGGAAAAAAAATCCAAAGATTAAATTTTATGCCAAGGCAAGCTATAATAAGTGACAGAAACACTCCATCTCCGGGTCCCTGCTAGCTCTGTGAAGTCAGAACATTCACAAGGAAGAAAGCAAAATATAGACAGACAAACACTTTCAATGGAGATTTAAAATAAAAACTCTCCTCATGTTCCAAATGCAAAAGCTACAGAAAAATATGTCGCTCCTCCAAGGAAATTTCATTATCTTGAAGTGAAATGCAATTTATCTTTGGAAGCTTTAAAAAAAAAAAAAAACAACAGGGAGGGGAACCTGCCACAAGAGTTTCGCTTTATCGCAGCTTTTGGCTTGTCGCAGTCTGATCCATGTTCCCATATCTGGGAGCACACAGGGAGTGGGAAGTTTTTAAGGTGCAAGTCCATCCAAAGAAGGAGGGAGGAAATAGAATAGGCCGGCTCACTCCGTATCTGCTGCTTCAGGGTCCCATTCAGATATTTTCCCACTGAAATCACCCATCAGAGTGCGAAAAGCTGGCTTGGGTCAGGTGCTCACCTCGTGCACAGGAAACTTCCCATTTTTTGCTGCTTTATCGTGATGAATTTCCAATTGTCACCTTGATCAATGGTCCCATGAACACTATCATAAGGGTAATATGATTTTTCCCCCCGATCCTATCGCTCACAGGGTAATTACATGGATGACTGCACTCAAGGGCAAGAGCATGTGTCCTGCACCTTTGCACAGAGCACACAAGTGCCTGGTACTGCTGGCATCACCAGGGCAATAACAGCAGTTTTTTCTCAGGTAAGAGCAACAAAACCAGGAACATTCAAGGCCCCAAACCCGCTAGTCACACATACAAGCCAGTGAATGTCTCTGCAGGCGTTGCAGCCTGCCCACTGTATTGATCATCAATCTCACAGACACAGCAGGCAAAGGCCAGAAGGACCTGCTGCACCCCCCGACCTCCCTGCGCACACCAAACCTCACCCAGCAAGTTCTGCATTGATCATTTCACTGCTTGCGAGGGAAACCTGCCTCCCAACCAGGTCTTTACCGAGGCACTGCGTTGATAGCCCGGGGGCACGTTGGAACTGCCCCAGCAGTGCCCCCGGGCCCCTCTGAGCAGGGATCGCAGGCACCACAGGGCAGGTGGCACTATCCAAGCAGCCCTTCCCACCGGCACTCCCAAGGGATCAGCTGCCAAGACCACGAGATCCCGGCTCCCATCGTGCACATCCTCCGGCTCAGGGAGGGGCTCACAGTCACATGAGGAGCAGCTGAGGGAGCTGGGGAGGCTCAGCCTGGAGAAAAGGAGGCTCAGGAGGGACCTTCTCACTCTCTACAGCTCAGCAGGGTGGAACCAGGCTCTGCTCCCAGGGAACAGGCGACAGGACAAGAGGAAACAGCCTCAGCCTGCGTCAGGGGAGGTTCAGGCTGCACATCAGGAGGGATTTCCTCACTGTAAGGGTGGTCAGGCACCAGAAGGGGCTGTGCAGGGAGGTGGTGGAGTCCCCATCCCTGGAGGTGTCCAAGGAACGCCTGGACATGGCACTCAGAGCTCTGGGCTGGGTAAAAAGGTGGGGATCCATCACAGCTTGGACTCGACGGTCTTGGAGGTGTTTTCCAACCTCAACGATTCTGTGATAAGCCTGCCAGTGAGCTGCACATCCCTAGCTCTGTTCCATGCATCCCCATCCAGGGAGGGGAGGAAGACTCTCTTTTCTGGCAGGAAGGAGGACAGATAACTTCCAGGGACGTGATAAGTGCCCCAGCCTCAGCTGCCACCCCTCCACAGCTCAGGATGTCCAGGCACTCCGCAGAGCCACACACAAGCGCAATTCTTAAGGCAAGCTGCTGGAAGAGGGACAAAGGGAGTCCTCGCCAGGCTTGATTGGCAGGAGACATCAAGAACCCCTCGAGAGGGGATTTGAGGGAGTTTTGCATTTCAAACGGGGCAGGCAGGCAGAGGTTTACCCAGAGTGAAGAGGGAAGCAGCGAGGCTGCCGTTTCATCGTTTCATCGGTTAACATCCTGGAGCTGCAAAGCTCAGAGATAATTCTGCCTCCGTCCTCCAGAGAGTTCGGGTCTGGGAGGGATGCCAGAGACGTGGCAACTGGGAGGGGATGAAATTCCTTCACAGAATCCAAAACAGGCAGTGAAACATCACAATATTCTTCCTCCCTTTAAATAAGTGACTCTTTGATGCTGACAGAGCCTGTGGAAACGTTATTTCTTTTCGTCTAAGTGGAAACAGGAGAACAGAGAGGGTGATACAGGTGGGGGAAGAAGAAACACAGCAACAGCTTCTTTTTTACCAAAATCAGACCTTTTTGATCAAAACCTGCAAAGACTTTTGATCAGGGTCTGTAAGAAAAGCTTTCAATTGTTACCTGTATTTCTATTTTTAAAAAGCCAATAAGGACATCAAATTATTTCTGTTTACAAATATCAGGTTATAGAAAACCAATAGGAAAATCTGGATTTGGATTTTAAAAAAATAAAAAGGAAGCTGAAAGAGATCTTTCAGCCAGAACTTGAAACTTATTCAGAGGTAATTCTGAAAATTAACTGTGGTGTGTTATAACAGCTTGTGTAAGACCATCATTTGTGACCACATTATTTCATTGTGGGCAGAAGGACAATCCCCACCTGAGCAGCATCCCGTGCTCTCCAGCTCTCTGCCAGCTTTGCACTTGGGGCGGCTGCAGCCAGCTGGGGACAGTGTCAGTCCTCACCAGGAACGGCCAACACAGCAGCAAGGCAGCTCTTCAATTACAGAGGAAATTGTCCTGATGAAGCCTGAACACATATGCTGCCTCTCTGCAGGCATTCCTCCCGCGGATGCCACGGTTCATCCCAGCCCCCTTTCCAGGCTGCGCATCCCCGGCTCCAAGCGCGGACCCAGGGAGGGGCAGCTCAGCAGGGCCATCTCGCAGAGCTGCTCCACAGCCCAGCACAGGTCACTGGGGCGGTCTGTCCCCGCTGCTACCGTCTCAGCACTCCCCGAGATCCCCTACCCGAGCAACAGCGGCCGGATCCGGCCGTGGATCTGCACGGATCCCTCAGTCTGGTGAAAGGGCTCCCGGCTGGTACAAATTCGGGAACACCCAGGCGAGGAGAGCCGCTCAAGGCTTCACCCAGGCCAGCCATCTCCTCTCCCCACTTACTCATCAACCGGGGCTGGGGCCAGACACCCCGATTTGCTGCTGCCCGGGCTGGGGACCAGCACCCCGAGTCCTCTCGGGCCACGCAGGTGGCCGAGGTTTTCCCCCACCAACCTCTGGAGGTCAGCAGCCGGCAGCACTGGGGCTCTGCACTGGCGGCTGCCGCTGGAAAGAAATAAAACCCGGCCCAGGAAAGCAATGGAACTCGGGGAAAGACCCAGTGGCCTGGACACAAGATGCTCTCGCCACACCGTAGGTGACCCCAAATAGTTGCAGGGGCTGGCACACATCCTCCCTGCACTGCTCTCCTTCCCTGCAGGCATGCAGGAGTGCAGGGCCTTCCTCATTAATAGGAAATGATTAATTTCCAAAGCCTGCTTCACCCATTTAATATCTTTGGGTCTCGTGCCAATTCGTCCGCAAGCGAGCCCCATGCTGGGAACAGGCACGAATCCCCATTTCCCTTTGCCAGCCTCCAATGTCATTTGCTCATTTCATGTCTGAAGGACGCTACAGCAAACCCTTTACAGCTAAATCATTACTGATTTTACGGAGGTTACAAGTTGCTGGTAACGTAAAAAAACTCTTGGTAAATTTATTACACAGAATCTGACATTGTCCTGCATAAATACCCATGTTCCTGGTAAATAACAGAGATTTCTAGACAAAGAGAGACACCAAGAACTTAGGCAAGTGAATTGGAGGTATGGAAGGAAGGACATCCACACCCCCTTGTGCAGAGCAGGAAAGGGAGTCCTTGCCTTCACCTGGTCCGAAAAGGTAAAAACCAAAAGAGGAAAGTAGGAAAAATCCTCCTGCTTTCCACAGCCAGGCAGGGAAAGGCAGCAGCTCTGTCAGGACAAGGTGGACACCTCTTCCCAAGGACTTGAACATCACCAGGAACTCACAGCTCTGCTGTGTGCCAGAAGCTAAATATTGACCAAAAAGGTGGATTTTCCCCCCAAATGAGGCTGTGGCAAGCTGTCTCCTGGCTGGTCTACAGCTCACTCTTGGTTAGCTAGAAACAAGCGTTCCTGCCCTCTGGAAAAGAGCTCCCATCACTGTTTCCATCCTACTCTCTGGGAAAGCACAAGCCCGACTTTCAGTGAGGATCATTAATCTCATTGTTTTTAGATGACATTTCCAGGTGTGTTCTCAGAGCTCCAGGCTCATGGCACAAGCACGGACAAGTGGAAGGGTCCACTGCGCACCGATACAAGATCCCTCCCCGAAATGGATGGAAGCAGACGGCAGGTAACGAGCCTGGAATTGTGGTGGTCAAAGAGGACAAATGGAGGATACCTGGCAGCAGACATCTCCCATCAAGGGTAGGCTGTGACATCCCAAGAGCTCGCTGACAGCTCAGCCACATCACCCAGGCTCAGGGCAGAGGAGCAGACAGCCAACTCCAGCCACTGCTCTGGTGGAAGGAACAAAAGGCCCCTACTTTGCCAGAGGGGACAACAAGCACCGCCTCAGCTACTCAGAACCTCCTGTAGCACACCTGGGCCCCTCTTTATCCTGTAGCCACGTGGCAGCTGAGACTCATTGCTTCCTAGCAGGGCTCCTCTGCAGCTGGAGAGCCCTGCTGGGGAGCACCCACAGGCAGTGGGCACCACCTCTCCCTACTGTCCCACCTCCAGCTCTTCCTCTCCAGGTGACAGCTCTCAGACACCAGGTGAAAGCTCTCCTCCTGCTGCATCAAGAGGAGCTCCTCAACTTTCTGAGCTGAGAAAGATCCTTCATAATCAGGGGGAGGGGAGGCTGTGGCTGCCCCATCCCTGGAAGTGTTCAAGGATGGGTTGGACAGGGCTTGGAGCAACCTGATCTAGTGGAAGGTGTCCCTGCCCATGGCAAGGAGGTCTGAGATGATTTTCAAGGTCCTTCCCAATCCAAACCATCCTGTGAGTGTCTGATTGGGTTGGGTTGATGGATCGTGACATGCTCCCAACCCAAACTGCTCCACACTGTGACTGTGGCCAGGCAGCCACAGGGCTGCCACCAGTACCTTCGCTGTCCCCATCCATCAGCATCTCCTTCCAAACAGCAACTTCCATTCTCCCACAGTATTGCTCCCACTTTCCCTCCAGGAATTTCAAGCATATCCTGGTGACATCATGCTACACCCCCTTCCCCTCCCTGCCCTTTCATTTCTTTCATCAAAGTTTCTTTTCATCTCCCACCTCCTTGCTCTGGGGTGTTTTGTTCACCTCTGGCCGCCCGCAGAGCTGAGCCGCTGTGCTGGGAAGGGCTCTGCACCCGGTGTGGAGGTGGGAGCCCTCCCAGGGGGAGCAAACCCAGCGTCAGAGTAGCTCAAAGTCCCCCCTGAGCCTAACAATCTCACTACAAAGGCCACAGAGTTACAGCAGAGCTCCGTGGGAAGAGGTGCACATCTTTGTGTATCAGACAAACACATCGCCAGAAAATGGAGACGTGTATTGAAGGGTGTTTAACACGGTGTTCTAACTGTGGGAGTCTCCACACCCACGGGCGTGCTCGGGCCATGCCAGCACAGGGAGCAGTGATCCTGAATGCTAAAGGAGGAAACAGGGAGGGAGATTCCCCGGGCTGGATGGGCAGACACAGCTGGAGGTGCAAAGGTTATCTCCAGATTGCAGGTGCGATGCTCCCACCGGCGGGGTGTGGAGACGGTACAACACGAGAGCGAGACCTGGGAGAGGGAGAAGAGAGAAACCTCAGCAGAGCAACACCTTTCAGCCTCTTTGGCAACAACAAAATCATGCCTTCATTTCAGATTAGCTGATTTCTGTGTGCATTTGGTTTGTTCGAGGGTCAGTACAACCATGTAGGTTTGTGTGTGTGTGTGTGAAGCAGAATACTGACCCCTTTTGAGGCTATTCAGAGTTACATTTAGCTCATTCTCTTCATTTATCTCAAAATACTATGGAAAAATCTTGCAGAGCGTGGCCAAGCCCCTTCAGAGGGATAAAACACAGGGTTTGCCTCAGTTTTGCTGCTCCAGCCCACGTGGCTGGCAGCCGGAGGCTGCAGCACGCAGGCCAGGCTGAACTGGGGGTGCTGGGACAAAAATACACTTTTTCCCCATTTGCACTGAATGTTGTCATTTTGCCAGACTCCAAGCCCCCACAGTTGGTTGCAAATCACCCATCAAAGAAGGAAAAAATCCTTTGCTCCCCCTCAGCACCAGTGAGCCAGGCCAACATATGCCAGAGCCTGGGAAAGGGGACTATGCTGCTACCTCGAGGGCAGGCAGCACCTTGAGGCTGACACACTCCACCCCTACCTGTACCTGCAATTTTACAAACTCCATAAGTGTATGTATCAAATCATCTATTTACATTTTTTCTGAAAAAAATAACCAAAAGTTGAGAGGCACAGCACAACAGACAACCTTAGCTGTGAGCCGCTGATTTTTCTATGATATATTACACCCGAATGTGCCGGTGCGGTGAGCAGAACGTACCAATTTGGGTAATTGGTGAGGGCCTGAGAGCACGCACACACTGCTGATCTGCCCTAAATGTATATTTACAGTGCGGGTTGTTTGCATTTCTGATGATCTGCGACGCCAGAAGTTAATCAGCTCCTCCAGCGCACGCAATCAGCTCCGCGGTGTTCTCCTCTCTGGTGTGGGGGAAGCCACTCAGACTGTGCTTTTAGAGCTGCCAAACACCATTAAACTGTTACATGGAGCAGGGGGAGGATGCTGCCAGGACCAGGCACTGCCCAGGTGCTCCCTTGGGCCAGAGGACACCTGGGTGACACAGGGAAATGTGGGAACAGCACTGGGACCCAGCGCTGACCAACACTCCTGATGGGCCTGCACTAACACCTTGAGGCTGGCTTCAATTTAAGCCTGAGTGCTGGCTCAACTCTTCCCACTGGATGTTAGCATTCCCATTTCCTCACCTAAAATCCACTTGAGTAATCAACTGTAAAGCTAATGACTGGGGCACCAAATCAGCAAAGTACTTGAGCACATGCTGAAGTCCCATCGAGAGAAATTAGACCTAAGCAGACACTTTGCTCCAAGGTGAGGGGGCTTTGTGTAAAAAGTCACAAGAAGGCTGTTCAAAACAGGTGTAACAGCCTGTGGAAGCAAACCATTCCCACTTGAGTGGCTTCCAAGCATCCTGCTCAGCACTCACAAGGACCTGTCGGAAGCGTGGGAAACCTAGAGCTTTAGACTTGAGTTTATTTTGTTGGCAGCCAAACCTGAGCAGGCTTCAGAGGACAGTCCTGGAACGTGCAGGCGGCTCCCATGTCCTAAGTGCAGGAGAGCACCTCCTGGAGTGCCCTGAGGTGGCAGCTGGGGCACGGATGGAGGGTGCAGCACCCATGGGCACCCCAGGCAGGACCAACACAAGCAGGATCTCCACACTGGGATTGCCCAGCGAGCCGCAGGCAGGCCCTGCTCAGCACTGCTCCCTGCAATGAGATCCAGCACTGCTGGGCAGCAGGCGGGCAGGGTTACAGCCCGGGGACCCCAAAAGGAGCCCCCTCCCGCCAGCAGCACTGCCCGGCTTTTCCAAGGAAGGACTGAGTGTGCACATTCCCCCCGCGGCCACGCTCCCACCCTGGCTATCCCCTCACGCCTGTTCCCCACATCTCACCCCCCGGCCGCCTCCCGGTCACGCTCCGAGTGACGGGAAGAGCGCAGATCAAGTTTCCCTCTGTATTATAGAGCAGACATCTCAGAGAACAGTTTTTGGGGCCGATGCTGCCAAGGACAGCACCTCGCTCTGGCAGGTTGTGCAGGTAACCCCCCGGCACGGTGACACCGAGCTGTAACTTGCCTTAAGTGTGGGATTTTACAGCCCCACACGGTGTTAATGTGTATCGATATGCACGTACATCAATAACCGATGTGTTCCAAGGAGACGGTTTCCCTGGAAGTCTTCCAGCATCTGGATATCTTTATTACGGTGAGTTACTTAGGTCAAAGCCCTAACTTGCGTAAACTGGCACAGCTCTGCTGAAATCAATACCCCTACGCCAGCTCCTGCTATTTGATGAGGTGGCCCAGGATCTCTGTATTGGTTTTACTGTCTCCCTTCATCATCTGCCCAGTTCCCATCTCTTGTATTTTTTCAGCTGATTTTAGTTTTGCTTGTGGAGTCCTGGGCAACAGCTGCAAGCAAAGAGCAAACCACAAGAGCTTCACCTGTAAGTGAGCAGTCCAGTTGCGTTCACCACCTCAGGGAGGATTTGGTCTCTTTGGTCTCCCAGCACCTGGGGATTACTCCTTGGTTTCCAGGAGATCCCCATGTCTGACATTTCCCCTTAATCCTTCTTGGTGTCCAGCTCAAGGGTCAAGCACAAGACCAGGCTGAGACAGGGAGTACCATGGGGCATTCATGCTCTCCCACGTTCACCCAGGGTGCAAAGAAACCTGTAAAAACCAGGAAGAAGCCTTTTCTTACAACAACCTCTTGCAGAAAGTCAAAAGCAAAGTCACAGACATCTTTCACTGCGGCAGGAGGGTGAGAGAGAAGGCCCTGCTCGGCCTCCGCAGGGGGAGCGAACCAGTTTACGTGCTAATCCCAGTGTGAGCAACCAGAGCTGGCACCAGCCGGGGCCACTTGTCTGACTTCAGCACTTGGCAGGGAGGGACGGATGAACAAAAATATGTAGCACAGACCCCGGCTGCCCAAAGCCACGGGTCGTTTGCTGTCAGCAAACGGAGCCAGACGGGAAAATAAATACAGAGAACATCTTGAATTTGGAGAGCGGTTCCTGCATGGCTGCAGGGCTCAGCAATGCCCCTGCCCAGGCTTTTCAGTGCCCATAGCACATCTGATGTGTGGCCAAAGGCAGGGACAAAGCTGCCATCCCTCCCCCAGCTCACATGTGTCCATGCAATGCTTCCAAGCTCAGGGATTTGTTATTTCTGGGGAAAAAACCATAATCCTGAGGCCAGAGCAGAGAAGGAATGAGGGCAAAGAAGGGATTTTGGCAGGAGGGTGCTGGAGGATGATGCTGTGAAAGGGTTATATTCCAGGGAAGGCAGCCCGATGCTCCCATGGGACGGGCAGTGCTGTCCATGTTGACAGCCTGGATCCAGTGTCTGTGCCCACAGATGCCTTTGGAAGCACCACCTGTACATGTGTAACATCCCGGCACTCCGTGCCAGTGTGACAGGGCTGGCACAGGGAGGGAGCGAGGACAGGATGCGAGGCAGCGGGCACATCTAAATAAGGCCACAGAGGTAAGGGCAGGACCCCTTTAAGCAGTTAAAGTTTTATTTTAATAGATACCCCAAGGGGGAAAACATTCCCGATGGTAAAGAGCAAAACAGGTACCCTCTTTTTCCAAGGCCGGTTTTTGCAGCCGGCTTCCCTGGAGAAATGAGGCACATTTGCATCCAGCCCCACTCCCTACCCCACAATTTTAGAACCTACAGGTTCATTTTAGCCAGGTCAGAGGCGGGGGGATGTCTTTGGGAATTTCTACTCCTACATTTTGTGTGTTTCTCCACACTTCCATATTTTTTGGAGAATCATGGCGCCACCTGCTCAAACACATATGATATCCTTTCAGCAAAAATACCCCGCCAAGTTCAGACTCATATTTCAAGCTGTCCCATTAGGCTTGGCCAGCTTGAACATCATGGATCTACAAGCTCTTAGCAGGGGTTTACCCCGCCTTCCCCCCAAAAAAATCATTACAGTTCGCATTCCTGTGACCAGATCACACAGCTATCTGCTGGAAAAAATCAAGGCAGAAGGTGGTGGTGCCTTGGTGCGTTGCACACCTCGTCCAGCTCCATCTTTATGAGTCTGGACTTTGCATGGGGGTACACTCAGTGCCACTCAAGTGGACTGGCTCAAGGACAGCAAATTAAACACGGCCAAGCAAATCAGCTCTGGAGAGCCTCACATCCTCATGTCCTTCCAAAATGATTGTGAGCCAGGCCATTTTCTCATGAGGCAAAATGTAATATATCATTTTGCACACCGTGACCTGTCCCCAACCCTTCCCAAGCATTTGCTGGCAAACCATGGCGCTCGGTGCATCTGCTCCAGAACCATCAGGGAGAGCTTTCCTCTTTCCAGAAGGACAGTTCAGAGGATGGAAGGGTTTCTGGCTCTTTTTGGGGCCGATGGGAGTTTGGTATCACCCGCAGATTCCAGCATTTTGCATTCCCGGAGTGAGGAAGGTGCGTGTCCCTGAGGGGAGCGATGCCATGTGAAACGCCTGTGGGTCACTGAACAGAACCACTGCAGAAATCACTCCAGGATTTGGTTTTTCCTGCTCTGTTCTGAATCCCAGCTGGGTTTGGGCTGGAGGGGCAGCAGCTTAGGCCAGCTCCTGTTGCAGTTCCCCAGCACAGGAGGATTAATAACTAAACACAGGCCGGATGAGGAGTAGTGGGTCATGAAGGCAGCTGCAATATTTCCATTTTGAAAGGCAGCAGGGCAGGAGCTGGAAGCTAAGTGCCAATTCATATCCCTTCTGCACAACAGCATTCCAAGGTAAATTATTAGGGATGAGCTGATCTTTGCCACTTACATTTCCCATGGTCAATGGCAGATTCCAACTGCCCCAGGGATAGGGGAAACAGCACAGGAAAACTCCAAGAACACACACGAGTCCACCAGCAGTGAGCGAGTGGGAGGGATTCTTCCAACAGGGCTGGAAGGAGCTGCTGCCCCACCACAGCACCTCTTGGGAGCCTTCAGCTGAAACCAGCCCTGAGCCTCTGAGCTCCCTCCGCTGTGGCAGTGGGTTTGCTCCAGCCCGAGTAAGGCGGCCCCAGGGCTGGTTACCTGCAAGCTGGGCTGGCCCTGGGAGCCCTCTGAGCCACGGAGCCCTCACAGTATTAATAAACCTGGTGGCTCAGCCCATCACCCTGGCATCGGGCACCTTTTACTGCGGTGTACAGGCTGCTCTTATCTGTCTGTATTGGGACACCAGGTGTCCAGGATCACAGCTGGAACCACCACAAAGCCAATGGCTCTGAGCCCCAGCGCTGCCCTTCGCACACGTAACAGCGCGGCCGCTCTGCGGTGCCCGCACACAAAGACAGCCAATGTCATCCTCCCGCCGCTCCCTTAACTGCTTATCGATCCCAAAGAGCCTCCGAATGGATTTCTCTGGCTAGCTATCATCCTCCCCAGCCCGGGAGATCCCCTCTGTATTATAGAGCAGACATCTCAGTTAGAGCTTTATTTACTGCGAAGGAGCAATTAAGCCATCCCGGTTCGATTTACGGCCGGCACAGATAACCCCACTCAACACGAGCCAAGGCCAGTTTAACTTTCAGATACTCATCTCCTGCCACGTGCTAAAAACCAGCGTAAACTGTGCAATTTTTATATCCCCAGCCCAAATTCAGACCTCATCTCTGATCAGTCCAGTACAAGATGTGAAATTATTCTGTTGCAGGGTGTTTAATAGATTTCCACTGTGCTCACTGCAGTCCTGAAGTCAGAGCTCAACTCATCTGGCTTTATTTTCTGAAAGCCACATCCTGAAGCTGGTGTCTGGGATGGTGGGGGTTTAAATGGCCAGCTTCATGCTCAGGACAAGATATAAGGAATGGCATGAGCAAGGCACACCCATGGTGCCACTCCACTGGCACGAGGGCAGGGACACCCTGGCTGGCAGTGGGGGACCCAGCTGAGCATCCTGCCAGCCTTGGCAGAGGGGCTGGAAGCCAGGACATCCCTCCCAGCCCCTTCCAGGGCTGCAGCAACTCAGCACACAAAACGTCTCTCTGGTCCGAGCCTGAGCTGCTGTTCCAGCAGTTTGCCATGGATAATGTTCATACTTTACAGCTTTCCAGAAAATCACCGAGACTGATACAGATCTGCACTTTATTAGTTTTTCCAGCTATCAGCAGTGAATTAATCCAGCTGGAGACTGATTTAACTTCTCAATAATTCCCATATTTTCCACACTGTCAAAGTCATTTCCCATTACCCACAGTGGTGTTTGGGTAGCCAGGTGGAGCACCCCGACATCGCTGCATCGCTCCTTCCAGACGGCCGAGCTGCCGAGAGCCCACTGAGAACACACCTGGTGTCCTCTCCAGGTGAGAGTCTGTGGGGTTTAAAGAAAATCTCTTTTTAACTAATTCTATGTCTTGGCAGGACAGAGCACTAAGACTGGGGAGAGGGGCAAGGGTTGCTTAAGGACTTACGGAGCTGCTGCACGGCACCAGTTTTAGAACACGTTATCCAAGTGGCCGCTTTTGCTCTCGGAGCTGGGTTTAGGTCAGTAACAGTCTGCATCTCACATGCTCTCAGCTGAGGCCTTCTGCCTTTGGATCCACAGCACGTGTGCCCAATACCCCGGAGTGTGACCTGTCCTCACCTGCAGCGCTGCCCACACCGCCCGGAGCCGGGGATGCAGGAGCCCCTGCTAAAGAGTCCTTGTACCCAGCCAGCTCTCCCTTCCTGCTGATTAGCTGGATGTCTCTGTTCTTGGCCTCGTTGTCCCTGGCACTGAGATGCTTCCCTGGCTGATGGCCTGAGACCACTCCTGATGGCCCTACAAAGACGATGCCAGCACCTCCTCAGCTCCTCACACACTGCCCAGCACCCGGCACCGATCAGAGCCACACTGCAACCCAGACAGAGGGGTCTCAAGATGCTGTTTTTGATTAATCATACACTTAGAAAGGTTCTAAATAATACATAAAGAAAGAAAAATATCAACAATGATAGCCTGGCTATTTCTGAGCTAATTCTTGCAAACAGATGGGCTACACCCTGCATGCCAGCCCTGCTAAACCAATGTTACCTCTCAACAACAAATTACTAATTTAAGTAATTTGGGGTTTAATCTAATCACTGTTCCTGCAGTATTTGCACAGAGCACCTTGGTGATTACCCAAGAGACCTTTCCAGGCAGCCACACTGTGGAGATTGCACCACACCCCGTGCCAGTAAACACCTCCTCCTGCCCAACTGCAGGTGCCACCACCCAGCACTCCTGGATTTTCCAACCCTGCTTTCCCTTTTGCTTTCACTTCCTGCCCCAGCTCGTTTCCTTGTTGTCTCCCTGTGCTCCATGGCACCCGCACATTTGGGCATTTCCCGGTGCATTCACGCACGGGTGTTCCAGCAAAACCACCACACCTGGCCAGGCAGAGGGGCCTTCTCCTTTATGAGCTTCCATAAATGACACTGACACTCACCTGAGCTGGCAGGTGCAAAGATCAGCCCTGCCAGGACTATGTATTTCATCTCACTTCCTCCTTTTCCCATAACTCATCCTGTCCACTCCACGGAGAGCGAAGCTGCAACCAGTTTGACAGAGTCCCAGAAGGTCTTGCTTGCATCCTCACCTGCATGGGAAACCTCCACAGCTTCTGCATCACCTGGGCAAGGAGGTAATGACAAACCCAGCAGGGACTGATGGTGTCTTGGCAGCCACTGGATTTTAGGAATATTGCAGTATCCGTGGGTAGAGTGGGAGCACTGGGATGGGAGGTGTGCTGGAGGCTGGGAGTGCTGGGACATCCCTGGTACTGCAGACTCACCCACTTATTTGCTCTCAGATAGTGAAAACTAGAGGGGAAAAGACAAAGTTCCCTTCTAGCCCTTCAGACAATGTCTGCATGTCATTTGAGATTCTTCCAGGCAGGACAGCATTTTTGTCCCTGCCCACGGCAGGAGGGTTGGAACCTGGATGATCTTTAAGGCCCCTTCCAATCCAAACCGTTCTCTGATTCATTCTATGATTTATTGTACAGTGGCAAATTAATTTAGCAGGAAAATAAAACCATTCAGCATCTGAAATAGAGGATTATTTCCTGCAGCATTAATCGGTGGCATCAGTACCACGTAATTTGTTACCGGTGGCATATTTCTGTATGGCTTCATTTCCTTAAAAGCACGGGAATTAACGAGGTGTTTGCACAGGGAAGGGACTGGCAGGCACCGAGCAGAATGTGGGCAATCACCGGAGAGGCTTCCTGGCTGCACGGGGGCACCGAGAGTGTGTAAACCACGGCGTAAATACCACAGCTCTGCTGCCCCACGGGGATTAATCTCTGAGGCAGACATGATTCCACAGCTGAGCACCTGCCCCGCTGTATTTGAGTGCAGAACAAGAATTCACCTCGCTTTAGTGAGGTACAGCAATACTGAATCATCATTATTTGTTTCCCAGTGCCTGAGTTACTGAGTTACTGAGGATGCCTTTTCCCAGAAGGAAGGCAGTCAGGGAGCATCCAGCCCTGGGCTGTCACTGGCCCTGGGATGTCACTGGCCCCGTGAATCACAGCCCTTCTGCTGATGCCATCATTGTATTTCACCTCCTTATCTTGTGTGCACTGAGGAACTCCGGGAGGGAAACCCCATCCTTCGGCAGGGATCCAGCCCGGGGGAAGAGCTGCCGAGGGGACAATCTGCTGTTGGGGGCTGGTGGCTGATTGCTGCATGCTGAGGCCATTCCCAGGAACGGGAGAGATGGGAGAGGCTTTGAGGCCAGTCGGTCGAGGAGGGTGATCCTGCCACCCTTTTCCACTCAGGTGAGACCTCACCTGCAGTGCTGTGTCCAGCTCTGGTGTCCACAACAGGACAAGGATATGGAAGGGGTCCAGTGGAGGCTGGAGCCCCTGTGCTTTGGAGCCAGGCTGGGAGAGCTGGGGGTGCTCACCTGGAGAAGAGAAGGCTCCAGGGACACCTTAGAGCCCCTTCTAGGGCCTAAAGGGTTCCAGAAGGGTTGGAGAAGGACTGGGGACAAGGGCTGGAGGGACAGGACACAGGGAATGGCTTCCACTGCCAGAGGGCAGGGTTAGATGGAATATTGGGAAGGAATTGTTCCCAGTGAGGGCGGTGAGGTCCAGGCCTCCCCCAATTTAGCATTAAAATTAAAGGGTTACCCTAAAAAACCTTCCCATATTTTACAGGGGTTCAGAATTTATTATCTATTTTATACACATGCACTGTGGATTTATAGAAATGTGACCTTTTAAGAGCTGCCCTGTGCACTTGCTGAGCGTTACATATAAACCGAGTATGAAATATTTCAACCAACAGCTTCCAGATGATGTGTGGGTAAAATTCAGGGCTGGGGAAAGGAGAGGAGAGGCAGCCTCAGAAAGTTGTGTGCTACAGAGAAATGTGCCTCTAACCTCAGCTCTGCAGCTCTACACCCCCAGACCTCAGTCCTCGCCCTCTGAGGCTTGGGCAGGGGCTCAGGTGACCTCATCAAAGTGTGCTGAGATCCCTGAGGACAAAAAAAATAGAGTGCAATGGTGACTTTAGCTGCCAAAGTCCTAAATAACTAAACACTTCTGGGGCTGGTCAGAAAACAGCAGAAAAGTTATAGGAATTAGGAAAAAAAATCTCCTGTTTGATATTTTCTCATGGACCTTGTATAAAAGACCTTTCCTACTGATAACTTGGTAACTCCACCATCAAACCCTCACTAAAACAGGGCAGAAGCAGCTCAAATCCCTGGGTCAGAGCTGGTGACTGTGGCAGTGAATCTCCCACCGCAGGCATTGCAGTATTAACATTTAAAAAATCACGAGACCTCAAATGTCCCAACGCTAAGTCTCATGACCTTTAAGTCAACTAGATTCAGGTTTCTTTTTCTTTGACTCTTGCTGCACTTTTGGGATGGAAATAAAAGACCTTTTAAGGTTTCAGGAATGTTACAGGGAGCCTCCACCACCCATTTCTTCCCACATTTACATTCCTGATCCCCTAAATTTAATTATCATAAGTGCTGGTTTATTTTCAAGCAGTTCTTTTTCATGTTGCCGTATTTTGATAATCCTTGCTTTTAAGGCAATTCTTGACGCATTTTTAGGCTCAGATGAAATGAGTCTCCCTTTGAGGCTCACTCTGACCCAAACCAGCATTAAAGAAGTCCTGAGGTTTGTCCAGGTTGGCTCACAAGGAGTTAGGAGTGGCCTTATGTATTTTATAGGTTACAAGGAAAGCCAAGGACTGAAACTCAAAGACAGAATATTAGAAAATTCCCCAGTTCCGAGGCACGAGAGCACGGCCCCATGCTGTGCCATGTCCCTGGGCACACAATGCCCCAGCAATCCTCATTCAATCCTCTTGACACGTTTCTGCCATTGGTAACGCACTCCCCTGAAAAACCAAACCCCAGCTCAGAGAAAGCCATGCCTTGGGCTGCATTCGTTTGGTTGGCTCAAATCAAAACTGTAGAGTCAGGTGTTTGTCAGCTGCTCCTAAGTGCTGAAAAGCCCTCTCCTGCTTTTCCTCTGCGTCGCCAAGGTGTGCACTTCAGATAAAAGTCCCGTTTCTGGCCGAGGCACTCGCTGCTGCTGCCAAGAGGACGAGGACAGGCTCTGCTCCTGCTCTCCCCCATCCCCACCACCACCCCAAGCTCCTCATGGCTCCCGGCCCTTGGCATTGCCTGCTGCCACGAGCAGGCAGAGACCCCCAACACCGCCTCTCTGGACTGCCAAGAGGCACAGAATCCCCCCCAAATCCGCTGGCCACGTTCAGCAGCCCCCGCTGCCCTCCTCGCTGCCCTGCCGGCCGCTCCCCACGGCCCCGCGGCGATGGAGCCGCAGGCACGGGGACGAGGGACATCGGCTCAGCCCGGAGCAGCCACCCGGCTCAGCCGGCGGCTCCGCTTGCACGTACAGATAAATATACATGAGGCAGAGCCGAAAAGCCGCAGTCAGCTCCTCTCCGGGCCCTGCGGCTCCGGTTACGGCGCTGCCCGCGCCCCGTGGCACGGCCGCTCCCTGGGGCAGCCGCCAGCCTGGCACGGCCCGGAGCAGATGGTCAGAGCCGCTTGGCCGCCGCCAGCCCCGGCTCCTCGCCTCACACGATGCTCAGCGAGGCCACCTGGGCCTCCCGCGCACCTGCGGGCCGGGCGAGACCCCGCGGCACCGGGGGCAAAGCCCGAGCAGCTGCCGGCGGGGGGGGTCAGCACTGAGCAGTCCCCAAACCGCAGCGCCCCTCCCAGCACCACCATCTGCCGCGGGGGATCCTGCTCCTGCCCCAGTGCGAGCCACACGCTGGGGTAGCCGTGGGCAGAACTTGGCCGGCTTAAGTAAAGCTGGGTGGCGGAGGGACCACAGCACCCCAGGCGAACCCTCAAAAGCCACAATCGCCCAGTAATGAATGACCTGCCTGTGGTGGGCCGTGTTGATGCAGGTTCGTCCTGCTGCCCAGAGCTCCCAGGGAGAAACCGCTGCCCCGTTCGCTCCTCGGACAAGGGCACAAGGAGCAGAAGAGGCGCAGCAGGATATGTGTCCTGGGCTGCGGAAAGAGCAGAGAAGGGGTGGCAATGGCAGGAAGCGGGTCCTGTGCCTGGCCACCCGCCGTGGGCTGGGGACACGGGCAGGGAGTCAGATCCTGCAGCCGGGCTGCGGGGAGAGAAGCTGTGTGCAGGGACGAGCTGCGAGCACCGCTTGGTGCTTCCCTGCCCTCCCCACTGGGGACTTCGCACCCTCACCCCTAAACTGGGAGGGTTTTGGCCAAGAGCAGTGGCCGCTCTGGGCAGTGGCACTCGGGGGTGCATCGGGGTGCGCCAGGGAGCGACCGCAGCACCAACACAGCCCCGAGCACGCGGGAGCCGGACGGCCCCAAACTGCGCTCCAGGAGCCCCGAGCAGGGAGCGCGGCCATAAAGAGCAGAGCAGAGCAGAGCAGAGCAGAGCAGAGCAGAGCAGCAGCGCTCCAACTTCCTGGCGCTCGGGGAATCTTCCTGGATCGCGTTACGTTCATGTGTCCTTGGCTCATCTCTGTACAGTTGAAAAACACTGTAAGGGGAGCCAGTTAATTGGGACAGCTGAGGTCGAGAAGCAAAACCCGGGGAAGCAATTCCTGCTGAATTGGAGACCTGTTGCTTTCACCAAAGCGGGCAATCTGTCCAGCCCTGCTTTCCCGAGAGGCCCCTCCGGGCGGGCCGTGCTGGCCACCAAAGCTCCGCGCTGCTCCCAGGCTGCTCCGCAGGGTCCCGAGGAGCTGCCCGTTCCAGGTCGGTGGGATGGCGCTGGAGTCACCGTCCCTGGAGGTGTTCAAGGAACCACTGAAGGTGGCACTCAGTGCTCTGGGCTGGTTGACAAGGTGGGGCTGGGGGCAGAGGTTGGACTCCATGATCCTGAAGGTCTTTTCCAACCGCAGTGATTCTGTGATTCTGCCATTCTGGGTCACCAGACGAACCAGAAGGCAGGCAGGCATGAAGGGTGCTGGCTGGGTGCTGCCGCCGCGCTGGCACGGCTGAGGACAGCGGTGTCACTGCAGTGACACTCAGCATTTACTCCGCTGGCGCTGAGCACCCCGACCCGCGCTGCGATAGCAAAAAAGGCTCCCTGCCCCGGGGGATGTTCCCAGGCACTGCCACGACACAAATAAATAACAACAACAATGCTCCGAGGGTGGTGGGGGGGCTGTCACCCGACCCAGCGCCACCGATGGAAAGAGCAGAGAGCTGGTGCGTGTGTTTGCCCCCCGCGCTGTGAGCGCTGGCATCGGGTCCCGGCGGGAAGGGCTGGCAGGAGGGCGCGGTGACAGAGCGGAGCTGTGCTGGCACCAGCAGCCACACAACTCCCGGCTTTACCGGTGTGTCCGAACGCCAAATGCACCGAGCACGGACCCCACACCAAACGTCCAGGAGCTCTTTTCTTACCTTTTTTATGGCTGCTTATTTAAAGAGTAGTTCAGAGCGATGAAGATGCTCCAGGGTATTCCCTCACTGAACGAGGACTGGTCCTCATTTCCTTGGCTCTTTGGGGTTGGGTCTTTTTAGCTTGAATAAGCCCAGAGCAGAAAGGGACACAGATCAGGAGGGCAGGACATGCCCTCAGCCCAAAGGCACCAGCTCCAAACACAGCCCTGAGCCACGGGCAGGGAGGAGGAAGAAGCAGCTGCCATGTGCACGTCACCAGTGGATGTCCCCTTGTCACCCCTGAGTTATCCTGTGGAAGAAGCAAAACACAGGTTTGGGGGAGAACCACTCCCTTGCCGGTCTGCAGCTCCGTCACTCATGGCCTGAGAACTGACAGCCGTGTTTGTCTTGCAGGCTCTGCCCGGGCTGTGCAAGCGAGGATGACAATAAAGCCGACGACCTCAGTAAGTCAGCTGTGAGACCAGCGCTGGTGTCACAGACCACGTGGCACTGGTACTTAAAAATGTGACCTGAAGTACAGCACCCTGGGATTCATGGAGGACATGGCCTTACCTCTTCTGCTTTTCCACTTTTCGGGGATCTTGGGAGAAACAAAAAGAGCTTTCCAGTCAGTAGGGATAAACTGCAAGCGGTGGTGTATCGGGATGCAACACCAAATTACCACTGGCACTACCCCAGTTCCCCAATGTCCAGGGAAGTAATAAATTTCCATAGAATCAGGGAATGGTTTGTGTTGCCACGGGCAGGGATGCCTTCCACTGGACCACTGTCCAACCTGGCTTTGAACACTTCCAGCGATGGGACAGCCACAGCCTCTCTGGGCAACCAGCCCATTGAAGTTATAAAATATTTCTAGAAAGACAGAATAGAACCAAATGCCAGCTGGGCACCGTGGCAACCCTGGGACTTCTGTGGGTGATCTGAAGGAGCCAGGCAGAGAGGGGCAAAGAAGAGCCTCACTCCTGGGGTAACAGCCGTGCCCTCTCCTGCCCGGAGGCTGAGCCCATCACGTTTCCAAGAGGAATGCTGAGGGAACAGCGCTGTCCTTGCAGCTGCCTCAATGACAGGAATAATGTGCTGCAGAGCTAAGGGGGACAATGGGACGATGATAATGAAAGTACAGGAGTGAAAATTCATTACTGGAGATGCTCGGGAGCCATCCTGAGGGATCCCCTTAGGCTTCCTGGGCTGCTTTAACCCTCTGGGCGTGGTACTCAGGCCGATGTGCTGTGCTGCTGACTGTGCTTTCCTCCTCTTTTTCTCCCATTTCTGTACGAAAACAACATTCTCTGCCTCCACTCAGAGCGCCATGCAAGTCACAGACCCTCCGTGCCCTTCGGCACTCAGCTTCCTGGGGCTGTGCATGCAGAGCAAAAAGCATAATGGGGTTTCTGGGCAGCTGCTCCAGGAAGGAGTCCAATAACATTTTCTTCTATTCCCAGCAGCTCACATGGAGATGGGAGCAGCGACCGGACAAGAGAGCCAGCCCAGCTCCACAGGTGAGCTCATTCCCTCCCAAGGGGAGAAGCCTTCCCTGGCTGCTTTCGGGCCTCCTGGAGCAGAAGGAATCTATTTCAGCGCTGTTGATGTTGCTCAGGATGCCCCGGCATCCTGCCAGGTTTCTGAAAAGTTAGAGATGCCCATCAGGCATCTCCATGGCAACTCTGGGATGCTGATCCCAGGCGGGCGCAGTGTCCATGTCGGAGCAGCAGGCTGCCAGGTTCATCTTCCCCGGGCTTTTGGAAGGGCAGGAGGAGCTGAGAGGGGCTCTGGTTCCTCTTGATGCACTGCCAGGCTGCTGGAGGAGCAGCACATGAGACACCCGGGGGCTCTGACCTGTGGAACGAGCCAAATGGCTCTTCCCAGCTGCTGGCAGAATTCCTGGCAAAGGTACTTTCAGCAGGTTTTTTTGGAAGGTATTGGCACCTGGTAAAAGAGTTTTTGGAAGGTTTGGCTGGTGCAAAATGATTTGGTGTTTTGGGCTTCTCCCACAGCCTGGAGGTGCAAGCAGCCCATCCCTGGTGGGAGTTTCAGCCCATGTCAAACACCCCAGCACCCCCATGGCAGGGCAGCAGGAGTACAGGACACCACTGTGGTGCCGGGATTTTGGGTGGGAATGGCAGCAACAGCCAACCTGAGAGAAGGTGTGACCCTCAAAGAAGGCAGGAGATGTGGAAAAGGGCGATGTCATCCATACCTCCAGGGCCTTAGCCAAAGAAAATGAGTTTATGTGCAGAAAAAATAGTCCAGCCTCCCCTGGGAACACATTCTTCCTGCCAGCCAGCTTCACATGTTGTGAGGGACACAACAAACCTCCTTGGTGTCACTCTGGTCCTGAGAACACTCAGAGTCAGCAGCACTCCAGGTCCAAGGATGCCTATGGGCAGCAAAGCCCAGCCTGACTCACCCTGAATTAAACACATCCATCTCCTTTTGGCATTGTCACACCTCATCCCATCCTGACAAGCACCAGATTCTTCACTCAGGAGCACCTGAGATGGTGTTTGGTAGCCACAGGTCAGAGAGCCCATAGAAACACCAGGGGTACTCGTCCAGACAGAAGCCTTGCAGCCAATTCCAGCTGTTCAACTCCTGCTCCTGACACTGCAGCAAGTTTGGATGGAGCTTCTCAAACGCAAGACCCAGTTACCTCCACGCTTCTCCAAGGCAGTGGGGAACTTGTTTCTGCTGCCAGCGTTGTGTCCTCACTCACCCACCAGCTCAGGTGTCCGAGATCACCGTGAGAGCATCCAGCTCCCTCCACGGTGTGCTGGCCCCTCGGGTCAAGAAGAAATAACCCCAGTGAGGGCTGCTCCACGACCTTGCCCCCAAATGACCACCCAGGTCCTTTAGCTCTGGCCCAGGCAAACACAGCCAGGGAGCCCCCGAGGAACAGCAGCCCCGCTCTTAGGGTGTTTCAGGAAGGAAGGTTTGGAGGTTCAGCCCCCCAGGGTCCCAGGGAAGGGTTGATCCATGTCCGCTTCCCTTCAAACACCACCACTCACACTGAGCTCCAGGTATTTTTTCCAAACTTGTCTTCCATTCACCTTTGTCATTGTATTAGAGAATTCCAGGCTGGCTGGGCAGTCGAGATAACTCCTTTGTCTGCTGGGTCACCAAGAAGGGCTTTGCTCATCCCTGCAGCAGAGAGATGTTGATAAAATGCAAAAAAAGTACTTTCTGTATCTCCCAGGATATGCCACGCTGCTTGTTTAATTAGAAGGGGCAAGGCTCTCTCTTGAATAAACCAGAAATAGCCTTCCAGGGAAAAAATAACCCTGCCTGAGTATTCTGGGGGATTCTTGGAAAAAACAGCCATAAAATCTCCCCCAGTCTTGCACAGTACAAGCGCCAGAATTTTGGAGGAGGAGTATGCCCAGAAAGCCAGTGTGCTCTAGGGGAGAAACCTCCTTCACCTTTAATGCTGGTGAAAGCAAACAGAGTGTATTTTCCTCTCCCCCTTCATTTCTTCTCCTGTGTGTCTTCATCTGCCCATCTCAGGCACATTTGGTGCCAGGGGGCAGCTCTGTGGGGAGTGCTTGCCAAGGGCACAGCTAATGCACAGTTTGGGTTACCAGGGCACCTTAACAAAGGATCCCTAAACCCCCTGCGGGGTCACACAGGCCCCCACTGCCTTCAAAGGATGAGCTATTTGAAGATTAGATGAGGATTAATGTCCAATGACTGCGTGCAGCCCGGCCAGGACCACTCTGCTCATCCAGAAGGGCCAGCAGCAAACCCCAGTCCCAGCAGCAGGCTGAAGGTCAATGATCCGTGCTCGGACAGACAAGTCAGGACAGCTCTGCAGAGCCTGGCAGCCTTGGGTGGCCCAAGCCCTGCCAGCAGCCCCCTCCCTTCTCCCTGCCTCGGCAGCGCTGGGGACAGAGGCGCTGCCCCCGGGTGCCGCAGGCTGAGCCCCATCCAGCTGCCGGGGAAGGGGGAGCTCCCTGCCCGCGCCTCCCGGGGTGCCCGAGGACACACGGCCACCCCTGCAGGGCTCTGCCCCGGGGCAGCCGCTTGGTCTTGTTTGTTTTTAGGAAACCGTAGCAAAACATCCGCTGAGTGCGCAGCTGCTGAGAGCTTGTTCTCGGAGGAACAAAGAGCAGCAATGGTCACAGCAATGTCTTTTGTCACTGGAAAAAGGGAGAGCAGAAAAAGCCAGCTGAGGTATTTGCAGCTCTCTCTCGGAGCTCGGAGCTGGGACACACGCCGAGCCGCACCCCGCTCCTCACACGGCTGCTCCCACCTCTGGGCGGGCAGGGTGCCCCAGGTTCCTCGGGGAAGCACTGGTGGGCCGTGTTATGAGCCAGGGAGCAGCCAGGCTTGCCTTCTATCCCCCGCAGTCTCGCTCGGGATGCGGGACCTCCTGAGGACAGGTATTTCCCCGCGGGAGGCAGAATTCGCCTCCGAAGCGTCGCTCCCGCTGCGCCTCCAGGGGTCACAGCGCTGCCTCGGTTCTGCACCAGCCCTCGTTATTGTCTCCCTGACATCTAAACACGTCCTTGACCTCTCTGGCAGGGCTGCCCCTGCCATCAGTTAGCTCGTGTGGATACCAGGAAACTGAATACATGGGCTTATACTTCAGTGGAAAGTTCTGCTGCCGTCTTAAATCATAAAGCGCAGGTGCTGACACAGCAGAACTGCAGAATGAGGCATCTGAGCAGCCCGGGCTTGGAAAACGCCGGCAGGAGAATAAGGGCAGCTCTGTCGCAGGGAGGGAGGAAGGACAGCGAGGCCAGGAGCAGATGAAAGCTCACCGGAGTGCAGCTGTAACGTGTCACCCACCACGGATGCGTCCCCCACCTCCACAGCCCATTTGCAGCTGGGAGAGGAAACGGGAGCTGAGATTCAACGTCTGCAAATGCAAAGGAATGGCTGGGAAAAAACAGAACAAACCCCAGACTTCAGATGTATCTGCAAACACACACACGATAACGAGCTCTGAGTGAGACACCCCGAGGAGGAGAGGGATCTCGGGAGGCTGGGTGGAGGGAGTGGTGAAAGCACCCAGGGCTGGATGGCGAACAAAGGCAGCCCAGGGCTGGGCTGGCTCGGGCAGGGAGGGCACGGAGAGCAGGACAGGAGCCACGGCACAGCTGCACGTGGGGCACCGCTGGCCTCGGCCTCCCCTCTCCAGAGGGACACAGGGCTCAGAGCAGGAGCAGCAATGGGGAACAACTGCTGCAGGAAGGCTCCACAGCTCGGAGGGGACGCTGGAGCTGCTTCATGGACAGCACAGCTGGCAAGAACAGGGACACTGCTGTGACACAAGGAGCACCAAATGAAAGGGAAAAGTTTCAAAGCAGTGAGTATCAGCCATGGACCAAAGGGGTCATCAGGATGTGTTAGCTCCAAATTACATTAAAGGGGTTCAGCTTTAGATGATTTTGGTGTTGCCTCCAGCGGGGTTACAGGCCCAGGCTTTGTCTCCAGACAGCGGAGAAGACCCTGAAACATCAGGGTGTAACATGTGCCCCAGGGTGGACAGCCAGAGCAGCTCACCACACCGAGAAGAAGGGCAGCCCTAGCACTTTTTCCAATGCAGGCATCCACAACAACCTTTGGAAAAACCTTCGGACACCCTCAACCATGGCCCTGGCAGGACCGAGATTCCCAGCAGCCTCCCTTGAACAAGTAGAGGTGGAACATCTTCCCAAGACACCTTCTACTGGGGCTTTTATGGACCTTTGTGAAGGCAAAACACTTGCACAGGAGTCAAAACCCTTTCCCAGGACCGCAGCCTGCAATCTCCCTTCCCACCCAATGGGATTCAGATAACCTAATTCTTGCTCTACATTCGTACACTCCCTCTCTCCCCCAGACCCCCTGGAGAAGTGCCAGCCATGTGGTAAATACACGTAATCGTGGCACTCTGACAGCAGCTCTTGCTCCCTGGACATTAATTCTTCTCCCTGGGACCTCGGTGAACATTTGAAATCCTGCAGCAAATCCAACAAGCTGCCTTTATGTGAAAATCAACGCGGCGTTAAAAGGCTTTCTCCTTTCTCTCCTCAAAATGCAAATTTTTTCAGCTTCAAAAGTATCCTGGCCCACGGACAGACATTCCTGGTCATGCCCTTATCTCAGGCCAGTGAGGAGGTTACTTTTTTCCATGGAAAACTCATGGAGCAGGAGGGCCTGCTGCTGCTTGGGAGGCAGCAGCACCCACCTCAGGCACAGCCTGTGCCTTCCTCATGGCATACGCTGCAAATCACCGTCAGAAACCTTCCCTTTCCCCTCTCCAAGAAGAAATACAGCATAAAACAGAAGAAAGGAAAATGCAAAAGAGCCTTTCAAACCCGACCACCTTCTCCCTGAAGACTGGCATTTCTAGGGAAGCAGGAGCTCCCTGGAGGTGCTTTCAGCGTGCTGGAAACACCTTGTGGCAGGACACGGGTGAGGCTGACACAGGAGGGAAGCCCCCTCATCGCTGAGAGACAGAAAAGGAGGCTCCAGTGATGGTTACAGCCCGGCAGGAGGGGCAGTGCCAGCGGCTCCCGAGGCAGCAGCTCCCCCCTGCTCGGCTGCAGAGGCTCCAGCTCAGAGCTGCCGGGGAAGAAACGTCTGAGCTCAGCATCAGCTGGTGCCACCAGAATGCCCACCCCGAGCTCAGCTCAGGTCCCCAGCACGGCCTGGGCTGCACCGCTGGAACTGGCTCCTCCCAACATCCCCAGATGCGAGCCAGCAGACCTGACAGAGGGCAGAGCCGGAGGAGCAGCGAGGCCGGGACACGCAGGGGAATCCCTGCGGGTGGGAGGCAGGAGCAGAGCGAGGAGGGTTCGAGCAGATTTTGGTGCAGGACCTGGGCGACACCAGGCTTAGGATTCAGCCGTGCCAGTGAATAGTTCAGGAGAGCAGAGTGTCCCACCTGGGCTGTGGCGGGGGAAGGGACAGCAGGGCAAAGGGCTGCGCCCCGGGCGAGCGGCCGGGCAGGAAAGGGTGCTCCGGACTGGGCAGGAGCCGCGGGGCTCGGTGACAGGTGACAGGGGGGTGATAAAGGCCAGCGGGCAGATGGTGAAACTGTGATTAGAAAGTCACTCCAGCCATAAATCTCGTGGACCTGAAATGGAGATGGGCAAGCCCCAGATGGCTTGGAAAGTCTGCCTGGCAGAGCCCAGCGCGGCTCAGCGTGCATCTGGCCCTCTTTCCTCCTCCTCCTCCTCCTCCTCACCAGGTTTAGCCACCTCCAGCCAGCTCCTCACAGCCCTGTCCTCCTCACAGGGACCCCTGGAACAGAAATTCCTCTAATGCATGAGCCAAAGAGCAAAACCTGGACCCCAACAACATCGTCATCCATCCTGGCACGGGACTCTCGCCGCGTTACCGGGGGTTACACGCACATCCCGTCCCTGGTGCCCCCCTCTTGGCAGGGATGCTGTGGCACCATCCAGCGGGGCACGGGGGGCTCGGGGCTGTGCCGTGGTGCACCAGCAGAGCTGGATGGATGCAGGTTCCCTGTGGCCACACACGCTATTTCTGGATGCGCTGAGGAGCTGCTTAGGGCTGGATTTGCAGGCGGGCACGGGGGAGTATCAGTTGTCCGTGCTCTGGAAGGGGCTCAGGAACAGAAAAGGGGCAGGAGATTGGGAGGGGACAGGATCTATATAGAGATCCACGGGAAAACCCGTGTCTCCAAACACAGTAACCTAACACCAGGTAGTAGCACCAGCTCCCGCCCGTGGATCCGGGATGAGAAATTTCCCCACCTGCAGGCAGAAGAGCCCAGCGCTCTCACACACGTGCCTGAAAAGCACCAGCAACACCCACCAAAAGACACCCTGCCCATGCCGAGCTCCCAAACTCCTCTCTGCCAGAGGGTGCCTCTCGCAACCTTTCCCAAGGCTGCCGGAGAGCCCTTGAGCCCACAGGTGCTGTCGCTCCCCCGGGACCCCCGGCCAAGGCGGGGGCTGGCGGCACGGCCGGGACAGGGGCCAGTGGTAAAATTAGAACGCGTGTCCCTGCCAGCCCCTTCTGCGAGCTGCAGGGACCAGCTGAGCCCGTCTAACCCGCACTGTAACCCTTCATGTCCCCCATTTCGTGGGCTGGGACAGTTACTAGAAAGCCAGGGATTTGCAGGGCTTTCCTTTTTGATCAGCCGTCTCCAGCTACCCCCGAGAGCCGGGCTCGCGGGCTGATGGCGCACAGAGGTGGGGTTTTTTGGATCCTTTGGGACAGTCGGGACTGCAGCCTGCAATTCCCTCCTCTGCTGCCCCTTTCCAGGCCAGGCAGTCCTGTGCAGAGATCGACCCTCCCTGCTTCAAAGGTTCGTGTCCCCTTTCCAGCCCCTTCTCCCCACCGCTGCCCTCCTCCTGCAGCAGTTATTGTTATTGTTTACGCTCCTAAGCATCCTTTGAGTTCTGCCGGGGGACAGGATCCGAAGAGAAAGCCTTTTAAGGATTTGTGCCAGCGCCGGGAAGCGAATCCCCCCCAGCGAACAGCGGTGCTGGGGGATTTGAGTGTAGACAAGTGCTTAAAGCTGAAAAGGGCACAGAGAGGGGAGGGGAGGGAGCCGGGGGCACGCTCTGAAACCAGACCCCCCCGCCCGAAACGCAGCTCCTTCCTCTGCTTTAGGAAACGGATCCCTCCTGCGATTTCCTTTCAAAGGTGACTTGTAACCTCTTCATTAGGGTCGGCTTTGGCAGGGCCCCGATGGTGCAGCTGGCAGGGCCGGGGCCGGCTGGGCGGGGGCGCGCTCGCCGTGCCAAGGCCGGGCAGCACTCGCGGCGCAGCGGCGGCAGCACCGGCGCCCCGGCCATGCGCTGATGGGTACCATGGACTTTAGGACAGATCCCGGTGCAGTCACCATCAATCTGCTGCTTATTGTGCGCCCCGAGGAGGCAGCGAGCAAGGAGAAGGGGCAGCGAGAGGGGCAGAAGGAAGGCGGCCGAGGCGCAGGTAAGGGCAGGGCTGCAGCCGCACTCGGAGAAGAGAAGCAGCAGCTTTGGAGAGGGGTTTGGGCTTCCCCTCCTCCTTCTCCTCTTTGCACACCTGCTGCCGAACTCCAAAATGCCAGCTATTTAGACAGAGCCTGGCTGGAGCCGCGCTCGGCGCCGCGCCGTGCCCCTCTGCAGGGCGCGCAGCCCCGCGGGCACGAGCGGGGACACCCGGGGACACCAGGGCGAGGGCCGTGCCCGCACCGTGCCGTGCCCGCACCGCGCCGTGCCCGCACCGCGCCGTGCCCTGCGCTGGCCCCGCGGTGCCCCCACGGGCTCCCTGGGCTGTGCAAGGGGAGCAGGGAGAGGGCTCGGCAGCTTCGCCCCACACCAGCACCCAGTGCCCCGGAGTACAGGAGCAGAACTGTTTTGTTTGCAGCGTGCCCAGGCTTTGTCTCCGAGGATCACTGTCCTGAGCCATTTATAGCTGCAGTTTGGGACAGTGTCCCTGGCCCAGCTCCCTATCCTGCAGAGGGTCTTCCAAAACGCTACGGCTGTGCTCTGCAGCTGCAAGGGGAGCCTCCCTGCAGGAGTAACGGGAGGAGAACGAGTATTCCTGTTCTAAAACCCGGGAGAGAAGCTGAACTTTCAGAGAACCAGTCCCAGGCTAACAACTACAGGCAGAGCTATCACAAAGTTGAGTCCATGCTCCATCAAGCACGGCATCCAGCACCTGCTCAAATAAGAGCAAATCCTACCAAAGCGGCTTAGACCCGGCCTATTGCACTTCCTGCCCCCCGGTATTTCATCCTTGAGCAACAGGAACCGCAGCCAAGGCTGCAGATGAGACAGAAGGTGGATCCCGATGACACCTGGCTTCAGCTGGGATAAAGGGTTGCATGAAAGGGTTCGGGGTGCTCGGCCTTCAGGCAGTGCCAGCACTTCAGTCCAGGAGGACCCTGCCAATCTCCTGTTTGTGTCTTACAGGTTCGGAGGGTGATGGCAATGGAAACAGCAGATCACAGCCACCGCAGGGCACAGACCTCAATGGTACGTCCCCCTCTCCCTCTGGGAGAAACCAACCCCAGCCCACAGCCCCAAGCCCCAAGCTGCGCCTCCCGAGCACGAACGTGCTTCACACAACCCATCCCTTCCCAGTGCTTTCAGGGGCTTCAGTGGGGGACACAGAGGGCCCTGGGAGCCTTCCCTCCCTCCGTGCTCTCCGTGCCCCATGGGCAGGATGCACAGGGGTGGCACTGCCGAGCCCCCACACATCCATCTGCAGGGATTCTCCTGCCACGGAGCTCGGTCGGATTACAAGTGCACGGAGCTCTTACATTTCACAGCCAGCTGATGGCAGGGGAAATTCAGTGCCCCCAGTTGCTCAGGTTGCAGCCAGAGCTTCCAGAGACTTCCCCAGCACTCACACAGCTTAAAGTAGGGTCTGGGGGATGCGAAGAACCTTCTCAACCCTCTTTCCACCAGTCCTGCCTTCATCTGCCCCTTCAGAGACTGAGCACAAGGCAGGTGGGATTGCTGACCAGGAATGATGTGGCTGCTGGTTCTCCATGCTCTACTGCCAATTCCCAGCCTTCTGCCTTAAAATAGTTGAGGAGGAGCATCTGAGAGGGTGACCCCAGAACTGTGGAGCAGCTCCCAGGGAAGGGACTCAGACCATTCCACTTGCTTTCCTGGCAGTCTAAGCCTACCATGGCTTAGCAGAGAAAGACAGGGACAAAGGTAGAGCAAGACACAGGTAATTCCCACGGTACCAGGCAGTGGATTTTAGTTACACCAGGAAGGAACTTTGCATCCACAGGTCAAGCAACAGCAGCGTGCAAAAGCCACGGCTGCTCCCGGCAGGATGCCTGGCAGGAGCCCTGATCCAAGTCCCTCTGTAATCAGTGGAGGCTGGAGGCTGCTCACAGTCTGGGAGCAAACGATGGTTCATGGCAAGGCACTACTTTGGGGCTTTTTTAAAAAGCAGACAACAAAAGCCTCCACTCCAGGAAGCAGATAAATATCCTGCACTCTCTCCCTCTGTCATGCTCAAGAGGTTCTGCAAGCAGAGCTGCAGAGTCAGCCTCCTCTACGAGTGAGTAAGAGGCTGGTATTGATCATTTCTCACCCTGAATTAATGGCAGGGGTATTTAGCATGCACATGGGAATCCTTCCCTTGCAGCTCTAGCTTAAGCACAATTTAAACCCGTGAGAGGGGGGAATTCAGACACTGCAGGAGCAGGCAGAGCTTTGGCTCCTCTGGCATCACAAGGATTAATGAACTCCCCTTTCACCAGCCGTGTTAGTGTCCTGATGAGGCCTCTGACACCCCTGGTGCTGCCACAATATTTCCAAACTTACATAATGCCCAGCCTCACTGAGGCAGTGGCTGTGGCCCCACCCCACAAGATCCTGTCGCTGTGGGGACTGATCCTTGCCACGGCCCCATGGCACCAATGGACTCGGATCCACGGCCCATAGCTGCAAGATCCTGGCTCCTCCCTGGCTTCTGCTGCTGCTGGGATGGGGATGCTTTGAAAAAGAGCGAGAGATGCCCCTGGCCAACAGCCACCAGAGCGCGGAGCAAGGGCTCAATGTCCCCCGGCATTTGCCCCCTGCCTGGGCACGGATCTGTGCTGCTGCCACCCGTGTGCGCCCCGGGCACGCCAGCGCTGCCCACACCTCCCTCTGCCCCGAGGGCCCCAGGGCTGGGACACAGGGTGTTCCAGAGGGGAGAGCTTGGCATGAGGATGAGTTGCTGACAACCAGGCTGAAGTTCCTACTGCCCCCCCAAGCCCCCAGAACTGCCCTTCTCTCCCGCCCACCTCTCCAAACACCCCCTGGCCCAAGCACCCGCCCTGATGCCTTCTCCTGGTCTTAAAATTAAGAGAGTTAAACTTAGTTAAGAGGGAAAAAGGGTTTTACCTCGGTGTTTATTGAAGGATCCTCAGGGGCACTGAAATGCACATCGAAATGCACCCCGAAATGCCCCCCGGAGAAATGGCCCCCCACGATGTGATGTGTGTGCAATTATAGGCCTTGCTAATTAGCACATCTATCAAAGATTGCCCAGGGAGGGACTCCAGCAAGACCCCTCAGCGAGGAACCTTCCCCTGGCTGGGCCTGGCTTTGTTTACAGAATGTGTTCTGGAGAGGCCCTCGGGGTCTGGGGTTCCCAGGGTGTTTGGGCTCTTGGCTTAACGGGATATTGGGTCTGAGGAAAGTGATCAAACTTAAAGAATTATAACTGTGTGGGCTAAAAGCACTGAGAATGCATAAAAGCTATATAAGAGTATAAAAAAGAGGCATAAAAGAAAAAGCAAAAAATCATCATGGCATCAGCCCTGAGCAGCAGCAGCCTGGGCTGGAGGGCTCAGGCACCAGAGCAGACCTTTGCATCTGAGGAACAGGGTTCAGCTTCCTGAGTGGTTCCTTAGCTCGCTGCTGAGCACGGCTGATTTAACCCCCTCCTTGCTGACAGTTCCTCCCAGCAAGGCACTGAGATGTTTCCCTTTGTGCCCCAGGCCGGCGCAGCCCCGCGGAGCCCCGTGAGCAGACACCACCCATCACTTCGGGCCCCGACAAAGGTAGGTGGCAAGCCAAGACACCGAGCAGGGCTTCACCGAGCTCCCAACAAGCTTTTTCTCCAATAAAATAACCTCAGAACATCCCAAAAGAGAGAAAATATCCCACCCTGGGACAGCTGCCCCTCAAAGCACTTGCTGGCCAAGGACTTGTGTGGCCACTAAACACAAGGAGAACAGCAAGTGCTTCTCTGGCCTTGGAGCAACCTGGTCTAGCGGCAGGGAGCTGGATCTTTAAGGTCCCTTCCAACCCAAACCATGCTATTATTCTTTATGAAGGATATCTTGGTCAGGAATAGTTAAATTGAAAAATCATAAAAGCACCAGCAGCCATTTCATACCACCAGTTTTTAAAGCAATGATATAGCACGTTGAAAAATGCCTGTGGAATTACTTTTTTCATTTGTTAAATGCCTTTTAAACCCATTAGCAGAAGGCATTCATCACCAGTAAGTTTGTTTCTTGAAAACAAAGAATTTTAATTTATATGGGGAAACTTAGAAAGTGAAAGTTGGGGAGAAGACCAACAAAAAATAAAGTAAAAATAATCTTGAGCAATAAAAAAGGACTCCTGAAAATATAAAAACTTTAAGGAAATCAAACCATTTGCATAAAGTCTTCACTTTGAGAAACAACTAGATTTTACCTTTGAATTAGCTGACAAAATACACCAGCCAGCTCTATTCTGACACCCTCGTATCTGCAACCATTCTAGAACTGGAGCCAGGCTCTAAGATTTAAGTTTTTACAAGTTTTACAGTTTTTCTTGCCTTCTGGTTTTGGGCCTTAAAGACATTGAATCTCTCTGCATAATCACAGGAGAAACTTCACTTTTTCTAAAGGTAAATGCTGCAGAAGAACTTATTCTTTGATGAAAATGCAGATTCCCACCTAATTAGCCAGTTCCAAGAGCTGACTTTCAAGGAAAACCCCAAATGTCACGAGGCTCTTGATAAACGTGTAGGAGGCACGACTGGATGGCAGCCCCGAGGTGCATTAACATCCTGACCTTCAGTCTCCCGAGTAACCTCTGCCTGGTCCGAAACAGAAGCCCAGGAGCAAGTGGAGCTCCTCCAGGGAACCTCGGGAGCTGCAAACCCTTCTGAAATACCTGCCCAAAAATGCTGTCTCTGTCAAAAAGTTCAGGTAGTTTTTGTAAGAGATTCCCTCACTCTTTTTCTGGTATTTCCCTCTCTGAAGCTTTAAAGACCAGCGCCCGGGTTTCCAGGGGAGGTTTTTCTGGAGCATCAGGGCATACCTGGACCACAGCTAGCCAGGCCAGGATGCTGCCTCTTACAGGCAGAGGCCTTTGTCAGATATTTTAGTATCACAAGTCTAATCATTTTCATCACTTCAAGCCTTTCTCTGTTTAATTCCAAGGAAAATCAATGAAAGACATTGATCCTCTGCCTGCTGTAGCTCCATCAAGGGCTCTTTAATATGGTGATAAACCTTGGCTATCACCAGAGCTGCTGCTTTGTCTGCAGTTAAGAGCTGAGTTAAGAGTTAAGACAGGCACTCCTGCCCCCTCCTCCACATCCGGGCTCGTTTTCCCTTTTCAGGGAGTTTGTCGTCGTTTCTTGCAGGAACCCAAGTGACAGTGGAGATTCACCACGAGGACACCAGTCCCCAGCTCATCAAGAGACTCTCCCTGGGAAAAGGTACAGCTTTAAACCCCGCCAGAGGCTCAGCCCACCCTCCCTTCCCTTCGCCGGAGCCGGGGAGGCCGGGCAGGGCTGAGGGGATCCCACTAACCCTGCCGGGCTTGTTGCAGGTTCCCAGAGGCTGAGAGGACACGACAACAAAGGTGAGGCTCTGCTCGATCACGGCGTGTCCCCAAGCTGTCCCTCCCCCGGGAGGCTGCTCCCAGGAAACAGGCTCCTTCCTCTCATGGGGAGGCTGCTGAAGGGCACGTGCTGCTGGACCCTGCCCATGACTGGGGCTTGAGGAGCAAAATCCTTCTGCTCCTCCTCCTCTGGCCCTGGGATGAGGCGGGTGGTGACACTCCTGTGTCCCTCAGCAATGCCCCAGCTGCCGCAAGCTCCCACTGGAGTTATCCTCTGACGGCTCTGGAGCTCGGCGCTCCCTTCCTCCACGCCTGGGGAGGTTTGGCCATGGTGGGCTGGGGTTTGGCGTCCCCAACCCTCGGGCTAGAGCAGGAGATGCCTGACTGCTGGGGAATGTGGGCTCTGCAGGGAGGGGATGCGGAGCACACTCCGCAGGGTGCTGACATGCGTGTCCAAACGGAAGAGAATGGGCGAAGAAGAGCCTCGGCTCCAGCTTTTTCCACCCACTCCTGCTCCCCACAATAATTTATTTCTATTTGTCTTTTTTTCTGCGGGCAACAACCTCCTTCCTCCCTCTCCCTTCTCTGCTCTGCAGGTTTCCAGAGGACTGAGGCCCCACGGCCACCAGGAGCAGAGGACCTGCACGGTAACTATCCATTAGCACTCAGCTTCCCAAGCCCCCGTCCATCCATCGGGATGGCAGAGGGGAGTGGCTTTGGGAATGCCACACGTGCCCAAGCCCTTCCCAAGGCTCCTACCCAGGGAAGGCAAACAGGCACAAGGCACAGGACTGTCCCAGGTGCTGTGGGTCCCACTCCTGCACAGAGCCTCTGCAGACAGAACCTGGCAGTGACAAAACCTGGTAACCACGTTTGAAAAAAAAGACCATCCCCTTAGCAAAAAGGCAAAAAGTCGTTTTCAGAGCTGCAGAGAGTGGGAACCTTTAAACATGTAAATCTGCTTTCTCTCTCTTTAGGTCAGTGTGACAGCTCTTTTCAGGGAAAACACAGATGAACAAGCCAGCCTGTTAAGAAACAGGTGCCGTGTGCCTGCATGCTGACTGTGGCAGACAGGCGCCTGCCCGGCACAGGGATGTGCCTGCACCCCACCTGGCAGGCAGCACTGGCACGTGGGGTGGGCAGAGGTTTTCAACAGCAGGGCTCACATTAACAACACGCCTTTGGAACCCAGGAATAGATCTTCTGACCACCCCCAGAGTGAGCTGGAGATGGGGCCAGAGCCCATTTTGGGGAGGTGGAGCAGGAGCAGAGGATGGATATAAATTTCAGAGGCACTGCTGGCTCCTCAGCCAGGACAGGATGCTCTGGGAGCCTCTCCTGCCACTCCCAGGACCTGCTGAGCAGGCAGAGGGGTGTCCCACTTGCCTAATGAAGGTCAGGAATAAACGAGGAAGTGACCAGCTGTGCCCCTCCACAGCCCAAGGCACTCCAGGCAAACAGCAGCTCCACAGCATCATCCATTCACTTCTCCCAGAACTCAGGAGTCACACAACAGTGTTTTCACTTCAGGGTCTCTTTTAAATACTTTTAGCCTAGAGAAATAACAATCCTGCAGGGACAGCTAGGGGAATCTCTCAGTCCTGAGCAGCTCTGACAGCACAGGACAGGCAGATGGCTGTCTCAGTTCTCCTCTCTCCAGCCAGCAGAGCAGGGAGGGCTCAGGTCCAGGGAATATGTCCATCCATTCCCCACAGCTCACTGATGGGAGACAGCAGTGTCAGCTCATTCCAAGACTGTTAAAAAAAAATCAGTTATCTGGTTAATTAGGGCAAGTTATTAACCCTTTGTTCACACTGAGTAGAACCAGGAGCTCAGAGCCTGCAAAGATGCAGAGGGTAGGCACAGCGGGTTCAATCCGACTGCTCCCAGTGTTACATTCCTCACGTGCCTGAATTCCTGCAGAATTGTGGCTCTTTACCATGCAGAACTCCTAGAGAAACCCACCTCTTTAGTGCTGGGGTTTTTTTAAGAAGTCATGTGTTTTCTAAGGCTTGCACAGTACAGAGTTTCCCTGTTACCCGTGCATTGTTCTCCTGCCCCTCCACACAACATCCCAGGATTTTCCATGCTGTTACGCAGTGCCAAAGCTGCAGGGGCAGCTCACACTCCAGCACTGCACAAATCCTAGCAGACTAGACAGGATGGCTCCTGCTTTCCACGCAGCTGGCAGGGACCTCTGCGGGTGCCCTCGTGTCTTCTGCTCCCTAAGCACCCGCTGATGGACATGTCCATGGGCCAGGCAGGAGCTCTGTCCCCTTGTTCCACCATACTGCCAGGAAAAACACCCCCTCCCTTCCCAAAACAATGACAACTCGTTTCTTCCCAGAATATCCATGGGACAAATCCTCTTTGAAATCCATGCCAGTAGATCTGCAGCAGTTTGAGAAGCTGGATGCCTACGCGTTAAAAGTAAGTCTTGCTTTTGCCTCTGTCCTCCTCCCAGCTCCCCTGCAGGCAGGTTCCATGAACCTGGCTCCCAGCACCAACACCAGCTTAGGCTGAGCTCTGGGGCAATGGCATCGGAATCTCCCAGACAGGTGAAAAACCTTTTTCCTTTAAACATTAGCAAAGAGATCCCACTCTGGGAACTCTAACCAAAACCACAGGGACCTACAGCACTGCAGCTCTATTTCTAAGAAAGCCAGAAGCAGAGCAGTCTCTGGCAGGTGAGGTCTCGCTGGCTTCAGGAGGACAAGAGATGGGGAGGACAGGAGATCGACCACAGGGATTTCTTCACCATGAGCTTGCAATGCTTCCTCCCCACACACAGGTGAGCGTCAAGAACAGCGTGGAGGAACTGGTCAAAGCCCTGCTGAAACAAGCCCGGACTGACCTGGAGAAGGTCCGAGCCATATGGATGTGGATATGCCACCACATAGGTAGGCTGAGGTCTCCAGCTGAAGATAAGGCTGTGGCTGTCACTCCTGTCCCACTGCCATGGCAGTTTACTCTGTGTTTGTGGGTTAGGTCCATGTGGGGAGTGGAATGAAGGCTTTCTGGAGGTTTTTACCCAGAAATGCATCCAGAGGGTCTCTCATCACCTCTGTTTCCCAGACCCCACAAGGTTTGTGTGTACGTGACTAACCTGTAACTCCACTCAAGGTGTGACCAGACAAGTCTGTACCATCCAAGAACCAGAGCACAAAGCCAGGCTGCCCAGCACCAGGGGCCTGCTTGTCACCTTCAGAGCCACCCAACACCACCAGGGCCCAGTTTTGAGGGGGTGGACAGGGAGCACGTGATGATCCAGATTTCAGAAGCAACCTGGTCTAGTGGAAGGTGTCCCTGCCCGTGGCAGGGGGGGTTGGAACAAGATGATCTTTAAGGTCCCTTCCCACTCAAACCATTCTAAGTTTGGTCTCCATCCCTGTGCCGAGTCCCCACAGCCTGATACAGCTTCTCCAGCACAGTCTGATGCTGGTGCCTTTGCTCTGGGAGGGTCCCAGTGTCACACAGGTACCACCAGGAACCATCCAGCTGCCTTGCCCAGCCCCATGTCCCACACTGGCAGCTGTGTGATTGCAGTTCCTGCCTGTACCCACACCTTTCCAACCCTCCTGAGAGCTGCAACCACTCAGGCTCCCCTGCCCTTTCCCACTCAGTCCCAAGGCTGGAGTTACACAATAACCAGGAGATGGGAAGAGGAGGAGGAGGCAGCTCTTGTAGCCTTTCCCATCTAGCACATCAAAGGGGGCTCCTTGCCACCCCAGCCCCTTGATGGGGGGAAACTGGATATGCAACACGATGGCATTTTGCATAACATAAGCAAAAATGTTTCTTTCCCATTAAGTCTTGGGGACAGAGAGGCAGAGCTGTCCTTTCCCTCACCTCCTACACATCCTGATGGGGCACAGCTGCAGTGCAGGCCAAGTGATGGAGAGGGAAAGAGCAGTTTGGGCAGCACTGGCCTCATCTCACACGCACTGACATCAGCAGCTACAGGGTTAGCACGGGTAGGTCAGTCCCAACCTGCTTTAGACTTGCCCTGAAATATGGAGAGTGCTGATTTCACTGCATGTCCTGAAGCCCAGACTTTGACTCAGGCAGCACCGGTTATTCTCTTTCCACTGTTAACCCGTTTCTGCCCACACTACCTGGGCCAGGCCTGGCTGGATTCAGTCCATACTCCTCAACATTCAGGAAATGTCCCTGTCCCTGACAGCTATGCTGGGATCTCCTCACAAGATCTTTTACACCACCTTGGCCTTGGTTCTCATTCCTTCCTGTGAGACTGGCCCCTATTTACACACGTGGAAAAGAAACAGAGTTGGGAATTTCAATCTGGTGGCAAAAATGCAATGTATCTATCCTGGAATTGTACTGATGACATAAACTCCTTCCTTGGATGGATTTTAAGGGAGAACACTGCTCTCTGGGCATCTCTTCCCACCTTATTCAATTCCTGCCTGTGATGGGCTGCTATCCCCATGCAGCATCAGCACTAAGGGAAATAATTATTTTAGCTGTCATTTGCGGCACAAATAGAAAGCCCCATGGAGCCAGCACCCCCAGAAGTGCCCTGTAGCTTTGCTGGTGGTCAGTGAAGAGCCAGGCTGGAGCTGCCAACCTTTCCCAGTGCCTGGAGCCAGTGCCGAGGAGGCATCGGCCGAGCCCCTCAGATAAAAGACAAGCAGTGGCAGCATTTCATCAAAGCACACACACAGCCTGCTGCTGCTTTTCTTCCTCTGGCCCAGCACTGAGGGGAGGGGGAACCAGCTGACGCAGCATTCCTGAGAGCTTTGTCAGAAAAATCCATCTGTATTTGAAGAAAGAGGTTGTGGACAGGGCCAAGGTTGGTGGCATTGAGTTAACCTTCCCAGAGCAGGTCCGCAAGCTCTGGCTGGAGGAGCCCTGCTGTGCTGCTGTTGTCTACTCATTCCAACAAATCAAGATTTCTTGAGCTTCCAGGTATTGGTATGACCAGACTGGACAGGGCTTGGAGCAACCCGGTCTAATGGAAGGTGTCCCTGCCCCTGGCAGGAGATTGGAATGAGATTCGCTTTAATGCCATTTCCAACCCAAACCATTCTACAATTCTGTGACTCCATGCAACAAACCACTTCAGGTGTTTCCCAAAAAGCTGCTTTTCAAGTACTTTTAATATTAATTTCTCGTAAAGAGCGCAGAAATCTCAGCGTTTTCTTTTGAGGTAACACCAATCCGACTCCTTCAAATGCAGCGTGCTCTGGTTTATACTGGGAACTCTTGAGGCTGTAGCTCATCCACTTGAGGGCAGTTCCTGAGGACACCATTTTGTCCAAAAAAATCAAAGTTTTCCTCCCACTTGGATTCAACTGCTGAACCCCAGCCCAGGCGTGAAGCGAAGGGTGATGCGGGGCAGAGCTGTCCCTCTGCCCCAGCAGTGTCCAGGCCAGCTCCCCAGCACAGCCACGGCTCGTTCCGCTCCGCTCACGGAGGTGAAAGGCGATCCGAGCGTTGCTCCTGCTGCCCATCGATCCCATTGCCTCGGGCTTTCGGATGAACTTTTGTCTGTGTTCCTTCCCCCAGAATACGATGTCGTGGGCTACCACAACAAAAGCCAGCTGTCGAGCAAGCCCAGAGATGTGCTTCAGATGGGCAAGAGCATTTGTGAGGGCTACGCCGAGCTCTTCGAACATATGTGCAGGTAAGTGAAGTTCAGAAACATTCAGTGCCAGGGAGAGTTAACATTCCTTGTCGTCTCCATGCCTATCCTGTCTGCCTTTGCATTGACTGATGTGACTTTAAGCAGGACGTGGAACTTTAGCTTTCAAACCATGCTGTGGAAAAACAGCAAGTCCTAGAAAGGTCAATTTTGCTCCCTCCTCCACTCCCTCCACCCCCCTCCCCAGCATAATTTACTTGGTGCCATCTGCTGAGCTTCGCATTGCATTAACATAATGGCAGATGAAAACATGGAGCTAATTTGATTAGAAGAAGTAGGATTTTCCTTGGAGTATCTGGATGTGAAGGTTAAAAGCATCACAAGACTTGAACAAGGAGTGCTGTCTCCAACATGCTCCCTTGCAAGAGGTAGGCAGAGTCCCCAAGAGGAACTTTCCCCAAACTCTCTGGAGATGCCCTGTCCCCTCCAGGAACACCCCAGGACACAGCCTTGCACTCACCACAGTGTTTTCTGTGGCCAAGCTCAAGGTCCAGCACTCTTGAAGTCAACACTGCAATTCCCATTTTGTAGCCACACAGGCATTTAAAGACTAAAATACTTCCTTCTGCCAACAAAATCTCATGGACTTCACCGGGGATTAGTCACCTAAATTTCCCCCACAGAGCAGGGCTTTACAGTCACAAAGCCATTTCTAAGAAGAGGCAGCCCCTTCCTTGGTGGGGAGCACAGGGATGCCGCCCCAATCCCTTCTCCCTCACGTTTCTCCAACCCAGAAGGGAAAGAAGATGGCTGTTGCACAAGGCAACCCCCAAAATCCACAGCAGGGAAAGCAGTGAAGGTGCTTGGAGAGTTTGGGGATCAGCCTTAGGCAGAATGGTTGCCCAGAAGGAAAAAACTGGACCTGATGACTCAGGGACAGGAGATTGGAAGGGACTTCCTACAGTCATCCTAAGAGGGTGGGCTTACAAGGTGGCCCTCCCAGGGAGCAGCTTCCATTCCCTTGGAAAAATCACAGACCAGTTATTAATAGCACGTGTAAGTAACAATCGGCTTTCCACACCATCCAAAAGGATTTGAGAAGGTTTTCACCATGGAACAGACAGAATCTACAGGGAAAAGGAGAGATTTAAAAAAAAACCCAGCATGCTGTGCCAGATGCTGAAGTGGTAAATGCTTCCAGCCAACAACATATCCCACAAAATTGTTTGGTCCATTCCAACCCAAACCATTCTATGATATTGGATCTTGTTTTCTAAAAAGAAATAGGATGGTGAAGTATGCATTTATAGCTGCATCCTATGAAACAGTTATTAGCAGTTAGAAGGGGGGAATTTGCATCTGTTCATTAAAAAGCATATGCTTAGTTCATTAAAAGCATTAATCTTTCCAAGGATATCTCTGACTATTTAAAGGCTCTGTTGATTTACTCGCAATTCCTCAGTTCCAGGCTGATTAGTCACTATGTGATTCAGGAAACCTCCCAGTCATCCAGACTATTATATTGTCAAATATTAGCAAAATGTTTAGCTCTTGTCCTGAAAAACTGTACTTAAAGACAACCCCCCTTTCTTGCACAGAGATCTCCTCATCCCTTCTTCCTGTGCTCTGTTCTGCTCTTACGCTGAGTCTAAGCAGAAAGGCAGGAGGCAAAGAGTGCTCGTCTTACAGAAAGGCTTTTCAGAGCCAGGTTTGGAGGCGGAAAGGTGTTTTAACATACCTTTTTTTCCTAGCTCCTGTGAGGGAACTTGAACAAACAACCCAATTTGCCAGTCACCAGGAGTCCCTTCAGAGGTCCTGCTGAAGGCAGCAGCTGACACTGATTGAGTCCTACTTGTCCCAGTGCCAGTGGGAACAATTCTTGTTGCAGGCACAACACTGTCACCTCTGACCACAGCTTTGGCAGCCAGACGTCTTCCCATTAGCTGAGATTCCTGTCAGAGAGGAAAGGTGGGCACGGATAGTGGGAAGCTGGCCATAAGGCATCACTTTCCAAACATCAGGTGTGATAGCAATGAATGCAAACACAGGCTCCTGACCAACATTTCAGCAGCACTTATCAAGAACTGGCTTCTCAGCTGACAAGCAGACTCGAGGAGGCAGCATGGCTGAGTGAAGCACTGCAAATTCATGAATCCAATTTAGGGCAAACCTCGCAGCCTGGAATGAGGGAGACACTCACTCACCAGGGTTAGTGAGGAAGGCACGACAATTATTTTCCCAGGAGAGGTTTCAGCAGCTTCGGGAGCAAAGCTGGCCTCACTGCCTAAAGGGGATCTGACCACTTAGCTAGCTGCTCCTCCTTCATAACCCAGCTGTAAATATTCCAGATTTCACATCCCCTTGCTTCTCCCATTCCCTGCAGGCAGTAGCTTTCCTTCTTTTCAGGCACAGAGGCGTACACCTACCTACCACAAGCATAAACCATTCTGTCTCCTTCTGGAGAAGCCAGATTTGCTCCTTTTTTAGATGAAATGATCAAAGTCAACCTAAAATCAAAGGGAAGAAGATGCCATTGAATTCCAGTGACAGCTGTAGTAAGAGCCAGACTATTTCCTACTGTTTTTGAGGCAGAAAAGCAACTTTGTGTTTAATCTCCTTGCTGCACCAAGCAAATGTTGCCAACTGTTTCTTAATTCAGTTCTTCCTGTCCATTTTGTATCTAGGTCATCTTCAACCTCACACTGCCACTTCAAACAGCTCTGGAGATCTTCCCAATCTTGTCTCTGCCTGCTTAATTTATCTGTATAAAGTCATTGACACAAGAACAGAAACATGAGCACCCTTTTCACCAATACAGAATTGCTCCTTTACAGGAAGTTTTAGCTTGGATTTTTGTCTGTCCATTACTAGAGAGACCAGTTTAAATGCTCTGGTCTTTATTTTGGGAACTTTGAACCCATCCAAGCACAAACTCTTCCTGCTGCTTTGCCAACGTTCACTGTAATTGAGAGCACTGTGAGAGCAGAACTTGTCCCTTAATGTTCCCTCTGAATATCCCAGCTAACAAGAATGTCTAGAGAAGCCCAGAAGGATTAGACACCAATCCCCATGAAATTAGTGGGAATTTGGTACTTAGCTCCTTGAAACTCCTAGGATCAAATCTTCCCTGAAGCTCCCAGGCCAGCTCCTAGTCTCAGTTACATCATGCAAATCCAAGCTCTCACCAGTCTTGTCAGTGGAGTTGTTCCAGATTTACTGCCCAGCTCTACGTTAGAATTTGACTCACAGGGCCCGTTGGCTGGCAAGGGCTTTCCAGACCACCTGCAGCACCAGGTTTCCCCATGGCATTCCTTCCAGCCTGGCCTGTTAGTTCTGGATACTCGTGGAACAGGCAGTGCCCTCTATCACTGCTCCTTCCCCTCCTTTGCTGAAGTGCCCACCTCCCCTGGGAACCAACGTCCTGTCCCTGGAAAAAGCAGCCCTCCCTGCAAGCTCCACTGCACTGCCAATTGCCAGCCAGTATCTGTTATCAGGCCTCCACTTCTTAACAACCATGCTAATTATCTTCCCCATAAATATCACTTTTCTCCTGAGCTAAACCCACATTATGCAGACAATCTCGCTCTGGAAGCCTGCACACTTTATTACTTAAGGTTGTTGTTCCATTTAACACTCTTCTCAATGAAGAAGAAAAATGTCAATGCTGTCCTACACAAAAGACAACGCTCCAAGTGAAGCAATTTTAGATTAATGGTGAAATAAGATGCCAATGTTAGAATCCATCAGCAGAGAGCTTATTAACACAGTGCTTATTTAAATCTTATTTACACATCCACGCAGGTATTCATCATGTTTTTAGAAAGAGACTATTTAATCATTTCTACCCTGGGCAAGCACAAGCTCATTCTTCCAGGAAACTAAATCAGCATCCACAATCCCGTGAGGTCTGAGATACCTTAGCTGGTGTCAAACACCAGACCCAACGTCACAGGGAGAGAACAGCCTGTGCTTTTAATTTATAATTACATGGGCTAATTGTGGACAGCAGCAAAGGGATTCCACTGAGTAACAAGACAGAGAGCAATTAAGCACACTTTATCTCTGTCACCCTCTAACAGTGCTGAATTGATGGTGCATCAGGCAGAAAGGCTGGGAACATGCAAGAATTAGGAGAGAAAAGGCCCTTCCTCCAGCAGGATCCTCTCTGAGTCCCCGTGCAAAGGCTACAAAAACAAACAGCCCCACTCAGCACCTCAGGCATCATCACCTTTTCTCCCTCCCCAGAAGTACCTGACAGGTTTAAAACAGAACTCTCCTGCTGCAGCTTATCATTTCCTTCCAGTCTTGCAGGGATTCAGTGCAAGAAGCTCTCGGGACATGCCAAGGGACACGGCTACAAGACAGGGCAGACCTTTACAGGGGACTCTGACCATGCCTGGAACGCCGTCTACCTTGAAGGAAGGTGGCATTTACTGGACAGCACCTGGGGGAGTGGTTTTGTGGATGATGCCTTCACCAAGTTCACCTACAGGTAAAGAACCCCCTCTACCTTAGCACATAAACCCTCCACAAAGGCAGAAGGAAAGCTGATGGGATTGGCAAACCATTTGGTGCCACAGGAAGACCCAAAGCCACGAGCGAGGTCCCCAGGCTGCCTGTACAAGGCTTGGAGCACAGCCTGTAGAAAGGCAGCAGCCCTGAGCAGCAAGTCATAAACTTCTGAAAGCCAGCTGGGTTTGCTTATCACATCTTCAGTTTGGGCAACAGTCCGTGGCACTCGATTCACGGCTCCTGTGAATCGATTGCAGTCAACACCCAGTGCCTCCCTCTTTTCCAGGAGCCTGTGGGTGCAAGGGAATAGTGCAAATACTCAGGGTTTATCCCAAAGCTCAGCATTTGCCCTGGAAACAGAAGACCAGAGCTCAGGTTTCTTCTCTGCCTGGGGAATTTCAAACCCACGGATCTCAGTTTATTGGCAGCTCAAACCACTCCAACATCCTCCTGCTGAAACCACCACCACTGTGCGGGGGAAGAATTCACTATTTGTAATTACTCATTTTCCCTGATTTCTCCCTTCTCCCAGGTACAATGAGTTTTACTTTCTGACTCACCCGGCCCTGTTCATTAACAATCACTTCCCAGATAACAGTAACTGGCAGCTTCTTAAGCCCACGCTGACGCTGAAGGAGTTTGAGAACAAGATGCTGCACAACAGCAACTTCTACACGCTGGGGCTGCTGGCCGCGCACCCAGAGACTCCCATCATCCAAACAGGTAACGGAGAAGCCACGGAACACCTTCCCTCACGCACCCCACATCCAACACACACCACTGGGCACCTCTTCAGGCAATACTGAGCAACCTGAGTGAGTCCAGCAGCTCTTTTAACATAAAACCACTCAGGTGCCACGACTGAATAACAAGGCCCACGCTTAAGACCCTTTTTCCTTGGATTTTCCAAGAGCTGCAGGAATTTAGCTGGATGGCTAATCTGTGAATGCTAAGAACAGAGTTAAAACTTAAGGACATCAACATTTTAGGACTTAATGAAGACTTGGAGCTGTTTGGGAACAGGCTCACAGGGAGGTAGATTAATCTCATATCTACTGACTGGAGAGTTCCTGCACTGTGAAGCTCCTGGGAGCAGCTACTGGGCTGGCAATCAGGTCTAATCACCTCTAATTCAGCCCTTCACAATCACAGAATTACAGAAGTCCATAATGGTTTGGGTTGGAAGGGACCTTAAAGCCCATCTCATTCCAACCCCCACCATGGGCAGGGACATCATCTACTAGACCAGGTTGCCCCAAACCCCATCCAATCCTGCCTGATGGTACTTTCAGTTATATTTCACATTCTATCAGACCACAGCCCCATGGCTGGGTGTATCACAAGAGGATAAATGCACATCTCCCAAACAAAGGTCACTCTCATTCTTTCTGAGGGACACTGGTCTAAGCAGACAGCTGACAAGCTATGACCTGCCTTGGTTTTACTGCTAGAGAAACAGCAATTTATTGGGCCAGATTAGCCTTCCCAGAACAGGGGGTACGTGCAAAAACTGTATTACACTCCTATGCAGCCTCTTTTCTTTTGTATTTCCTAGTAAATGGAAAAGCCTCTGTATCCGTGGACTGCCGTTCTGGCACGTTATTCATGTTTAAGCTGAAGGGAACAGATGAGCATGGTTTGATGACTTTGAAAAAACACGGGATGAAGCTGGATATCTACCCACAGAAGACAGGGAGTCACAAGCTGGAGATCTTTGCCAAGCCCTCCAAGGCTGAGGCTTCGGATGACGTCTACAAGTGCGTGCTGGAGTACGTGGTGGAGTGCGAGTCCGTGGACAAGGCCATGCGCTTCCCCAAGGATCTGCACCAGCCCGTCGGGCCGAGCTGGTTCTCGGAGCGCCAGGGCTTCCTGCGGCCGTCACACCGCGAGCCCGTGCTGCACACCAACGACGGGCGCTGCTCCCTCACCTTCACCCTGGGCAAGGACATCAGCGTCCTGACCTCGCTGCACACCGACGGCAGCAGCCTCGCGGAGGACATGGGCCGGCGGCACGTGCTGCAGATCCACCGCGGGAACCAGATTGAGCTGAAGGTCCATCTGCCGCACGCGGGGAGCTTCGTTCTCAAAATCTACTCCAAGAAGAAGTCGGACCCCGGTAATTATGACTACATCTTCAACTACCTCATCACGTGCCTGAACACGGAGGTGAAGTGGCCAGCCTTCCCCCAGAGCTACAGCAAGTGGCTGCAAGACTACGAGATCCTGGAGCCGCTCTCGGGCCTGCTGCCGGCCAACCGCAACGTCCAGTTCAAACTCAAAATGCACGGCATCGCCAAGGTGCTGGTCCAGGCTGAGAACACCCACCCTCTCACCCAGAACAGGGACTGCTGGGAGGGAACCTGCAACACCTCGGGGTGCAGAGAGGTGTTTGTGATGGTGCACGAGAACGCCAACCACAGCTTCTACTCGCACGTCCTCAAATACGAAGTTGAGAGCCAGTAACACCCACTCCTTGTTCTTTCACTCACCTGCATGAACCGACCTCCCCAACGTGCCCCAAACCAAAGCATCTTTAGGAGACTGCTCATTCTCTCAACCAAATCTGTTCTTCCAACAAATGCAGGACAACACTTGCAGGCTTTTGCAAGACCGCGGGCTCAAAGATGGTCAAGGAAGCAGAAAATCCTGTTAAGGAAAGGAGCAGCAGTGGAAGACATGAGATAAGACCCTCGCCTACATTTCAGTAACACTGTCCAGGCAAATATTTAGAAGAAAACAACTGACTGTCTGCAGGGCATTCTGTGCCAGCAGGGATTGCTGGTTTCCAAGTTACGGACCATAAGAAAAGTCTTACAAGGGCTACTCCAAGAAGAATTCACCTAGTTATGGGGCAGGATGAAGAAAGCACACCCTGGTTTTGAGCAGCAACACTGGACACGAGGAACTTCAGGATATTTAAACCAAGTTTCTGTATAACTTTAGTCAAGTTGCAAAATACATCCAAGGAGAGAGAAGAGTTAGGAAGAAGATACAACATGAAGTTTCCTTGTGCACTTCACTGTCTTACAGATTTCAATAATACTGGAAAAATACTTTTTACACTGACTCTTAAATACAATAAACGAAATCATTTTTACCTTTTTATATTAGAGTATTGTAGACACTTTTTCTGCTGTAATTATATCTGAAGCATATGGGTGTTTCCATAACCAGAATTACCGTAAAAATGAGAATAAAGTTCTCAGAAATCACTCCTTACTCCAACCTGTCTATGCAATGCCGCAGCTATAAACTGACGGGGTTTTGTGGGACAGCCGGCTGAGTGACATTATTATCATATAACAAACCATTTGGTGCTGTACTCTTGGAAAATGCCTCCACGCACAAGGCAAAGGGGGGCTTCTACTGAATCCCACCACAAATGCACATCCTGAGATGGAGCAACATTTTTCAGATGCCTGTGAGAGTTAGCATGACCCAAGAGGTATTCTGTTTGAGCTTGAACTGAAAATAAACCTGTTATGTTTTCCACTCTGTTTCATTGACCAAACAATATGAATTCTCTTCCCAAAGCTGCTGTATTTTCCACACAAAAGGGGTGGGTTATTGCTACATTCCCTCCTCAGTGACTGGGTGGCAGGAATTACTCGCAGGGCTGCCCACCTGCAGCAGGCTCACTCCTACGTTACTCCTTCCACCCCAGCACGCAGGGCTGAGTTCCCATTTAAGCAGGTTGAGTACCTGCAGCCGGATTCCAGGATCAGCACTCTCTGTGAGGATGCAGGCTGCTGCAGACAGGGGCTGCCAGCATAAACACAACATGTAAGCTAACAGGGCTTACTTCAGGGTAAGCTGGGAGCACAGCAAAGCTTTGGGGTCTTTTTGCACTTGGAGACAAGAGGCTCCATATGTGACATAAAAGTAGGTTTTAAGTCCTCCCCCAAACAGCTCAGTGTCTTTGCCCTCAAAATCCGGTGGCAGCAGCTCCTCCCCGCAGGAACACTAACAAGCCGTGGAGCCCAGCAGGCACCCGCTCCCTGGGCATCAACACAAACTGAGCAGCACAGATGCAAGGCAGACTCGGGGATCTTTTGTTTGCCTAAGGACCTTGAAGGCTAAAGCAAGTATTGTCTGTCAGCACAGACAGCCCTGGTTTATTCTGGTGCCTGGCAGAAGGGTTCTTTTTTCTCAGATCCCACTTTTGAGATCAAGGAGGACACACTGCAGCAGCTTTCATTTCACAGGTCAAGCTGATCCAGTCAAATACGTCACTTCTTACAATGGCAGGATAAGGAAGCATTCCAGAGAGCTTAGTGACTAAAGAAAACAACTTCTTCCACCGAACAGGGTCAAGGATACCGAAGTACAGACACCCTTGATGGCACCACACATTTGATGTTCACTCATACATACACAAACAGGCACAAGCACACAAACAGACACGTTGGTAAAGCCTCTCCACAGGGGGCACCACTATGAACGCGGTCCCTGCTCCTTGTCTCAAAGACTCACTTCCACAAGCCCTCTCTCTAAGCCCACATGCTCTATTTCTGTCTCAAGATGGCAGGGGGAACAAAAACTTACCCCAAGAGAGTAGAGAGGACAGTTTATGTGCTATTGCCCCTTACTTAGCACAACCTCGGGGAGTATTCCCTGTTCCTGCAACCCAACTCTGCAAAACCCAGGCACCTGAAACTCCACACATCTACAGAGTCCCAGATTCTTTAACCCCTCAAAGTAAAGAGTGACCCCAAGCACCGTCACACCCACAGCAGAACATCTGTAACACACTAAAGACAGATGGAGCCTGCACAGCTTCCCACTCTGCAGATGTACAACAGGAAGTGCTGCAAATAAAGTTCCACACTTTCGTCTCAAACAGAAAACAAACATCGGCTCTGCCCTGCAAATGTGCAAGAAATTTGATGTGTGCTATCGAAGGCATAAGTTCAAAGACACAAACCCCCTCTCCAGCTTCATTAATTATAAAGCTTCCAGGGCCAGGTGATTATTCCAAGGGAGGTTTGACACTGCAAAGGCAGAGAATGCCTGAGAAGCCCTGCAGCCCCAGATAAAAGCACCTCAGAAGTCTGCACTTGCTGTGACATCTCCCTCCAGGATAAACACGGCTCCTTCTCCTCCCCCTCATAAAAAATGCACATTCTTCAGCACAGCCAAGGCTCCAACACCAGGAGAACAGCTCTGGAACAGACTTCTCAGTTATCTCGGGGCATCTGCAAAGAGAGAAGCTGGGAAAGACAGAGCACACACACACCAACACAGGGAAGTAATTCAGCAGTTCCCCCACTGCAGATGTTATTTTAGATCACATTAGTTCAAATTTTTAGTCTACTCCCTGAATGAAGCTGCTTATTACAGGTACTAGAAATTGATAAAACTGTAGGATTATGGCTGCTAATTAAACAAATGGATCATCTTCAGGCTTGCTCTTCCCTTCTGCCAACCTGAACTGCCAAATATCTCTGAAGGGATATGGAAGAGAACATCAGAAACGAGGCAAAATGTCTCCTGAACTCCTGAAAACACCAACTGCATGATGCAGCACTTAGTAACTAACTTAACAAATCTTCAGGAAATATAATACTATTTGCAAGGTATCATTTCCAAAATGAAATTGGTGGCCTCACTGAAGGCTGTGAGGGATCCCTAAGGGTTCTGGTACATCACACACTCGGTGCATCTGTAGGTTCATCTGCAAAGAGGAAACAGTTTGGTGCATTCTGCTGTTCAGATTTTATCAAAATGCCCCACAACCAACATACTTGAGATCCGGACAGACAGGGTGGATGTTCCAAAAACCCCTCCCCATGGACAGCTCTGCAGAGGATCCGAGGCCAGTGCTGACTTTGTGCAGAACACGACCACAGTCCAGCCCCAGCTGGGGGCAGTTCAGCACCTCATCAAAAAGGCTGCACAATGGGAATCCAAATGGATTTGGAGGTTTTATCCTTGTGCAAAGAACTCCACAAGGAAGTCAAAGGAGGATTATTGGATTGGAACATTTGAAACCCTGGGATGCAGAGGTGCATGCCCAAGTGCAGCCCCAGTCTGCAGCCAGGCATCCCCTTGGCTGAACTCACCTGCCTGACACAATGGCTGGGCTCTGTGTACACGAGGTGCTTTTGAACCCCTGTTCCCTGACAGCATTAAGCTGCCCTAACACAAGGTGAAGCTGATGGAAAGGAACAGGAAGCTTATGGACATGGAATGTCCTCATCCCAAGGTCTGTCTGTACAAAGGCTGTGAAGACTCAGCCACAGGTGAACTGCAGAGACCCCAAAAGAAAAGAATTCCATAGGAAACAAGTCTTGTTTGCTCACCCCTCGAGGAACAACCAAATATTTTCCCCAAAAGAGGTCACAGATGTATTTTGATGCAGCAGTTCCACTGGACTGCCCAGATTCAAACCAGACCAGCACCAGCTCACATGGCAGCTGCACTGACATGTGGATGAACCTCACCTTCTTGTGGGTTCTCCTCCCATCCAGCGTCATTCCCATTCCCATTTCTCTTTTCCAAGAGCCATGATCACAACCAGAATTCAGCCACTCATTCCTCAGCTATTCTGCAGTACTGCAGGCACCTTGTACAGCAAGATGAAGACACCAGATACTACACAGACTGTAAAGGGCAGAAGTTGCAAGAACCAGGAAATATTAAGAAATTCCACTGAGGGCAAATTAACTAGAAAAAATGCAGATAGCCTAAAGGAAAGAATAATTATATTCCTTGTTCCTTGAAGAACATAGCTATGCTGTGATGGAAAAGGTGTTGATCCAAGCTCCTGATGAGAAGGGAAGATAAGCCACAAGAGTCACTCTGCGTATTTGTATGAACAAGAAAAGAGGTGTTTGCCATTCAGATTTATTTCAGTGCTTTTACACGTATAAAATATACTTAAAATACTTTACATAAAAACTAGCAAATGGTTTGCTTTTAAAAAACACCATAATCTTTGTGAGTGAGCACATAGCTCTGATGCAGGTCTCTGACCTACAGCAAGCTGCCTAAAATGTTTGTGGTGTAACACCCCTCATCAGAGCAAGCACGTAGAGAGGAGTCCCTTCTCCTCAACTCCCACCGTGCTGATTCAGCTCCAGGTGGGACCCACAGCCTCCCACTCAAGCTCCAATACCAGCTGGATATAGGCACCTTCCCAGTCACAGTTTGGAATCACGTAAGGAAACCACATTCCAATTCCACAAGAAACATTATTCCTGGTGTTCAAATCGTCTCACTATCTTTGCACTCTCTTTTTTCAGTTCCTCAATGTGAGCATTTAGGCACTCCAGGATGTGCTGGGATCTCACTTCTTCATCTTCCAGGTATCGTGCAGCTATGGATCCGACAGAAGCTGTAGGCAAGGGGCACTAAGGGGAAACAAAGGGATTATCAGGTATTCCTTCATTCCAAGTTTTGGCCAGAAACACCACTGATCTGCAAACCACACAACCGAACACGCTCCTAGAGGGCTCATTTCCATCTTAGTGGGCAGACTAAGCACTCAGGTCTCACGCTTGGATCACAGGTCATGTCCCTCCCAACAGCCTCCAGCCAGCAATGATTGCTGCACCAAGCCAACACTGCCAAAAAATCACTACTGAAAAACCAGGGCTAGAGAAGGTCAGAATACCAAGGAGTTTGTCATGGCTGTTAGTGCAGCTCAAGGTCTACGTCCTGCTCCTTGTCTCCACAAAAATCTCAGCGAGCAGGAGCACCTCAGAGTCTGGGTCCAGGGAAGGGAAAGCACTGCCAGACTGGTAATTATTTTACCAGATATTCCACACTGGGAATATTTCTGCTTTCTTCCATGTACCTCCTCTTCTTCCCCAAAGTAATGGGCTCCTGGTACAATCTCACAGGCAAGTACAGGCCAAATCTCACTGCAGCTCACGGAACAGCACTTCAGTCCAGCCAGCAATGGTCAACAAACTACTCCAGATTCTTTCCTTTACAGTCAAGAACTATTCCTGCTCCTCACATCACTTACCCACAAGTTATTAACTTACGAAAACAACACTGTAAACCAGGCTTAATGTACAAGTTGATGAAGAGAAGCCTCGTGCACAGGGGCTGGCACGTGAAATATTAAGGTTACTAAGGGGCTGCTTTCCATTACAGACAAGTTGTCTCACTGTCTTGGCAAGAGAAAATAACTGGTTATTTCCAAATCCTGGAGCCTCGTGGTTTTCAGGTCTTATCAACAGCCAGGAACAAAGGGAAACAGAAAAGGCTACAGACAACCCCACCCCACTCTTCCACGCCACTACTGCCTACTGATGAGAGTTCTCCTCTCTCAATGCTAAAGGAATTGATTTAAAGACACTGGAGCCTGACCATGAGCAGGGAGTTCCAGTCAACACCAGGACAAATACCTGCATTTCCTTAGAAACCTTATTTGTACCTCTCAGAATAAAAAGCAGCCCATTCTCTTCTATTAAACATCAAGCCCTAGAGCTTCTCAGACCCTGAAGTGGAACTGTTCACACTTTAGGTGCAATCCTGCAACCTGAAGAGTTTCCATTTAGAATACTGCAGTTCCCCAAGTTCCCAACACTGTTTTCTGGGTATGTGCACAAGATACTTTAGTCTTGAAACAATCAAGACCTATTCTTGGTAGTAAACTTCATCAAGATCTACAAACCTGACAAGCCTTCATTCATCTGTGCATCAGCCTTAGAGCCTCTTCTCTGGACTCCCACAAAAAGATAGCTAATAGTTTAATAGTTATCACTGCTACCAACACACAATCAGAGGAGAAACTGCTCTGAACACTGCTGAGGCCACACGTCTGGAGCAAGGACCAGTGCTCAGCATCCTGCCCTCCTTAAACATGACAGGAAGAAGTGATTCAGTGCAAATTTTCTGTGTCTTGGTCAAGTGCTTCAGCAACCGAGCTGAGGTAGGACAGAGAAAGTGCCAACACTGCTCCCTATGAAAAAAGTATGATCAGCAACTGGGAAAAAGAGCAGGCTCCCCTTGTGCAGCGAAGCAGGGATTTCAGGCTTTGTCATCAGCAAGCACAAGCAGCTTTAAGTTCAGTGTGCTGACTGCTGCAGCCCCAATGAAAGGGGTAAATCTCACCCTGTGTTACAGATGTGCAGCAACCAGTCACCCAGAGACTGCGTGAAATACTGACATACTCAGCACTCCACATCCACTCTGAGCCTCTACTGCAGACCCAAGCCAAAAGCTGAAGCAGAATTCCGAGGGAACACGAGCAGGTCCTGGTACACACTGAGGTACAGCACCAGCACGGAGAGAACCATGAGCTCCTGGAATTAGCTTAGCAAGCACACAAACACAGAGCTCTTCTCCAAGGAGCTCTGAAGAGCCACCATATGGATCCCCCTGGCCAAGTCTTAACCATCCGGCAGTGGCTTTCTCTCCCTGTTTAACATTCGATTTACTTACAGGTCACACACAACATGCAGTTAGGTCATGCATTCAAAAGCCTGTCTCCGTTTGCCAGATGAGAACCCGGCTCTATTTTCAGCTGTTGAGCAGCAACTAGCTCCCGTACAACTGCTTACCAAAAACACAGATTCTCTGTGATGATTTGAGGCAGGCTGCTTAGATGCTTCATCTGCAAAATCTTTGTTTCCATCCACCACATGGAGCACAGACTCTGTTCCCAGCCAGGCACGTGACTCCCTGCAGCTCTTGCTGCTGCTCTGGGAGGGTGCCTCACCCGTCTCGGGGATCACAGTTCCTGTTTCAGCAGCCCCACACCTCTGGGACTCGCCGTGATGATGCTGAGCAGTCTTGTCAGGCTGGAGATGCGTCCTCCCCTCGTGTTCATCCTGCTCGTGCTGTGCTTCCTGAGCTGTCCTGGAAGGCAGGTTTGAGCACGGAACTGAGTTTGTCTCTTAGCAGCTGAACTCCAGCAAAAACTCTCACAGAGGCAACAATTAACATAGATGTTACTAACAGCCCTGGCAATCCAAACTTGTTTCCATAGCACTTCCAGACGCACATCCAGTCCCTGCAGAGAATTCTCTCTCTCTCTCCCGCTGCTGTAGATATCAAAAGCACAGCCTGCACATCCTAGCACAGCACAGAAAGGAGTGCAGCCGCCTGGGCCACATCCAATCCCGTCACCAAAAACAGCACAGACTGCTGCTCCAGAGAGAGGCAAAGGCAGACAAAAGACAAACACTGCTGGCTTTGCAGAACACAAACCAGCTGAGACTCGAAGTCCTGCGCTGCTTAAGGCATAAAGGCAGATTCCCAAACAGCCCTCGCGCTCTCCCAGACGCACGATGCGCTGGAGAGAGACACAGCACACCTTTAAACCCCACACGTCCCCACACCTTCTGCTCTCCTTCGCCCTGAGGAAGCAGCATGCGCGGGGTCACTCACCTGTGCTGTACGTCCCTGGGCTCTTTGCCCTGCCCCTGCTGAGCGCTGCCCTCGGGTTCACCCGGGCACACCTGCGCAGTGACCCCCAGTTTCGCCCTGGTCTCTGCGAGGTCCTTCCGCAGCTGCTGGTTCTCACATATTAATTTCTGGAGCTCAACAGCATAGTCCTCCCTGAGCGCTCTCAGGGTGCCACTGTCCCCCTAACAGACAAAGAAAGGCAGAAGTCAGAAGTTCTGGCTTGCAAGACTGCACAGTCACATCCAGAGCAAAGGCCAGCAAGATTCCTTAAGGCATATCCCCTAAGCTCATTATGATTGGCAAAACCTTCAAGACTTCCCTAGGAGCAAATTAATTATAGATGTGCCTTATGGCACCTGCATTCAGACCCAATACACTGATCTGCCTGGGAAAGTCAGTCTCTCTCACCACTGGATTCCTTTCAAAACAGGAAAACATGGACCTGGGACAGTTCAGATGAACCTGCCTCTGGCCTTTTTGAAACTCTGAACAACTTGCTTCTTCCCATCATCTTCTTCTTGCTAGGCCAGGTGGGTATAATTTCCACTGCTTCTACTCCTGTGACATTCCCACTTGCTTTTTGCCTGTTCTATTAAACTTAAATGCTAATTCATTCTCATCACCTCTGTATGTAAGGTCCTTCCAAACGTGCATTAGGACCTCCAGGCCAAGACCCAGCTCCTGTGTCTTGGGGCTGTGGGGCTTTTTCTTCAGGCAGATTTCTTGCTTTGCACACTGCTACCACGTTTTTGGGAACTCACACAGGCAAAAGCCACTAGGCACTTTTCAAGCAGAAAGTAATGGGCCTTAGGTTATTTCAGTTTCAAATCAGCCCCCCAGAAAGCTCTGGTTTTAATCCATCTCACCAGCCACAAGCTTCTGTTCAGCACTTCCCCAGGAACTTGGCACATTTGACAATCACTCACAACTAATACTTAAGAGCTGAGTATTTCCTTCTCACAGATCTAACAGGATAAAAGCTCTGATAAACCCTCATGAGGTTGTCAGCTGTCTGAATCCAGCCCGTGTCCCCTGGGAAGCATCCATTCTGCTTAAGTCGAGACAGAACTTGCAAACCAGCCACTTCTTCCTTCACAAAATGAGCCAACTCATTATTTCTGCGAAGGCTGTATCTCTTCCACGCAGGCTCCTCTTCTCCCCTCTGCCTCAGGAGTTTTGGAGGTTTTGTTCAGCTGCAGGAGCCCACCACAGGGCCCTTTCTGAGAGCACCGCCCCAGCACATCCAGCCCATATTCCCAGCCTGCATGGCGCCCATGGAGTGCAAGGGAGAGCCCCGCTGCATGGCTCCTCACCAGGGCAGAACACGCTCTCACCCCAAGTATTTCAAGGGCCAGAGCAGTTACAGCTCTAGGACAGGTCAAAAGGACATCACAGGCTGAGAATCAAAGGTTTGAGATAAACTGGCTTAATATGGAAGGGTAATGAAATGTACTAAAAAACGTGGGCCAGAGCCCGTGGAGAAGAAATGGAAATGATGGCTGCTTGTGCAGTTCTCTTCGCCACTCCCTGACTGAACAAATGCTTGATATTTCTGCACCTTATTTCCTCTCACATTGCCCCTTTTGCTTGGGCTTTAAGTTCACTGAGCTCTATCCCCTATTTTGAGAGGCCTGGGCAAAGACTCTGGCTACTCCCAGGTAGGAACACAAGGCCAGCCCCTTCCCAGCTCCTGGTCCTCAATGCATACCTTCAGCTTACCACCCTCTGTTTTTTCCAGAATCTCAGAGAGATGACGGTTTTCCAGCCTCAGGGTTTCCAGCTGGACCAGAATTACCTGAGGAGACAGAGGCAAACAACAAGCTCAGAAAAAGAGCACAATACATGCCCACAACACCCTCCAAGCATTTTCCATCCTCAGACTCAAGTACTAAGCAAGGTTTGGGCTGTTAGTTGTACAGGGACCCTACAGAGAAGGCTCCAAAAATAACCATGCCCAGTTTTCAGAGATGCCATCCATCCTGGCCTAGTTAGCATGAGTGATCCCAAAGAATTCTGTGGGACTGTAGGCTGCTGAATAGAAAAGGAGCAGCAAGACAGGATCAGTGAACACCATCATTAGAAGATTCCTTCAGAAGGTCCCAGTTTTTATACAGAGGCTAAAGAGAGAAGGAAACTACTAATGTAGCTAAAAAGCAGGATGGTGTTCCAAGCCTTCAGATCCCTTAAACAGACAGTAGAAGAGTCTTGTGCCTTTTTTACCCTGTGCTCCACTGCTTTCCTCTCTGCTCTTTCAATCTCTGCTCTGAGCTGCTGCTCCAGCTCTGAGGTGGAGCCGCTCGCCGACGCAATGGTGATGTCCCGCTGGTGCAGCTCCTGTGTCAGCCTGGAGATCTCCCTTTTCATCCCTTCTAGCTCAGTGCTGTGCATTTGTTCAGCCTGAGAGAGCTGCTCCTTCAGCTGGAGGAAGACATGCACACACCACCCACGAGCTTTTAAAACATGTTTCAGCAAAAAAAGCAAAAGTATTGCACGTGCTAATGCGAAATCTCAGTCCTGGAAAACAAAAAGCTCTGTGCAACAAACCCTCTGCACATGCCTGTCCTTCCTGGTTGAAAGCCGCCTCATCCCCATCCTTTCCCACACCATACACTGCCAACTGAAAGAAGTTTCATGCCATGAAGTACTTGAGAAGACCCATAACCTATCAAACCAACAGCTTCTTCAGCTCATCATTCAACCTCTGCAGCCAAAACCAGAGAGCCAAAGGTTCACCATGACTGAGGAAGCACAGTAACTCTTGGAAAATATAACCCTGCAATCTGCCACTCTGCCTTCCTGAGGTATTTAAAGACACCATTTAAAGACAGTAACTTTAAATAGCTCACGCCAGATTTTTCTTCCAGGAATTAATTTGCCCTAAGTCTTTTGAATCAATATTAGAGTTGAATCAATGTTAACTTGGAGCAACTAAAGCTTCCCATGGCAAACTTCCACCAGCCAGCTATGCACAGGGTAAAAATACATCTCTTTGTTTTCATAACTCTGTGTGATGACCACTAGTCCCTGCATTAAGAGAGAATAATCATTCCCTATTTACTTTCCACATGACAGGCATGATTTTATTTTTAGTCCATTCAATCTCATTTATCTCTTTTCCAGTTGGGTAAGTCCTATTCCATTCAGCTGTTCCTTGTACAAAAACCACTCCATCCTTTTGGTCATCTTTTTTCATACCTTATCTTGGTTTATTCAATGCTTTTTGAGGTGGCAGACCTGCACCAGATACAATATTCTGGTAGGCACACTGTGTATTTATTCAGTGGCACGACAGAACAACAGCAGCATAATTCCTTCCCCAGGACTCCATTCCATTAGTCAGAAATATTAACCACCCAAACACCCAGGATTTTTCTGAGAATTACAAGCATTTTAGAAAATTGAACCAGATGATCTCTGCCTACCCATGTAAATACTGTACACACGGTGATTTATCTCCATGTCACCTCAATGCCTCCCAAGTATATAAAACAGAAACAGCCTTCATAAATCTCTCCCTCCTCCCCAGCAGCCTGTGGGAGATTCATTTACTGTGTGGCTGTTTAGATGTGTAACCAAGCACACATCTCTGGCAAGATCTGCACCTCTGTATGTTCAGAATAAAGGATGAAAGATTTCCACACAAGTGAGGTTTTTCACTCAAGTTCAATGAGGCTTCCACTCCACCAGGCTCCAGTGAAAGCTCTCACACGAGCTAATGCACACCATTATGAAGAGTCTAGCTAGTGGAGGGCTTGGCCCCTTGGGTGCTCAGAGCTCTGGGGTGAGCCCCTCGTGGCAGGTGAGCTGCTCCATTCCTCCCAGCCCCTGCCCTCATGTCCAGCTATCAAGCCTGAAACACACTCCTTTATTCACATAGGGACCAGGACACATTTGAAGCCCTGTCTCAAGTGTGACAGGACATATTACAGCAGACTCATTCCCTCTCTGCTCTTCATCCTGTTGGGAGCCTGTGTTAGGCCTAAACTCAGGATTCCAGACTTTAATTTCTTCACAGATTTGCTCCTCCAGCACTAATTCGAGTATCTCCACAGTGTACAGAGTACTGGGGAGGCCCAGGAGATGCTCACAAAGGCAGGTTCTGACACCTGCAAACAGGTGTCCTCTCAACCCTTCCTCTGCCAGGTGTGCCCCTCACCTCCAGCAGATCCCTGCCTGCACAGCAGCCCTGCCCTGCTCCCACTGCTGAGGCACGTGGCACACAGGGATCTGCTCACTCCACTGCTGCCATCCCACTCCCCGGGAACACAGCCACGTTACCTTTTTAATCTCTGCCCTTGACTCAGTCTGGTCTTCTTCCAGGGACTGCAGCTCTTTGATATTCTCACCCAGCTCCTCGCTCAGCTGCACACACCTGGCATTTGAAGACACCAGGCTGGGTGCCAAATGCAAAAGTATAGATTAGAATAAGCCAAGGAGGAGGAAATGGTCAGAGAAACTTTGATCTTCCAGGCAGTCCTTTATGTCCATTACAACAGAAACTGAACTCAGCCTACAAGTTCCTTACCAATCCTTTGGGTTTGTTTTCCAAAATCATTTCACAAGAGATCAGGAAGGTGATCTAACAGATAACAGCTGTTTCTTGCTTGTTTCTTTACAAACTAAGATTACAAAATTTCTATGTAAACACAAGTCTGAAAACCACAAGCTTGGAGAGGAATCACAGAATCACAAAATACTTTGGGTTGGGAGGGACCCTAAAGCTCAATTCGTTCCACCCCCTGCCATGGGCAGGGACACCTTCAACTAGACCAGGTTGCCCCAACCCCCATCCAGCCTGGTCTTGAACACCTCTAGAGAGGGGGAGTCCACAATCTCTCTGGACAGACTTGTTTATAATCCTCACTTCACAGGAAGGTCTGGATCTGGTTCTTACCAGCTGCCTAACAAAGACTCCTTAGCCTGTTAGGAGTGAAGGTGCTCAGCCTAAGCAAGCTGGAACACAGAGAACACCCACCGTGTGCCCTGAAAGGCAGCCAACCAATTACCAAAGCAGTTGCTATTGCACTGCAAAATGAATAGCACTTGATTTCTTTAGCCCTTTGATATTTAAAACAAGCCTACAAAAAACCACTGGTTAACTTGATGAACACAATTAGGTGTTGTATTATTATCCAAGGCTAATTGCACTTCCAGGGGGAGCAAGCAGCTGGCTACCTGTTCTCAAGACGAGTCACCTCTGACTGCAAGTGCTGTTCCTTCTTCTGGGCAACATCCAGCTGCAGCAGCACCTGCTCCAGCTCCAGCCCTGGAGAGGACAACAGCTTCCCTTGCAAGCGCTCCTCCAAGGCCCTACGCAGAAACAGCAGCTTTAATGTCAGCACAGAAACATCATGTCTGAGTTCACTGGTACGGGGAACATAACTACTGGTTATTTCTTGGAATTCTCTGAAAAATACGCAGAACCTAAGAGCAGGTAACTGCTTTGTGCAGGGTGAGTAAGCAAACACAGCAGCTGGATGACAGCCCCTGCTTGAGTTCAGGCTGATTAAAAAAGACTACATTTTATTTTGATGTTGGCCTCCCTGCCAGAGACTGGTAGGTGACCAACACCCAAACCTTCTGACACAGCCACCAGAACCCACCAGCCTCTGCACACTGCCAGGGTAGAAGGGGAAGGCCAAGATGATATTGTCACAGATGAAGTTACCTCACCAAGCCCCAATCAGTCAGAACTTTCACCTAGGTTAATAAGCACGTTATCAAACCCTGAAAGGCCTCCAGCACTCGGCTGAAAATGTCTGGGAGAAACACCCTCAAAAGCCCTGCACTGCCTCCAGAAACCCAGCTGAGGAAAGTGGATTCCTTCCATGCTCTTCACTGATTATCTGCTAATTACAGGAGCAACACAAATTGAAAAATGCTGCAAGGCAGCAGAGTGCTTGTGAGAAACTGCAGTGCACTACTCTAAATACAACCAGTACAGATCCAGCTGCATGAGAACTGTCCTCAGTGAGAGAACCTGGAATGTAGATCTGGATTGAAAAGCCAAAGTACCAGCAAGGCACAGATGCTACCTGATGAGGAATTCTTTTGTGTGAAGAGTTTCAGTCATCATGGCCAGCTCTTTCTGTAACTGTTCCTGGTGCAGCCTGGAGCTGTCAATGAAATCTTCTTGAGACTGCAAGGTGGCTTTCAGTTCCATCTTCTCATCCTGCAACACCTGTATGGGAGGCAGAAGGCATGACTGCTGCAAGATGGACCAAACCGGTTTGTTGCAATGTGATGAGAGGTTGATCAGATTTTTTAGGACCCTTGGAAATACTGCAGAGCAGCACATGGCTACAAAGTCAATTTTGATGCCAATCAGGAACTTTACAAAGGCCCTAGAAAGAGACAAAAACTCCAGGATGTGAAGCCTTCCCACCACTTCTCACCAGCACTGCTTTAGACCCCATTTCCTAAGAGTTCCTCCACTGACCTCTAACATTTTCTTGGACTGCCTTAATTCTTCTTGAACTCTCTGCTGATCTTTCAGAATCACGCGATTGTCCTCACTCAGGTCATCCACCCTCATGCTGAGCCTCTCCACCTCCAGCTCGTTGGCACAGATGGTGTCATTGGCCCTCTCCAGCCTGCTGGTTAAGTGCTGGATTTCCGAGCGGCTCGCCAGCTCCACCGAGTCCAGGATCTGCTTCCGATTGGCCAGCTGGGTCTGCCAACAGCAATCACCTGCGTTAAAGCTCAACTGCAAAAACACAGAAGTTGTACCGAAGCTACATTCCACACAACTACTGATCTCTTGGTGTAATGAGCCACGTTCTCAGAGTAAGCAACAATACCTTCCAGGGAATTAGGGAGAGTATTGGTTACACGACGGATAAAACTTCCAAAGGCAAACTGAATAAGTAAAAAACAAAATGAAAAAAGAGGAGGCCCTTTGATTCCAAAAGCAGTTCAAAGAGAATCTGGAAAATGAGAATCTGGAAAATGAAAACTTCAAATCACTCCAGCTGCATGAGTATGATTTGTCTAAGAACAAAGCCTCCTGCTATTTTTTGCTCATGAGCCCAAGGCCAGACCAGGACTAATGGCTGCAGGTAAGAAGGTTTGTAAACCATGTACAGGGCAGAGATTACCCAACCATTAATTCCACACCAGGACAGAAAGCAGCTCTGGGTGCACAACGGAAAAACCACAACCACCGAACAGCCCCAAAACAAACCAGGTGTAACAGCCAATTTGCTTTGCTCTCTGCAGTGAATACCTGTTTCCAGCAGCTTGGGGGAATGCTCACTTTGAATTTTTCAGTGTTTTAATGGCAGACAAAAAAGTTACAAGGAATGTACAAGAAGCAGACAATACCTGCTCTATTATTTATAGGCACAATACTTTATTGCACAGCATTTCTTTCCACACAGCTAGCTGGTGAAATTTAACAAGCCAGCTCTCACATAAGCTTCTAGGAACACTCACTTCATATATTTCCTTTTCGTATACAATCTTTGAATTTTTAAAGGCTGAAACAAAATATTTCAGCAGTCCTATACTCCCAGTTTCAAAGAGTAGCAATGCCTGCCAGCTTCAGAATCACCACACGCCTTGATTTACACAAACTATAAGAACTGCTCATTTGCAAGGCTATGGTAGAGTTTTGATTACAGCCTTTTATTGTTATTTGAATAGTTATTACAGAAAAAGTAATCAAGAGGGCCAAGAGTTTAAAGCACAGCCTTTCTTCACCCAAGAAGCCAGAGTACCAGACTGCCTGAATATTTATTTCTGCATTAAGGAAACATTTAAGCTGTCTCTTATTTCCAGCCACACAACATCCAGGCCAGCAGAGAATTCCAGGTTTTTAGGAAAGGCTGAGTTTAAAGGCTGCAGGTATTCCAGAAGGTGGTCTGTACTGGGGAAGAATTCCAGGCTTCCCTAAGCTGCTCTGCAAGAGATCAGGGGAAGCCAGATGAAAGGAGAGAGAGGGGAAGTACTCCATGGTCATGGATCTCAGCTTGACCTTGTGCTAGGAAGACAACTAAGCAAGTAAAATGTACAGAGACACCCAAGGCAAAAAAATTAAGCACTTCCATGCTGGGCTTTTCAAAGCAATTGATGATTCAGGCAGTCTGTTCACAGTACCTGTGCACCTAAGGCACCTACACCACTTCAGGAAAACCTCCCCAACCTCCTGGTTTTCTGCTGCACAGTAAGACAAGTTCCTCTGTGCCCCAGTGTCCCAGCCTGCGCTCCAAGGACACATCTGTTCCCAAACAATTGAGCTATCAACGACACACAGACAGCAGAGCAGCAAGACCTTCTGCTCAAGGACTCTCTCTGCATTTGTAGATCTCCTGGTGTCAGCCTCTCACAAAGCCCCTGTCAGAGCCAGCTTCAATCCTGTCATCACAGTCTCCCTCCTCGCAGGAGCTTCCACTCAAGAGCAACTCAGGAGCCCATTAAGTGCAAAGTCCCCAGCAAGAGCTTCTTATCAGTGTCTGCTGTGATTGTGTCTGTGTGACTTCACAGCTGTGCTCTAGGTCAATTCATCTCACTCTGCTGCAGCACCACTAATTCACTGAGCCATCAGCTTTGCAGAACAGCAGCCCCACTGCTCCCTGCCTTTGAGAGACCTAAAAAAAAGGGGTGGGGGGCCGAAAACCGCCATTGCTTCAGTATTTTGTGGAAGTCTCTGTTGTAGGGGAAGACTGTTTTCCAAAGTACCCTCTGAGCTGGACCCACAAGGTACGCATTTAGCTGCTGGCAGGTACACAGCTTTCAGCTAGACAACATGATGGAACAGATACTTTAAAGTGTCATATGCTGTGGTCTCTGCCTCCCAGGGAAATCTGCACCCTACTGTCTTCTCTGCTAACCAGAGGGATGGCAGGGAGAGCTGCACAAGGCTTATCTAATTTCTGATGACAGACTCCAGATCTTTTTTCCATACAGCACTCGTACAAGCAAAGCTTATTCTGCAGGAACATTAAAAGTCACTTCAATGGCAATCTGAACTGGATGGGAGCCGGAGAGATTTCATTAGCCTCTCCCTCCTTCCCACAAACAAAGCAGAAACTTTCAGCACATGTTAATTGTACCTGCACGAGCTCGGAGTGCTCTGCCAGAGCCTTGCGCTGCGCCTCCAGCGATGCCACCTGCTGCTGGTACTGCAGGCGCTGCTTCTCCCAGTCAAGCGATTTTTGACGGAACTCCTGCAAGGACAGCAGGGGTGGCTTGGAGCAGTACATCCCCCTCCAGTTCACATCCACATTTGCCTTCTCTGCCCACCGTATCCTCGCACCTTTCCCCCAGCAGGGAAACCATTAGCCAGTCACCTGATGCAGCAGCTCAGCAGTGCAGAGCCCTCACACATCATGTTCCCCTCCGGAGGTAAAGCTGCTCACAAATGTTAAGTGCCAACACATTCGTGGCTGGTTTCATGGGTTTGCTGTCAGGGGTTTAACAATTCAGACTGGCTTTAGCTTCCAAAACACGATGCTATCGAAATCACTGAGATGACAAGAACTAAATACAGAATTTGACTGCTAATCTCTGCCCCAAAAATTGGGCACTACATCAGTCGGGTGTGTGTTGTTACCACATCTTTCAGGAGGAGAAAACTCAGTGGGGTCGAGCTCAGCAGAGCAGAAAGATTAGAAGATGAGACAGGGTTGAGAAGAAGTTTGACATGTAGCTCCCTCCTCCTCAAAGAAGTGAGAATACAACCTCACCACACTGGAATTCATTCCATTCTCATAATTAGTTACTCTTCCAGCACCTTCTTCCTTTTATTTAGTCTAAGGGTAAGAACAGCATTAAGGTTTACGCTGTGCAATCAGAGACCCTAACACATGCAACTGCCTTTATTACACACGCAGTTGAGAAGAGCTGCACCTGGAGAGTGGATGGGCAGTGCTCCTTAAGCAGGACTCAGCCCACTTCCTAGTGGACTGTTCAGTCACCAGTGAAGCCCAGTAAGTCAGTTAATACACACAAGCTGGTCAGCACTTCCTTTTTTGACCACATACCTCCAGCTTCCTGGTCAGTCGGCTCAATTCAAACTTGTCCTCCTCTTGTCCCTTGTTAGCTTCTCCTCTGCTTCTTGTTTTTTTCTTCTGCAGCTTCTCATAGCTCCTCCTCAGCCGGGACAACTGCAGGATACAGTGAAAGAGAGAGCTTTGCTCAAGGCCCCAAGGCAAGAATTACACAGCCCTTTGAAAGGAGACACACAAAGTGGTTCACACAAACAATGCCCTCATCAAGGCCGCACAGCTCCCAAGTGAAGGCTGCCATTTGGATAATGACTCTTTTATACCAACAGCACTGCAAAACACACCAGTTGTAGGAGAGTAGCAAGATGCCACTGAAGTCGTGACATCAGCAGCTTTAATTAAAGCTCTGTCTTACCACAATTACAGCATGACTGAAATATTGATAAGATGGAGGTTTACATGCAGCTGCCAGCGCAGCAAGAGCACAGCCTCCCCCTCTCTACAGGTGGTTCCCAGCCCCAGGAAGAGCCAGCAGTGCCCGTGGCTGATCTGCTCACCCACAGGAGCACACCCACCACACCACACATGGGTAAGTCTTGTGTGATCAAAATACACTTGTGCAGCTCAGGTGGGAACTGAAACTCTCCTGCTTAGTGGGAGAAGGAAGATTTGAGAATTGCCATTATCCATAATATCAACACCACTTCATCTGTCATTTTCTGCTTAGATACACTGTGTATTTCACAATGAGCCGAGAATGCCAACAGAAAATATCACTCCTACGCCTGCTGCTAGGATGCTGGAGTCATATCAGAAGCAAGAAAGAGGAAAAAACTCTTGACATTTAAATGACCCTCCGTGCAAATAATCACTTGCAACTTGCAAAGAACTTTTTATCTGATGAGCTCCCCACTACTCAACTATTAAATAAAAGGTTTCCAAACAGCCACACGAATTTGAGAAGCCGCCACTGCCGTTTTACTGATGGACAACGCTAAGCCCATGGATAAACAGAAGGACCATGAGAAGAAAAAAATATCTGATTCAAGGCCTGATGCATTCAGTACTTCGGTGTGTTCAGCAGGAACAGACAGATGTTCAGGCTTAGAGTTAACACCATCTTTTGCCAAACATATCAGGAGATAAGAGGTTTATTCTTTCAACAGTATCAGTAAGTTAGACACTGTACCTGTAATTGCACTGGAAATGGTGGTAAACAGGGACAGAAATAATTTCCCCAAACAGTACTAAGAACAGAAGACTGAGGAATATTGGAGCTCAATGTCATCAGCATTAATACTGTGTAGGTAAAATACCCACAAACTGCAATTTAGGCCACAACACACAGGCTATATTTCAGCCTTAGCAATTTAGGCTGATCTGCCGATGCACCTCAGCTTTGCTTTGCAGCTTATCCACAATTCCAGTGAGAACACCCAGTGAATGAAGACTGTTAGTCATATGGAATGGTGAGGTGTTTTTAAATGAGAAAAGATGCCTTCTGTCATCGGAGCAGAGACTACCAAATTAATTTCACTTATGGCTTACAGCGAGCAGGAACTAGGCCCAGCCCTCCAGAGAAAACAGGTCAGTGCTCTATGAGCTGCTCATGCCAGTTCACTCCCTGCTACTGGCAAGTGGAGACAGGCAAAGAGTTCAGGCATAAACCTGGAATGCTGTTATACCACCTGCAGGACAGGCACCACCTTGCACTGAGCAAAAGGGTTTGAGATGAAAGCTTTGATATTATTGTCAAACAGCATTTTCTAAGTACACTCAGTTTTTATGAAGGGTATTAAGACTAACATTCCTTGAGAGTACAAAGTCTTTACTAAAGTCATCGGTGCTAACAGAGGCAAAAAGATGAGACCACATACCACTGTTATTTCCTAATCTCACACAAGCCAAGCCAGTTACATCTCTACCATTTTTGAATTTCAGAAATGCTGAAAGAGCAAACTGCTGCTGCCTGTACCCATGGCAGCTCCAGAACCAGCACTGCAGTGACTGGGATGGGCGAACACAGGACATTCTTGCAGTAAACTTCTGCAGATGTCCAACATATGAAAACATTTCTACTCCAACACTTCTCTGTCCCCAAGTTCCTCCAAATCACAAAAAAACAGGCCAAGTGAGCCATAAAAATATCACTTTATCTATACTCAATGCTCTTTTTGGTAAGCACACAAACACTAACAGAGTGGGGAGTTTTAAAACCACAGCATTGAAACAAAACCAATGACACAACGTATTTGACCCGTCAGCAACTGGGAACTAAAAATCAAACTTCTCTTTTTGCAACTCACCTCCTCCTGGAATTTCTTCAGCTGTTGTTCATACTCTCTAACCATGTCCTGCTTGGATTTTTCCACATCTTCGACCTGGCGACGCAACATGCCAACCTGAGCAAAGGGATAAAAAGCAAATAACTACAACAGACGCAGGCTTTATTGTCAGTAGGGACATGGACATTTCAGTGGGGCCCCTCATTATGAAACAGATGGAGGCTGTGCCTAAATCTTCGGTAGGCTGGGGCCACAACTGTTTCTGTTCTGGTCTCTCGTTTTGAGCCAGTTTCTGGATTTCACTTTTGGGGACAAAGCTGACATATTTGGTTTGTGCCAAAAGGCTATTTCTATCCAGTATTTTCATCATATTCTTCACAAATACGTGTTATGATTTCAAGCTATCTACCAAGAGAAAAGTTGACCATGTCATCATCTTACTATGCTCAGGTAAAGGAGAGTTTCCTAATAGCAAGGAAAAAGAAGGAAATGAGGTTTTGAAGCTCACAGAAAAGACTTCCCTGACCCTGATTCAACTGCTCCTGTGACTCATTTTTCTCCCTTTGTTTTTTCCTCCCATCTTTTTCCCATCCACAACCCAAGTGGTCACAGGCCAACAAATTAAAATTAAAAGAAAACCCACAGAAAATTCATTTGACTAAATCAAAAGCATAAAAATACTCCAGCAGTGACTTCAAACATACTTTACAGTTCAGTTTAAAATCCATGTTTGCTTTTGGTGGTAAGAAACATCTCAAGCGTCTTGAGAAAACATAATTGATAATAACAACAATAACCTATACAATAAAAATCCTCATTCTTGCAAACAAAAATCCTGTGGCTCAACTGCATCTTATGGTCCACATCCTGCACAAAAACTTCACTTACTGATAATTTTCCACCAAGTCAGAATCTTTTTGCACTTCCCTCAGGCCTTTAGTCAAAGACCACAAAACCAGAGCTCTGTAAAACAGCCCGTGGAGAGCTTCCCAGCAATATCTTGGTGTAGTTTATAGCAGGAAATGGTTTCCTTGATGCAGTTTATATAGCAGGAAATGGGTTTTTTCTGCCAATGACTGCAGGTTGCTGGGCTGTCCATTACTGCTGTAGCCAGAACCAGTGTCTCTGGGTTCTCTCTACTCTAACAGTTCAATATGTGGATTTCCACCAACCCTAGGGGAGCTGATCACTTCACTTGGATTGAATTATGAACCAGACACCTTGCTCCAACAGATCCTTAAAAAATTCTATTCCTGATTTCCTGATTCTAAAAGGTAGAACATACTGCTGACTCCAACCAAAAACCAGTATGAAACAAAGGTACCTCCTTCTGTTTTTCCTGCAGAGCTGCCTTGGCAGAGGAAAGTTCCTGCTCTCGAGCACTCAGACAAGCTTCCAAAGCCTGTGTCTGCCCTTCCCATTCAGATTTCTTGTGAGCCACCATGATGTCAATCTGCTTCATCAGCTCCTGCAGCTCGGCCTCGCAGGAGGTCAAGAAGCCGCCGCTGGAAGGGAGGAGCCTGGAATTACAAAGCAGGTCCCACCCAACACGTCCCGTGTCCCAGACCAGCAAAGGCAGCAGAACACCCTGACTGGCACCAACTCTGCACACACACTGCTTTGAGCTTTCTTCAAATCAGCTTGCACAGAAATAGAATCACAGAATCATTAAGGTCAGAAAAGACCTCCAAGATCATCAAGTCCAACCTTTTACCCAATACCATCCATGCCTGCTAAACCACATCCCTTCACACTTAGGTGTTCATCCCTTTGCCTTGGGCACTGTGCATTACCTAAGTAAACCAAAGCGTGTTTAATTCATATTTTGTATTGCCTTAATTGCTCTCCAGGCAGAGGCATTTTATAGCAGGTTTCAGTCACCAGAGGAATCTTACAGCCAAGCTATGAGCTCCCGAAAACTGAAGTTTATCACAAATGCAGACAAACCCTGAAGCAGAGGGGGCTGGATGACAACATGATAATGAAGAATCAAACCCTCGCAATCCACCGGGGAGCACAAGCTCCCTAGCGACGCCCAGATTTCTAATTTGGTGCAGTAATTATTGAAACCAATTCAAGTAACTCCTCTAAAACTTCCCAAGCTGCCAAGACAGGGACAATATTAAGGTTTGCCAGACACAGCCCTAGAGGGTGGCAAACTCCATAATGATCTCTACCCCTTTAATTTGCCTGTCAAACGGGAAGAACTGAAAAGAAATGGAAATCAATAGGTTCAGGGATGGAAATTTCTCTGTTCCCCCAGGGCATATGCACACTTCACGACTTGGCACTTTTTCTATAGGAAAAGAAATACTTCTTAAAGGAGCCAAAATCAGTCACATTTGAAGTTCACCCTGTCCTGTGAGTTAACCAAAAATTAGCAGCTATTATGCAGAGCAGGAACATTTCCTTCACAGCATCTGCTAATATGTAGCAAATTCTAAACTCGATTTCTGCAACCAGCTCTCGGAAAAAGATACAGTATCAAATAAATTTGAGTCACATTCTCAAGGATGACTAGAAAAATGGCATCGGTGACTTTTGCTTCACGGTTGTTTAACACATAAAACATTTTGTTCTGTTATTGTCACTACAGTCACTCGGAGGGATTGAAAAGTCTAGAGACTCCCACCTCAGACAGAGAATTAAGGATTCTTCAGAGCTGAGTGGGACTCTGCAGTTTCAACGCGAGTAGGAAATAATCAGATGTTTTCAGTGAAATCAGATAACAAAGTCACATCTCATTAACCTTGCAAGGCTATTACAAAATAAATATTTATTCACAACTCTATTTACTACTGCTCCTGATGTTGGACAGTAAAAAGAGTTTACAACAACCGCTGAAAAAAAAAAGGGGAAGTTTTCAGGAAGACGTGGAACTAAATTTCTGACGATTAAGACTATAATACCTGAGCAGGGATTAGTGCAGAGCCCAGTGACTTTCTTCTGCAGCAGCTGAAGGCCACTGCACACTGATACCAGAGGATTTCTGCCAAGTAAGAGGCAAGGTGAATACTTCAATCATTTGGAATGACTGCTGTGTATGGCTGCATACATACCTCCCCTGCCCATTTCTCTGCATTCCTTGCAGCAAAGCCTCCATCACCGAATCCCGGTGGCTTCAGTACTAGGGAAGTACAGGAAAGCAGCGGTCACACATGGCAATGCACAAACCAGGCTGCTTCTCCATCCAACTGCAGAACAAGCAGAAGCCCACAAAGCAAAGAAGTTAAAAAACATACAAGGAGCATGCAATTGAGGCGAGGAAAACAATGGCACCTTCATGAACTTACAAGCCAAAGAGAGGAAAACAGATTTTTCTACCATAAAAATATACCCAGTGCTATCGCCCAGCACTACCAAACTGCAGTGATAGAATCATGTGATCTAATAAATTCAGAGAGGAGCATTGAGAACCTGCACTTGAGCAACTCTGCACTTGTGTGAACTCAGTACAGAGGGACTGGTAGATCTCCTGAGAGCACCAGACTGTGGAGGAACAGGAACACTTGGGCTTCAAAGGGCCCAGCCCGAGATCCACCTCGGACAGGGAAGTCTGTCACTCCAGAGAGAAAACAAGCAAGTAGCTGTAAGAATTCATCCTAAATTACACTTTTTCCAGGCCTCTATTACAGACTAGATTAAAGAGACCATGCAGTTTACCACCACACTCAGAACACACTGGTTGTTCATATGGTTGTGGGAATTTTAAGAAAAAAAAAAAAATCTTAAAAAAAAATCCTTAAAAATCCCTCCTAAATTATGCCTTAAATTATGAAAATAACTTGAACAGCTTTATAGTAGCAGTACACTGTTTTAGTTAAAAATTATACCTTTTAAGTCACAAACATGTGCACACCCATAGAAATTTCACATCTTGGTGAAAGCAAGAAGGGTTTATATTAAAGCCAAAAATGGGGAATAAAACATTACCATGAAACCACAGCCAGGAAGCCAGAATTTATTTCAATGTCTCCTTCATGAAACTGCAGCTGACACAAAAATGGTTAAACTCATCCAGAGCTATTAACACAAACTTATGTTTCCAACATCTACACACTTTCCAAGTACTGAGGATGGATCTTTACAACACCTTTCCTCAAAGATTAATATGGCATTATTAAGCAATCAGCAAAAGGGGAGCAGGTCACAGCAAGGGAGACCTTCACAAACACAGGCTCAGCTTTGCTCTCTTTCCCAAAGAATCTTCTATCCTGCTCCTACGGCACTTTAAAACACAATTCAGGGATTAAAACCTGTCCTTGGGAGCTGTGTTTTAAACCACAAGCATATAAAAAATACAGAAGAAAATCCTATCCCTATTCTGACAGTGTTTTGTCTGTCTTTGGTCCTCTTTGTGCTTAACAAAACTCAATCAGTATGCAGAACAACTTCGTGGTTCTGCTGAGGGCAGGGTGCTGAGGAGAGCAGATGAGCAGATCCCCTGAGCTGCTGACAGCATTCCAAGAGTTCTCCAGGTGGCAGCAGCAGACATTAGACAGTAGCAGCTCTCCTCTTCCATTCTAATCACACCGACACAGAATGAATTTTCAGCAGGCAGAGAGAGGAGGAGACAGACAGAATAGAATTCCAGAACAGTTTGGGTTGGACAAGATCTTAAAGCCCTCTCATGCCAAACCCCTGCCATGGGCAGGGGCAGCTTCCACTATCCCAGGCTGCTCCCAAGCCCTGTCCAACCTGGCCTTGGACACTTCCATGGAAGGGACAGCCACAGCTCCTCTGCACCTCTGCCTCACCACCCTTACAGCCTGCCAGCTCTGCTTACTTTGCCAGCATACCCAGATTTTGGGGGAAAGCCTTAAAATCAGACACCTCTAGCCAGTTTTATACTACATAAAGTTTGCTGACTTAGCATTAAATTTTGGCTTCTCACACTTGCAAGTTGCAATTTGCAAGCTACAGGCACCTGAATAAAGACCCACAAAAGGAAACAATCTCCTTCACAAACTACAGTTGAAGCAAGGAGGGCTGGCTGGTCACTCCTGAAAGTGAAGAAAATTGAACTATTTCCAAAAAAAGAAAAAAAAGCAAAAAAGAAAAAAGAGCTCAAAACAACATATTTAAAAATAAACAAGGCTCAGCATCCCAGCTCGAGGCAGAATTGTAGTAGAGTCAAGTGGAGAGAACTTTATAATACGCTGGAGGACTTAGGAATAGTGCCCATGAGAAAAAACTGGGATTACCTCGCAGTTAAAAACATAGAAAGATGCAATCTTAAAGCGTTGCTGGAAGCGTGCTTACAACGAACACAAAAGGAGCAATAACCTCCCAAAAGCAATACCACAGACGAGCTCCACTTGCCAGCGGCGGGAGTGGCACCTGCGGCAGGAGCCCGGAGCGAACCACCCCTCGCCAGGACAAGAATCCCAGAATCACTGAGGTTGGAAAAGTCCTCTGAGACCATCAAGTCCAACCTGTGACCGATCCCCACCTTATCACCCAGCCCAGAGCACTGAGTGCCATGTCCAGTCTTTCCTTAAACACCTCCAGGGATGGGGACTCCACCACCACCGCCCTGGGCAGCCCCTTCCAAAATTTAATCACCCTTTCTGCGAAGGAACTCCTCCTAATGTCCGACCCAGACCCGCCCTGGTGCACCTTAAGCCTATGAAGTGGCCGGGGCAACAGCCAGCGGAGCTGCCCTCCTTCCCTGCTCCCCCTGTGCCGCCGCTCCTCCCCAGCCGGAGCCTCCCCGCTGGCCGAGCCCTCACGGTGTTTACCCCGCACCCGCCGCGGCACAGTTT
>VXBT01001864.1:159813-178167 GCA_013400235.1 Oriolus oriolus
TTTCTTTCTTTCTTTCTTTCTTTCCTTCCTTCCTTCCTGCCTGCCCTCCTTCCTTCCTTCCTTCCCTCCCTCCTTCCCGCCCTTCCCACCCTGGCGGCGGGCACGGCCCGGCCCCGCGGCGGCAGCGCTGCGCATGCGCTGGGGCGGCGCCTGCGCAGCGGCGGCCCCGGAGATGGGCAGGGTAGGGCGGGCAGGGGACGCGGGGGACACCGGGGGGACGCCGCGGGACACGGGGCGGTCACGGAGCCGTGCTGGCCGGGAGAGGCAGGCATCGCATCGCCCCGGGGCTGGGATGCGCTCAGGCCCGTGCCCATCGCCGCCCACATCGCGGCTCCGGCAGCCGGCGAGTGCCAGGCCTGGCTTGGTTTTGAATGAGCGTCAGTTCTCATACCTCGCAGGATCGAGCCGCCTGCTGCTGCTGCCCTGCAGGGCCACACCGGGGCGAGGGCCTGAGGTGACCCTTCAAGGAGGGCAGAGTACAATGAAACTCCCTGGAGTAACTATAGTAGCTGGGGGGTGAAAGATCTCGTTTTGCTTCTGTTTCACCAGTTTCCTGGACTTCAGATCTGGGCAGAATTCTGGGTACCTTGAAGTCCTTTGTTGTGACTCCCAGACACGTGAAGGTGTGGGTGAAGTACGGCACTGGTCAGGGGCTGTAAGGCAGCAGGCAGCAAAGGGTTCTGGGCAGCTCTAGGTGCTCAAATTAGACTTCTAAAAGTCAGTCAGTAGATATAAACGCATGTAAATACCATTAATAATAACCAGCTGGTTTTATATATTCATCTCTGATGCACATCAATCTGCAATCCACTTTGATAGAGTTCTTTTCAGATGAAGTTGTTCTCCTGTGGTTCTATCCCCTTTCTAGTGGATTAGGAAAATCAACATTTTCATTGTAAGTTTAAGCTTCATATGGATTGCATCAAAACTGGAGCAAGCCCGTAGTCCAAACTCCAGCTCCTTGGCTGGGGATGTTGTTAAAACAGCATCTGCTTTGTGTCACAGATTTAGCTGCTCTCGGCCACTGCGACGATGGACAGCGAGGTGCAGAGGGATGGCAGGATCCTGGATCTGATCGATGATGCATGGAGGGAAGATAAATTGCCCTACGAGGATGTGGCCATCCCTCTGGTAGGTGAATTGCTACTTATCAGTCTGAGTTAAGGCTGCTGTGTTTATCACAGACCCTTCCAAGAAAAGGCACGGTGTTGCTCGTGGCGTGGCTAATTTGTACAAAAGGCTCCTGGATCTGACTCCCTCCTTGCCCTATGTGCCAGTCATTCCTGTGTGCATGAGGACATGGATGTTTCTGTCGCTTGTCCCCTGACCAGCTGCTGAATCTTCTCAGAACTGGTGAGCCCTTGCCATTGCACTGTCCTGGGTTTGGCATCAGGGAGAAGTAGAATCATCCTTTTTCTCTGCTTCCCCTTGTTGTTCCTGGTGTTTGATGTACTTTCCCGGTTGGTTTGGAGAGCAGAGGATCAGTCTCACACTGACAGTTGCAGTCTTGGTTACACTTTATTTCCACTTCCTGCAACACTATTAAAAGCAGCCCAGAAGTTTTCATACGCGTTTCAAAGCCAGTCTTTTCCAGATACAGTGTTGCTGTTGGCAGTTCCAGGATAGCACTGAAGGACTGGCAGGGGCAGCAGGACTCTTGTCTGCGGTGCTGTGCCCAAGGCACGGCACCTCTCCTTTCACCCAGGGTACAGCTGCGAGGCCAGAGAGGGGCAGCAGGGCAAAAGCTACTGCTGATCCCATAGAGCCCAGAGCTGAAGCTTCAGATCTCCCACACTGACACCTTTCCTTAGCTATTTTGAAACTTCCAGGGAAGTGGGAGGTAGCTGAAGATTTCCCCTTCCCTTGTTCTCTCTGGTACATGAGCTAACGCAGATAGAGCAGCCATGGGGACTGTGGAGTGCTGGTTTCTTTCAGCACAGAGACATTTCCAAATTTGTGACACGGCTCAAGCTTTAGCCCTGCCACCACTGGCTTTTCAGAGAGGGCGAGGAGCAGCTGCACAACTCAAAATCCATATGTACAGCACACATTTTCCTGCCAAGAGTTGGGCTTGAGGGAAGCTTCTTGCAGAAGTGTGATTCTCAGCTAAAAGAGCCCAAACCCTCCTTTGCTTGGGATAACCTTTATTAAGCAAGTTGAGTATCATAAACAGGTTCCTTGTTGACAATTGCCTTCACCCTGAGTCCAAACATTACTGTTTCTTCCCTCAGAGCCATCTGGTGATGGCTTACAGTCACATACAGATAACACCCCAGAGAAGGAAGCCTCACCAACTAACAATAGAAAGAAAGGCCTGGCTGTGGATATAAAGATCCCCAGAGATGGGATTGGCTCTGATCACATGGAAAAACCAGCATGAATTCATAGGGGACAGACTCGAGGACATTGCAAAGGAGCAACCAGAATGGCTGTGAAAGGGGTATTTGAGCCTGTCCTGAGAATCTGCCGCAGTGCTCACTCGAGACATTTCTGGGAACTCAGATGGGCACGAATCATTCACTGTTTTCAAAGCTGAAACATTTTATTTAGCTCACGCTGGGATTTCCAGAGGTCTAGAACTCAGAATTCCTGCCCAAATGGTATCTGGCAGAATAGCACACATGCAGTGTGACTACACCAATACAGCAAGAGAGAGAACAAATAATAGAGGGAAGGAAAATGAAATCTCAGTTAAGCTCTCCTTCCCCTTAGCGTGCCCTGAGCAGCTCTGTGGCACACCTGGCAGGGGGTTCTGGCTTCTGCTGTTGATCCAGCACAGCCACACCTGAGTCCAGCACACAGACAGGAAGGACTTCTCCCCTGCCATAGGAAAGGAACGTGTTCCAGAACCAGCTGTCTGCAGTATTTGTATTCTGGGCAGCAGCAGGAGCAGCACATTGCAAACAAACAATGGAATAATTGCATTGTACTGTTATTTACTTACTTTGCATTTGCTGTATATTCTCCCTCACTGCGTGTGCAGTCTGAGTGTATAGCAAGGCCCCAGGGTCCTGGAAAACAATTTACCTTTCAGATTAAGCACCATATTCAAATGAAAAGAATACTGTTCATGGCAGGGCTCAGCAATATTTTTAAGTGGATCAGTATGTATGATATTTATTGTTCAGATGCACCCTCTGGTCTCGTTTGTGGGGTTTTGCATCTATCCATACAAATCGTAGCAGCCTGCTGCTTTCAGGAGGTGTGTTACGTGTGGAATGCATTGTACCTGTGTTTTGTTCTCAGAATGAGCTCCCTGAACCAGAGCAAGACAACGGTGGCACCACTGAGTCTGTGAAAGAGCAAGAAATGAAGTGGACAGATTTGGCTCTCCAGTATCTCCATGAAAACATTCCACCCACGGGAAATTAGCGAATCAGAGGGATTTCATACATTGGATGCATGAATGCAAAATAAAAATATTTTTCAGCTGACCGTTGCTGTCATAAGCTGCCCTAAGGAGGAAACAACATTTCTGAAACTTTCCGATTCCAACAGTGGTTCTGCTCACAGTGAAGAGTTTAAAATGCTTCTCTCTTGAATGTGAAATAGCAGAGGCTCTGACATCTCAGAGCCAAGTGCAAAATGTTTCATGCTTATAAGATTATTTAATGTTTTCTGTTAAATTGTTTTTAAGTTGGTGCCAATTCTGATCTTAAATGTTTTCTACACTTGATTAAAAAGTTTTTACTGTCTCAAATTGCAATTGATTTCAAAGCTCACAGTGGGATTATTGTCTAGAGTTCAGTGTACAAAACCCAAATAGCTGTGAGTTGTTGCCATCTTTAACAAGTGCGTGGCTGAGGCAGGATGTGTGGGGCAGGTGTGAAAGGTTGGTCAGCAGAATCAAGAGTGGGGAGTAGCCTGTAAGCACTTGAATTCCTGCTCTCAGGAGCTGATGGTGGTGGTGGACAGCATTTCCAGTGCTGACATCCTGGGAATGTTTGCCAATGTGTACAGTGAACAGACAGTCTAATTTATGCTGAAATGGTGGTTACTCAAAATCATGGTCTTCTGAGGGATGGTTGAGAGTTCCAAGGAGGAACCTGCCAGTCTCAGTGTGGGGCCTCTTGAAGTGAGAGCCACTCGGATGAGCAACCTCAGATGGGAAATGAAAATCCAAAACAAGTGATGGGGAAAAGAAACAAGTAGGGCTTAGCTTCAGGCAACAAATTGTTACCTCTTTTTGTATTGAGATGAAAGGCAAGGCCCTCGTGATTTACCTTATTTTATCTCTGATTCTCAGATGTCTTTTGCAACTGGTAAAAGCCTTCTGTTCTTCGTGTTTCACTGTTGGACCAATTCCGTCTCGCCATTGGCAGAACTTCTTGCTAAGGAGAAAATATTTTGACATACTGGTAGAGGTGAGAAAGGAGCTGGAAGGAAAACAATGTTTAAATTATATTCTTTTGCCAGTGCAGCAGAAAAAGCACTGTCCTGGAGCTTCCAGATCCACAGAAGTTATTTGGTGTCTTTTCTCAGTGTTTATCCTCTTCAAAATAACAAGCCCCAACTTTTGCCTGGGTGATTATCAAATGAGACCCCAGCATGGCCCATGTTCAGTGAGACTCAGATTGCTGAGCTGCCTGAGGCTGAAGAGCTCAAGGTGCTTGTGGAAGAATCGTGCTAGGCACATGCTCTGCCTCAAGTGCGATCCGTGCCTGCACCAGAGGAGCAGCACACACTTACCTGAACGAGAAGGAGCTGCAGACTGCAGGAAGAGTTAAGGACTGACCTGAGAATTAGCAAAGGCAAAAAGCCTAATAAGTGCAGCATGGACCAAAGAACCAGCTATGCAGCTGGGAGCTGTAATAGTTCAGCTCCTCATTGGATCATCACCAGGGGAAAAAAAGCAGAGCCTGGGCTTAATGAGGTATTTGTAATCCGCCCCACGTTCCCTTTCCCTGGCCTGTGTTAGAAGAATTTGCTAAGAAAATGCCAGGCAAAGCTACCACCCAACCTCTATCCAGCAGCCATCCCTGCTCCCTCCCTTCTCATCCCTTTACAAATTCCCCACCACCCTCGTCTTCCCAATTTTGCCACTATACCTTCCAGCTCCAATTTCAGACTTCCTTTCCTGCCCCAACAGTTGTCTTTCCTTGGCCGTCTTCTTCCTCCCATCCAGCAAGGAAAGAAAAAGCCTTCCTTTCTTGAATTAGAGCTGAATTCATGAGGTTCCAGCAGGTCTGTGAGAAAATGTGGGAATGCCAGTTGTATGAGTGTTATCCAAGACAGCAGTTGCTTGGGAGCCCAGTGGAGAGCCAGACACCTTGAAGTGGTACCTTCCCTTTGTCACAACACAGTGCTGTGCACCTGTCTCCTGCCTGAGGTGGTGACAGGATTTGTAGAAGGGACTCTGGGCCATGGCACTGGGGAGAGCAGCAGGGACATGGGAGATTAGGGATCATCATGAACTCTCCAAAGGCAGGGCCCTGTGAAACCAAGCGCCGGCCCCACCCAGATGCTTATCAGACTGGCAGTGACACCTACAATCTTCCTGACATTCTTTGCAAAAGACAAATAGACAGGCAATAATTTCCTTAGTTTCAACACATGTAGTCAAATTGCTGCTCACAGCAGTGATACCAACCCATTTGTGTCTTTGATTAGTCATCCCCCAGGGCAAACTATATTTAAATTAAGGAAACCTGCTAGAATAGGAGGTGCCCCACCTTCTTAAGAAGCTTCAGTTGTACAACTAAACACCGGTCTTCATTTCTTGGCGGGTAACTTCCTCCTTTCACCACACCTACTGTTACTGGCAGAAAAAAAAGCACGCAAACTGCTGTCAGAGCCAGCAGACACATGCCAGAGAAATTGTGGGATCCTTCAAATCTCTTACCCGTAGAAGTTCCATGTGGAAGTCCATATGCTGAGGCTGTGTGTTGTGTTCATCTACCTTTTGTATGGGGTGAAAACAGGTAAGAACTCAACCGCTTGTTTTGAATGTTTTTGTCAAATACAACACATTTTCTGTGCTTTACGGCAACATGAATGTACTTGCCCTCCGCATTACAGTTACTGCGCAGGGTTTCTCACTAGCATTATTTATTTTGGCAAAGCAAATTATACTGGTAACATGAATGTAGTCAGTTCTAAGAGTTCCAAATGGAAAACCAGAAGTATTTTTTATTATCTTTTCCTCCGTTTGCAAACATTTCTCTTTTATAAGTACTACCCATCGACACTGGAAATGTCATTCGAAATCTTCAGAGAATAATGATTTCTTCTCAGGGGTGTCATGTATGGCAGAGGCGAAGGATGAATTACCATTTATGAACAGTAAGCTCCATTTGATAGCCTCACAGCCCTACAAGAACCAACCTGTGTAACAATAAACAAATGTACTGCCTTGTGTTAGCATACACACGGGAGCAAGGCAAGTTACAGTTCTCTGCTTTGTAGGGAAAACAAACAGGGTTTAAAAAAACAGCGTTCTTATAGATACTAACTTGTGTTTCATCGGGTCCTCTGGAGTAATCTCAGGGCTGCCTTTGCTTGGTTTGTTTAATACTCTGTAGGAAATGCAGTCACAAGAAGTGGGAAAAGAGAATGGTGTGAAAAGGCACCGAAGAAATGCAGTGAGCTGTTGATGACCCGCTCCCGAGATTTGGGGTGTGGTAGTGAAGTGTGCATAAAGAGGGAAAGTTATTGTTGATGGTTAAGACCAGCCTGATGACACACACTGTACAAAGCCCACGCAAGGCGGCAGGGGTTGGAGGGCCAGAGCTCCCACAGACAGAGAAGCAGCGATGTGCTCGCCTGAGCTCCACGCAGGTGCTCACTGGGCGAGCAGCTCTGTGTCCCAAGGACCACAGCTGGGACAGCCACACATCTGGCCAAGTGACCACTGACCCACTGAGGGGAACAATCTGTTGGAACTTCCCTTTGCAAGAGGACAGGCTGGTAAAAACCTCAGCTGCTACTTTATTCATGCAGACAGCTCGGTACCACAGCCCCAACACGCCACCATGGCAAACCCTGCCTGTCTACAGGATCAATATCAAAGAAAAAGCCTCCAAACACCATCTCCTAGAAAGGAATGAGAGAGACCAGGGGAATGCAGGCCTTAAGAGCACCGACTGCAGTAAATACCAGGAGTCTGCCTGGGACTGTTCCCATGACTGCAACATTCCCACCTGGGAGCGTATAACTTCAGAATATATATATATATATATGTATGTATATAAAACTTCAGAACCAAAATGTTCTGAAGATGCCTACACTGCTGCAAGAGCACCTTGGAGGCTGATCTCAGGCTCGAGACCAAACGTGTCCAGCTCCCAGGCAGGTACATGGATTTAACACATTTTTATGCTCCCTGCTACAGGTTCTGGGAGATCAGAGCACCTTGCCCAGCAAACCAGTGTTTGCCTCCTATTTCACATATCAGAAAACGGAGCAGAAGGAGAATGGGCATTGCCAGAGGCTGTCTAGCAAGCTAAGGCAGGGCTGGAAATGAGTTACTGGGATGCTGGGTTAATGGCCAAACTCGTTCCCTTTTACTGGAGGGAAGTGGTCTGTTGGACATGAGTTAAGTACAGTGACAGGGGATAAGTTTCTACCTCACTTATTTGCTTGCAGAGAAAATCTCAACAAGCCACTTGCCCCAATCATCCTGGAGTTCCACAGACACTTCCAGCCATTTGGGTAGGAGTCACTGTGCTCAGCAGAAGGAAGAGCAAAGCCAGGATAACTGGCTGTCCTCATGTGTCCGTTTTTGAACACATGGTGGATGAGGCTGCAACTGGCACCAGCTTGCCAGAAGAGAAGCTGGCAGGTTTCCTCCCCTTATTAGCACTGATGTGATTTTGTTAATCAAAACCGAACCAATCTAACAGACCTGGTGCAGATATAACAAGGCCCTTTATACAGTCCCTGTGTTAGGTATCAGCAGATGCTGACCAGCTCTTTGAAAGCACTTCTGTACCAGAAGGTTTGGGCTGTTCTGGTGACAAACACAGTGCTCCTCTGGGCAAGCCTCAGCACAGTGCAGGAGATGCAGAAACAAATCCAGCAATCCATGCAATCTTGCACCATATAGAAGTAATTCTTGCCCGGCATTTCTGCCTGTACTGCTACAGCTTCAGTGGCAGTAAACATAATTAACAACACTATATAGTGCTACTATACAATAACTAAAACAATGCCTAGTTATTAGTAAAACACACAGTTGTTTTTTTATGCTGCAGTAGCACCTAGAGGACAGTCACTGCGTCTCACTGTGTGAGCTGGTGTGCATGAGCAAAAAATGTTAATTTTTCTCTGCTAGTGACTTTGGGATCTCCACAAAAGCAGTGTCATAGAACTCTTGCTGCTGTTTCCCTGGAGTATCTTGGCACTGTAAGAATGAGCTGAGAGCAGGCTGGCCAGGAGGCAGCCACCCACGTCACCTTTCCTCTTGGGAGCAGGGCCCAGACTCACACTGCTCCTGGGAGCTCTGAGTGAAGCATTACAGAGGCAGGACACCCTCCATCCAAAGGCCCCTGTTTCACTGGGCTTGGTTGAGGGCTCATTTCCCACCACTCCTGTCACACCATTCATATGTTACCATAGGCTTTGTACAGGAAGGACTCCATGGATTTCAGATGTTAAAATTTATTTCTGACTTTATGGTAGCAATTTAAAATATTCAGTGGGATTTAACTGCAACATCCTTTTAGCCTATTAACTTTTATTTCTGGAGCTCCTGGGGCTTCTACAAAGTAATTAGCAGAACTGTGGCAACTGAGCAGATTGTTTTATGTGCTGGGCACATAGCATTTATATCACTCTCATGCTCCTGATTTCCTGAGGAGGAGAAAAGGGAAAGTTGCTCATAGAAACTGTGAGGGTTTCATCATTCAGAAATTAAAATGCACAGAGCATTGGAGATTTGCTAGAGCATAATTACCTTACAGCTGCAGGTTTTCTAAACCCTGCTACCTATTGCACAGTCCTTCAAGCAACAAAGATCAGGCAGATTCCTCTAGGAACTGTAGCCTGAACAATTACTGCAGCCCAGGACATGTGGGAGAGAGACACTCTCCCCCACAAGGTTCTTCAATAAGATTACGAGGATTTGAGGGAAAGGATTGTGAGCCAGGAAGAGGCTACTAAACCTGGGAGGGCCTTCATAAGCAGTGTCTGTCTGGAGACAGTTATTCCATTCCCTGCCAGTGCCCTGTTGGAGACTGTATTGGGCTCTGAAGGCTCAGCTGGTGTTCTGCTGGAAAAGCAAAGAACAAAGACAGGCTTTCCAATGGCACAGGCCATCCCATCGAGCAGCACTTACATCAAATTCAGTTACACTTCAGCTGTGTATAAAGCACAATTACCATTTCACACTGACAAGGGTGCCCCATTTTGCAATACCAGGCTGCATCTGCACGTACAAATGAAGCATTGAGCTGCCCCTCACCACGGCAAGACTCTCTGCAGCTTGGCAGCTCCAGGCTGCAGGTACAAACCAGCCCCGAGGACACCTGTTTAGCCTAGAATCTGTCCACAGCACCTGGGCGTGCTCACAAACCAATACAGCAACCATCCCACTTGTCAGTCTCTAATACCCTCCTCACACCAGTGAGATTTTTGGAGAGAGTCCCTGCCAGCTCCCACCCGCCACAGGAAGCAGGGCTGTGGTGTTTCGGGGAATGCTGCTCCAAAAAGGTGTGATTGCTCTTTGTTCCAACACAGCAAGAAAACCTAAGTTCCAAGGTAACTTCAGTCATGAGCATGATAAAGAGGAGAGGGAGAGAGGAGACAGGAGCAGCCCCTGTGCTCAGAGAACTCACAACACATTTTCCTGCCCTGTGCAGGGTTGGCAGGTGTAACAGGCTAAAGAAAACCTCTTGGTGCCAAACCCCAGTTGCCACTCTACTCCTTTCAGATCCTCAGGAGACATGTCCTGCATTCACAGCCCTCGGCTTCTGGAATGCTTTCATAGGGACAGAGCTGAAAGTGAAGCTGCTGCTCTACACCCGGCAGAACCCAACCTGTGCCAAGGAGCTCCACTCAGCAGCCTCCAAGTACCTCAATGTGACCAAGAAAACGACCTTCATCGTCCACGGGTACCGACTCACAGGCTCTGCCCCGGTCTGGATCCCTGACCTGGTGCATCTCCTGCTTTCTGTAGAGGACATGAACGTCATCGTAGTGGACTGGAACCATGGGGCAACGACTCTCATCTACAGTTATGCTTCCAGGAAGTGCAAAAGAGTTGCTGAGATTCTGAAGAAACTTATAGATGAAATGTTGGTAAGTTGGACGCTCACGCTATGACACAGTCATTAAGGCACGGTATGGAAAGGGCACAAAGGAAGTGCTTAAACCAGCAGGATGTCTGGGAATAGAAACTCCTCAAAAAGGAATACATTAATTTTTGGAAGTGCATGTATACTGCAGTGCCAAATCCTACCCTTGGACTTGGTACAATGGTATTTTGGTGCAATATTCAGTTTACACTCTAAGCCTCTACATTTCCGGGTACAAAACTCTCCAGACATGTTTTCCCATACATAGAAACTCTACTTCCACTTTCTGTATATCCAAAGGCAGCTTAAGGGGACCAGCTACAGTTCACAGCTTCTCTAAGCAGTTGGATGCTGGATCATTAGGATCATAGTGTCTGCTAATTCCTTGCAGGAACCACATGTGGGGCAACTGGAATTTTACTCCTGGGGCCCATCAGTGGTTCCTGTCCACCCTTGTAGTCATTGCCCCAAGAAAATACAGCCATTGCCTGAACTGTTCTCATCACAGCTCTCCGAGGTACAGGCCTCAAACAGGAATGCTGGCTGCTCTGTGGGACTGTCAAAGGGGGAATATCTACCCAGAGTGGAACACTCTGGGAGATGTTACATTCCTCCTCCTATTTTTTTATTTTCCAAAAACACATGCCCATGAGTACTTTTGAATCTCAGATTGATGGAGCGTCCCTTGACTCCATGCACATGATAGGAGTGAGCCTGGGAGCGCACATCTGCGGCTTTGTGGGACAGATGTTTGACGGCACGCTGGGAAGGATCACAGGTAAGCCTTCCTCCAGCAGTCCTCTTGCCTCAAGGAAGGACAGCCCGGGGGGAGGCGATGCCACGGCCATGGCTCTGTGCTGCAGGCCTGGACCCCGCGGGCCCCTTGTACCGGGAAACAGCGCCGAGCGAGAGGCTGGACCCCACGGACGCACAGTTTGTCGATGTCATTCACTCCGACACCGACGGTACGTGACATTCCACCTCCTTCCTCCACACAGCAACCCAGAGACCTACTGGGAGCGCGGCAAGGGGGCTGCTGGTGGGCAGCAGTGCTGGGAGCTCTCGCTCCTTTGGCCCAGGAACACAGCAGACTCCCTCACTGAGGCTCTGGGGCGCTGTGTTCCCTCCCTCAGGAGCTGCTGGTTTATTTGCATTTCAAAACGTGCTGCTGATGGCAGCAGTTAGACTTACAAGGACCTAGGAACCGGTGGAGGGGGTCCTGCTGCCAGAGCAGGACACACCAATGTCCCACCACAGGGTCAGGCTGCATCCGAGCACGCAGCCTTTCCAGAGCAGGTCCCACAGCAGAATGCCTTGCACAGCACATCAGCTATCCCCAGCCCATGGCTCCCTGCATGACTCTTCCAGTCTCCATCCCACCTCCTAAGAGCTAAACCTTCCTCTAGGGCAAATCTGGGCTCTCCCTCAGCGCTGTCCTTTTCCAGACCCACCAGCCAGGCCAGCAGCGCGATGCCAAGCCCCCCATGCTGCTCCCATGGCCACCCTACCCCTAACACTTGGCTTTCCCACCTAATCGCTGCCTCTCTTCTTCCAGGCCTTCCAAGAAGTCAGATTTCAGCAGCACAGCAATAGCCAGGTTTCACAGCCCTTTTCCTCTCCTGCACACAAGTGACACAAACCCCCACATTTTGTACTGTTGCATGCACAGATTTGTTGTAGGCACTTGATACCATTGTTAAAATTACCCAGCTGGGTCACAACTGTTTGGCCTGCTGCCTAAACAGATGGATGACATGAGTATTCCTGTACAAGCAGGCATCCTAGAGCTAAATAACTACTATTTTTTCCAGATTATTTCCTTCTTGTGCATTTTACAATTTAATATTCCCTCCCTGAGCCGTGGTATTCCCTTTTGTTAGGACTGGGTTACGGAGAAGCACTGGGCCATGTTGACTTCTATCCCAACGGCGGGACCGACCAACCGGGCTGTCCACTGACAATATTTTCTGGTAATTAATCCTGCCCTGAATTGTACAAACCCTGACAAAACGTTTCCAATCAGAAAAAGAGGACAAAGCCAGAGAATCATCATCACTGCTTAGGAAAACACATTAAATCCATGTTCTGGGAAAGCCATGGCAGCAACCTCTTCTCAGCACTGGTGTGACAGGGGTTTAGATGTGCACCAGGCAGACATGAGAGTCAGGGTGACATCTCTGTGCCTCTGTCACAGTGCAAGTGAGATTAATCCTCTGTGCAAAAAGTCAGCAGGTAGATGTTTTGTGACTATGTCCAGAAAATCCGTGAGATTTTTGTTTCTAATTACTTGTAACACACGAAAGGCAAGGACCTGTTAAGGAAACGGGTTCAAGATGAATGTGGAGCAGGGAGTTATCCCAAAGCCAAGGCACCTTCCTTGGCAGTGACAGACGGTGCAGTCTGGAAGGCACAGCCCTAGTCTTGGACAAAAGAAAGTTTTTTTTCCTTTAAGCCTTGCAGGAGAACTGGTTTGATGAAAGCAGGGTGAAGAAGATACCTTACAGAAGGAAATGCAGTATTGTGAGCTCAAACCTTATCAGACCCAAGAGAATCTACACAGGAGACCAGCCTGAGCCAGAAATCCCTAGGAAATGAGGCTTCACTCATTTTGCTGCCCATGCAACAACTGATTTTATTAGTCACATCTTTCTAAAGAGTTTTTTACACCAAAATGGAAGGTCATGTGCAAAGCTAAAAGCAATATCCAGCTGTCAGGCCTGAGCTCAGAGAGGAGAGAACAGCAGAGACAGAACTTGATCCACAGCTGGATCCTCTGGAACTGCAGCAACCACACAAACAAGTGTTTTTAAAACCAAAAAGACAAGAAGAAAAGCAGAGCAGGCACAGGCAGAGCTGAGTGCACTCAAAAGGAGAGGCTGCTGCCCACTTACTGTTCTGCCACAGCCCAGTGCCCCCCAGTGCAATTTGTTGGGTTCGGACTGGTCAGTGACTGTCCACTGGTGTGTCCAGTGGGCATTAATCCCGTCTCCCTGAGGCGTGAGGATCGCTAACGAAACATTTCTTCCCTGTACATGATTAAGGATTGCGGTATTTTAAATGTGACCACCAGAGGTCTGTTTTCCTGTTCCTGTCCTCCCTGACACAGAGCTGCAATATCACCACGTACCCCTGCAACTCGTACAGGAATTACAGGGATGGCAAATGCACCAGCTGCGAACCCTTCTGGCCCATGCCATGCCCCATCCTAGGTAAGGATCCAGGGAATGCCAGTCCATCCCGAATACTGAGCTGCCCGTCGTCGCTGTAACTTGGAGGGTGATGTTTTGCTGAAGGACTAACACAACACGGTGCTTTGCAAAAGCATCTAAGTTATTTCCACTGAGGTCTTTGAGGTCTCTCAGGCCTGCCCCCTGTAATATCACATCATGTCATGATCTAGAACAGAAATCCACGGGCAAAGGATCCAGAACTCGAAATGCCAAAACTAGACTTGGGATTTTTACACTAAAGTCAGAGAAAAAGTGAATTAAAGTCCCTCAGTCTCAGAGTTTGAGGGACATGGGCCTGTTCTTGCTAAAATAAGATTTCCAAGTAAATTCCCGGCACCACAAACCCCTCTGTGCTCCAAAAGGAATGGTAAACAGGTGAACAAAGGGGATTCTGGACTTGTCTGCCCCAGCCGGGGTGTGACAGCCCAGCCTCAGGCTGGCAGCTCTGAAATGTTGATGCTAAAACACCTGACACTTCCAGAAAGGAACTGGCAAAGTCAAGGGGATGATTTTCATTCTGCATTGCAAAACGAAATCCTTCTTGACCATGGACAACAGATGTGGAAAAAGATCAGCTCGAAGAAAGTGCTGAACAGTAACCAGGCATACTTGGAGTACAGGAGGATGTGTGCCACACTGCTACCTGGCAGCTAGAACACAATGCACTATTTCTTAAATACATGCTTATTTTCAGCCATTTAGTGGCTCTTCTACATGTGCAGTAACTCTGTTTCATTTTCAAACTGTCACCTGCAGGTTATTATGCCCACGAGTGGAAAAGCTATTTAACACAACAGAGCCATCCAGTGACAAGTATGTTTTTCGATACAGGGGACAAAGAGCCATTTTGCAGTAAGTGACTGAGATTTCTGAGATGATTTTGCCTTGTGCATTGCCTCCTTCAGCAGCAGCCAAGCAGAGATGGTTATTTGCTGGTGGTGTTATAGCCAGCATTTTAGAAACTCCAGTGGCTGCTGGGTGGAATTGTGTCCATCTGGGGCTTGCCATGACCTCCCTTATCCGCAAACCTGTCCAGTGCTGGGAAAGCCAAGTTCTAGGAAACTGGTTGAGAACTTTCAAATTAAGTATAAAAGTTCCCAAACTGTGTTTCAAAGCAACACACCATTCTTCTGTGAAAGTAATAGGTGTGTGGGAATGATAAGAGAGAAAGACGGGCTGTACAGGTGAAAAAGCCACCCTGGAGAAAAGTGAGAGGCACAAGAAGAGGGGGAGAATCTGTGGAAAAAAAGGTTTCACCAAGGTTTCTCCTCATCCCTGTGATTACCAGCATACCAGGGCATGGGCAGGGATTATGGCCTGAGCTCCAGTGCTGGTCAGCAGGTGAATTCAGACTCACAGACCAAAGAACAGACAACTCCATCACAGAGATGACAAATGATAGACATGAAGAACAGAAATGGAGGAGTTCAGAGGGGGCAGAAGAAAGAAAAGACAACCTGGAAGTGAAGGGGAAAGGCAGGCAGTGAAAGGCGGTGTGCTGGGAACCATACAGAGAGGCCATCCTGCATGGATAACCCTCGCTGTAGTGCTCTCCTGACACCTCCTAGTATTTCTGGCTGAAATCTGTGCAAAGGGAGAAGGACAGCAGGGAGGAGAAAGGGGTTTTCCAGCTAAACTGCATGGGTTGTGTCCATCCTCCACCCACAGCTCTGCTCCCAGACAGTGCACAGCCTGGACAGCAGAGTGAGCCCGCAGGGTCTAACCCCGCTTCCTCTCTCCCCTCAGTCTATCACTACTTGGTGGATATTATCACATGGAACAAAGACACCAGGAGAGGCACCCTCAGCATCATGCTAGCTGATGAAGCTGGCAGGAAGGCAGAATCAAAAGTTAATCCGTAAGTCTTACTGGCCTGAGCATCTCTAAGTGTTAGTGCATCCCTTGGTACAGCTGCATCTGGGAGGAGGTGACACATCCTCCCCCCGTTTCTCTGCTGATACTTGCTAGTGCACATGACTATGGGATTTCCTGGCCCTATGGAATTTCCACAGCCTCTCCCAGCACACAGCCCCTGACAACCCAGCCTTTTGGTTTGGGCCTTCTCTGTCCTCTTAAGGGCTGAAGTGGACAGTATCAGGCAGCAGCACAGCTGCCCTAGGCTTCCACTAAAGCAGAAGGAAAAACATCTCCCCCTCTTTCCTTCCTCTTCCAGGGAGTGCTCTGTTCTAGTTCCCAGTGCACAAGGCAGCTGGGGATTAACCTGGGCCTGAATATGCCTCAACCAAAATCAATTCATGCCACTCAGAGAGACAAATTAATGACTGGTGTTTATGTGACATGCAGAATCCTGACTGATCTCGACCACACTTCAGCCAAACAAACCTGCACAACTAGTTTTCCCCAGTTGCTCTCAGTGCATGCTCGCCCAGCCATATCTGGTATCTGCTTGCACTGGAGCAATCAGCATCGCTCCCACACCAAGGCAGATTTCATGCATATCTCAAGGTGACTCAGTGTTCAGGCCTGCACAGACAGCCAGGTGCAAATATCACTTGGGATCAAGGCAGAACCACAGTGAAAATTCCGGTTTGGGGCCAAATGGCATCCAGCCTCTGTGTCCCCACTTCCACCTCGAAAAACTGAGGGCAGAAGTGGCTGAGCAGGTTGACACCTGAAGACCTGAATCCATACCCATTTCCTGTAAATCAGAAACTAATCACGAGTTCAGGCCTCCTCCCCCAGCCCTGTTCCTAATATTACAGTGACTACATTAAACCCAGTGCTGTTCCCTTGGTGACTCTGACACTCTCTCTCATTTGCTTTACCTTTAGAGAAGCTGCCACCTTCCAGCGGTACAACCAAATCACTTTGCTCACTGGGTTTGACCAGGATCTTGAAAATGTGGAAAGAATTTCCTTGACATTTTCCACGGGATCTGTCATTGGCCCAAAATTCAAGCTCAGGATTCTCCAAATGAGGTTCCGCTCACTGACAAACCCAGAAAGGTGAGCAGATGTTTACAAACCATTTCTGCTGGTGCAGACTGGACAGAAGTAAAGGAATCTCCCAGATTCCTGGCCTGGCTTAGTTTGTGCAGAAGAATTAGATTTTACATTTAGTAATTCTCATACACATATTTTGGGAATAAATTCCTCTTTAATGGAATCCCACAGCTGAATACTTACCTGAACACAGAGGCTGACTTATTGCACTGGGAACACGTCACGTGTGATGTGACCCTGACGTGGCCCGACACCTTAGCCTTTGGTCAAGAAAATGACCTTTGAGAAGCTGCCCAGGCCTGAACTCTGGGGTGAAGGGAAATGCAGCTCTCTGGGAAGAAGAGATGTTCAGCCCCAAATACACATTTTATATCCCAGTCAATTTTTATGGCCAGTGAAGCAGGGAGATTAATTTACTCCTGGAAATTCCAGCAACTGGGAGCTGCTGGCTTTGCCCCAAAGCCCTGACTGGTACTCACAACATCAGGAGGTACCTCCCAGGCCATTGCTGATGAGATTTCTACCAGCTCGTTAACTAACCTCTCTCTGTTCTGCTGTCCTACCCTGAAGCTTCCCACCTCTGGAGGCTGGGAGCTCTGCCTGAGCTCAGCAAGCACAGAACCTCTCATGCTGACCTTGTGCACAAGGACACCGTGTGGACACCACACCGTGCTTTAAATTTGGGTTAAAACAAGGGTGGAAGATCACAGGGTCAGGAAGGTGAAGCAAAAAGACATCTAGAGCTGCAGAACACGTTTCTTTGCATTTCATGAGGTCTGCTACCCTTATCCTAGCCTTGGAACAAGGAAAAGGTTGTGTACATCTACTAAACAAAGTCCTGCAGCTCTCCCTTGCTGCCGCTCCCCGTCTCCTCCACACCTCCACAGTCACTTTCAGTCCCAGCTACACATTTAGTCTTTTAAAAAGTAGACACAAATGCCCTAATATTTAATCAGAGGATGTCCTCTCTCACGGAGGAGGGGCTGCCACAGGCCATAAGCACAGTCCAGGACTTTCAGCACATCAGTTCATCAGTCACTGCCCCAGGGAGGCATGTCCTGCCCTCTCCCCTTCCCTGTTCCAGGGCTAATGCTCATATTTTCCCAGTGAAAGCCCAAGTATTTCCTGTTTTTTTGGCTGAACTAGCTCCAGACCAGATCAACGCCTGGACCCAGGTCAGAGCAGTGGCAGAACTCCTCATGCCAGGAGCAGGGAAGGGGCAGGAACAGGCAGGTGAACTGGAAGGACCACCTTGTTTGGTGGATACAGGTGTGGAGTGGCTTAAAGGGAACCACAGATTCTGCAGCCAGTGCCTGTTTGTTTGCTGGCTTTTTGTGTTCCTTTTTTCCACAAGGAAAAGATAATGTAGAACAGAATGGCAAAATGCTCAAGGTATCCCTGTCTTAAAGCCAACCTCACTTCAGGTGGACTTAGAGCCAGTTCTCTTGAGAAGATGACTTATTTTATGTAGGCCTCCAGCACGTGGGGAGATGACAGAAAAAAGCGCCGTTTTTTTCACTTTTGGCCGTGTTTTCATACAGACCCCATCTGTGCCGATACGACCTGGTCCTGACCGAAAACACCCAGAAAACCTTCAAGCCCATCCCGTGCTGAAGCAGGAGCCGATTCCGGGGATGCTGTGCCTGGACGGGGCAGAGACATTTCACCGCCGTGTGGGGACTCACCTGGTGGGGGGCCCGGGCGCCTTCTGTGGGGACCGAGCAGCGGGACCCGCTCTGCACGCACAGTGTACAAAGGGGGTGGGGAAGTGACAATAAAACCACGGCGGCACATGGCTTTAAAGCGTGCTTTCGAAAAGGGGGTATGAAGCGCGTGTGTCCGCGGCTGAGCCGGCTCGCAGCCCTGAGGAGCGGCAGGGGCCGCCCAGCACCCACATCCACCTGCGCGCCGCGGCCGCCATCACGCTCC
>VXBT01001864.1:179205-219732 GCA_013400235.1 Oriolus oriolus
CGGATCGGGCAGGAGAAGCCGGAGGGACCCGAGCGGTCTCCCACCTGGACAGCAGTAACCCTCAGTATCAGTGCGGGTCGGGGCTGACCTGCTGGAGAGGAGCTCTGCTGAGAAGGATCGGGGAGTGTTGGTGGATAATGTGTCCTGAGGGCCGGGAGGGTCGGTGGGATCCTGGAGTGCGCTGGGAAGAGCGTTGCCAGCATGTCAGGGAGTGATCCTGCCCCTCTGCTGGTGAGGCACAGCTGGAGTGCCGGGTCCGGTTCTGGGCTCCTCAGGACAAGAGAGATAAGGAGGAGAGGGTCCAGCAGAGGCTACAAAGAGATGCAGCAGGAGCATCTTTCTGACGAGGAGAGACTGGGAGCTGGGCCCGGTTAGTCTGGAGAAGACTGAGAGGGGATCTCATTAATGCATAAATATCTCCAAGGGGTGTCAGAGGATGGTGCCAGACTCTGTTCAGTGGTGCCCAGCAATAGGACAAGGAGCAATGGCCGTAAACTAAAACACAAGAAGTTTCACCTCAACATGAGGAAGAACTTCTTTCCCTGGAGGGCGGCAGAGCGCTGGAACAGCTGCCCAGAGAGGGCACAGAGTCTCCTTCTCTGGCGACATCCCAAACCCACCTGTTCCTGTGTCACCTGCTCTGGGTGACCCTGCCTTGGCAAGGGGTTTGGACTGGATAATCTCCAGAGGTCCTTCCCAACCCTAACAATTCCGTAGTTCTGTGACACACTGTGTCCCCCAGGCCTCACTCCACGCTGTCCCCACAGAACGTCCTGGCTGGAGCGCTCTTCGGGCCATGGACGGGGCTGGTGCTGTGCTCGGTGCTCACGTCTGTGGGAGCCACCCTCTGCTACCTGCTCTCTGCAGCCTTTGGCAAGCAGCTCATCGTTCACTTCTTCCCTGAGAAGGTGGCTCTGCTGCAAGGGAAGGTAAGAACTGGTGGTTCTGCTGACACCTGGGGTGGTCCTGGGCCAGGCTGCTCTTGGGGTGACAGGGAACATGAGTGCATGCAGGGGATGCATCAGGCCTGCTGAAGGCACGGTCTAGGAGCAGGCTGCTCTCTTGGAGCTAGCCTGTTGGCAGAGGGGCTGCCAGGAAAATCCCAGGTCCTACGGAAAAGCAGACATGAAATAAAGGAGTGGTTGGGAAGCCCCTGTGCTCCAGAACTGCCTCCATCCATCCCATGCTGTGTTGTACGCTGGAGGTGCTCCTGCTCTTGACTTTCTGATCTCTGGTTCAGGTGAGGTCCCATTTCCATCCCTTCTCTGAAGAGGGCTGGCTCACCGTTAGGCTCCCATACATACATAATACTGCTGCTTTCCATCAGTTCTGAACTGATGTTATGCTGTGGCATGTTAGAAGAAAACTTAAATTCACTCCAGTATCGTGGCCATTTGACTGTTACTGCTGTCTGAGGAGCAGGAATGATGTGGAACATTTCTTTTGGCAGGTAGAAGAGAATAGGAGCTGCTTATTTTTCTTCTTGTTGTTCCTGAGGCTGTTCCCCATGACACCAAACTGGTTTCTGAACCTCTCAGCTCCCATTTTAAACATCCCCGTGTCCCAGTTCTTCCTCTCCGTCCTCATTGGTAAGGCCTGGGGACTCAGCCTGAGGGGACAGTGTGACACTGCTGCTCTTGGTATCACTGAGCCAGGGAGGGCAGAGCTGGGACTCTGACCCTTGCTCTGTTTCCTCTGTGCTGCCCTTGAGCATGCTGTAAACAGGTGTCCCCAGTGCTGCAAATTTTGCTTTACACCTCGTTCCTTCTGTTGCAAGCACAGACCGCTGTGTCTGCGTAAGGGCTGTAAATTAAAACACTGAGTTCCACCTCAACATGAGGAAGAATTTTCCGTGGAGGGTGGCAGAGCACTGGAACAGCTGCCCAGGGAGGGCATGGAGTTTCCTTCTCTGGAGACATTCCAAATTCCCCTAGGCACATTCCTGTGCCACCTGTTTTGGGTAACCCTGCTGTAGCAAGGGGGGTTGGACTGGATGATCTCCAGAGGTCCTTCCAACCCTAACAGTTCTTGGATTTCTGTGTCTGGCCTTGGGCATATTTGAGCTAATTTTCCCTAGGGGGATACTAACAGCTTTTGTTTCTGCTGATTCCTTCAGGCCTTACACCGTATAATTTCATCTGTGTGCAGACAGGGGCCATTCTGTCCCAAATCACCTCTCTGGATGCCATCTTCTCCTGGGACACACTGCTCAAGCTGCTGGCCATGGCTGTGGCAGCACTGATTCCAGGGACCCTCATCAAGAGATACAGCAAGAAACACCTGAAGTTGGACGGGGACAAGCAAGCTCAGACACTCAATGGCAAAAAGAGCTTGTGATGGCTCAGGTTGCCCCAGTTTTGGGGTAGAAGCTGCAGGACTCTGTTCCCAGGGGTTATATTCTGCATGCTCTGTGCCACCAAGGACAGTGGCAATTTTTATTCATCCTTCTCATCTCAGAGGAGGTGTCAGTTCTTATTTTTAATGAATGTTTACCTGTGCGTGTACCTGCACGGAGAGAGAGATACAGGGGCTTTGTGAGCACTCAGTTGATTTGCCTGTTTCATTTAAATCTGTCTCCTGCATGCCTGAGGCTGTGGGGAATCAAAGGAGGAGTATTGGCATCCTGTGAGGAAGGCAAACCAGAATGCAGCTGTGGAACACTGGCCAAGCACAGCCCTGGGGGCAGTAGGCAGGCCCTGCTCCCTCCAGCTCCAGAAAGATTTAGCATTTTCGGCCTAAAATGATGAGCCGTGTGCTCCAGTGCAGCTGTACAAGCACCAAGTCGAGAAAATAATGGTGTTCCAGGGTGCAGCTGTAGAAGATTCTTCTTTGATTCCCATGTTAAACCAGCACACCCTGCAGCAAAATGCTCAGGATTTGAGCTGCCTCAATCAGTCATGTCAGAACACTTGAGACTGCTGCTCTGGTCTGCCAGTGGCTGCTACTCCCCACAAAGACTGAAGGGAAAAAGGATGGGATGGATGTGCCTGACTGGCAGAGGTTTGTCCTTGAAAAGCACCTTGAAAGCTACACATTTGCTCCTGTATAACTAGGAGGGTTCCAAATAAAGAGGTGGGCTCTGTCCCAGTTGCTGGGGAACATAGAATCCCAGAATAGTTTGGGTTGGAAGGGATCCATCCTGTTTTACCCCCTGCCATGGGCAAGGACACCTTCCACTATCCCAGGGTGCTCCAAGCCCTGTCCAGCCTGGCCTTGAACACTTCCAGGGATCCAGGGGCAGCCACAGCTTCTCTGAACAACCTGTGCCAGGGCCTGCCCACCCTCCTCCCCCAGGGATGATAACTCTGCTCCTGGGATTTTGGTATTTGTTCTCCATGAGGAGATCCACTTGGAGGATAAAGTAACCTTCCTGGTGTGGAAGGGGGCAGATGGGAGACCCCAGAGCAAGGCTTCATGACATCATCCCAAAGTCGGTGAGAACCCATTCCCAGATCACCAGACCAGCCTGCAGCGTTGAAGTACACTGGCTTTTTATTCCATGCATTGTTTGCTTTGATAGTCATTCTTGTTTCCATCACTGTACACTGGTCAATACAAAAAAAAATCAAGTTTGTCTCAGGAATCCACAGAGCAGGGAGGAGGGGATGAACACCACTGGACAGGGCCAAGATGAAATGGGTACTTAACACGACAGTGGGGAGGGCAACATTCAGCTCTGGGAGAAAATCTAGGCTAGTGTTCAGGAGCTGTCAGCAGCCACGAGAACTGGATCAGGGTACTCGGGATGCTGGAAAGAGAACCCACAGAGTTTAGTCCGGCCCTGGAACGCGGTGTTACTACAAGGAGTAAGCAGGCCCACTTACACCTCTCAGCCCCAGACCCTGCCAGGAGAGGAAGTGCGAGGAACCGCAGCAGAGGTGCCTGTACAGCGACGTGGGGACTGTGTCTGTGCAACCCCAGGGAGGTGTCCCTAAGGAAAACCCTACATAACCCCCCAGAACTGACAGCAACCATGCCGGGAATGGGGGGTGCTGAGCCAGCCCTGCCCGCACACAGCGAGGCCGTGGGACCGTGGGACGGGACGTGTGTGCAGGGGAGGCTGGGCTGACACCTCCACGGGCGGGGCAAGGCGCTGCCCTAGTGGCATTCCCAGAGGGATGCAGCCACGCTGGACTGGAACAGTGCAATGACCCGGGGCTGTGAGGAGAATAGAGCTAAATGTGGCAGCCTGGAGGGGGCAGCTCTGCTTGCCCAGGCTGCACAACGGGCCAGCATGTCCCCAGGCAAGGATGGGGAGGGGTCAGCACACGCCCAGGACAGCTGGCCCAGAAGGGTCCCAAAATCACACACACCAAAGCTCTGCGAGCCCAGTGGAGCTTCATCCCATGGTGGAGCCTATGCAGAGACTGCAGGTACCCAAACCCCTCTGGAATCTGTTTGTCAGGGACTGCATCGCCACAGGCTGGAGGCCCTGGGGACAGTGACAGGCCTGAGCTGGAGGCAGCTCTGCTTTGGGGCTGTTTGTGGGACTGCCCAAGGATACCAGTGCTGCCCATGGGTCTCCCAGAGCCTGCCAGGTCTGAGCAGTCTCCCCAGGGGCACAGGGCTTGACATCCTCTGCTGGGGACACCCAGTGGCAGCTCTCCACCTCTCTTTACACCACAGAGTTACGTGCACACAGTTCTCACGCCTCGGCCTCCAGTCTCCTGAGTAACCATCTGCACCACCAAACCCCTCTCACACCACAACAGCAAAGCCATCTCTGGCCCTGCCAGCTCCTCCTGCCACTGGCCGAGAGACAAAGAACATTGGGGAGGAGAAACGAGGGGTGGGAAGAGAGAGGAAAGGAGCCAGGAAAGAGCTTCACTCCTCACGGGATTCTGCGTGCGCCCAGAGCAGGGTGAGCGGGTCACTCCCTCTCCAGGAGTCTGTTTGGTCCTGCCCGGGTGATCCATCACGTGGACCCACTGCCTGGGCAACTGCCTCCTCCCTGATGTCCTTTTGGATGCTCTGGCCAGGGAATCTTGTCACGAGTATTCACTTTGTGATCCATTCAAAAGCCACCCACTCCCTGGCCACCCTTCCCACATTCGCACCAGTTCAGCGGCTGCCAACCACCAGTACGTGAGCAAACTGCAGCTCTGCCCACGAGGAAGCTGACTGCAGCCATCCACCCCTCGCTGTTCCCTGCCCTGGAGTAACAGCATCCCTGGGAATCACGAGAGGCAGCAGCTCCTGACAGCCACTGAGCCCAGCTCTGCTCCCACCCCTCCGGCGAGCAGGGAGAAGGTAACGTCACACACAGAGATTACAATTGTGCTAGCGGTGAAGCCAACCTTCTGATCTACAGAAATGATAATAAATAATAAAATAACATTATAACTTAAGATCTGTCTGTAGTCCAGCTACAAAAATTTAAAAATATGGGATAATTTAACTCATACAATACTGCTCTCTGTATAAGTAAGACATTTTCCTTCACTTTGCCATGAGGCTATAAATTACCACAGTTAAGTTCAAACCAATATTTTAACATAAAATGTAAACAAACAAAGCAACAGAAGTACCTGTCCATGGTCCATTCCTGCCGTTCACCTCCGGCTGGCCGTGCCAGCCAGCACACTGGGGGAAGGGCAGAGGGAGAGCTCTTGCAGGGGGACATCAACTAAGGAAGGGGGGGAACGTGCTCTATCGTTTTGTTCTCTTTCAATATTGTTTTAGAAGAGTAGTGTTTGAAGGGAAGGCACTATGAGTTCTATCAGAAAACAAATTTTTCTCATCTGCCAATGCCTCGGCCTGTCACATACCAGTACCATCCTCACTTGCACCTGCAGAGTTTCAGCTTGGAGGAGAAACAGAGGCCTCGGGGCACGCCCGAGACACGGCCGTGCCACGGCCACGTCAAGATTCCCTGCACAAGGCCTGCCATGAGGGGCAGGCAGCTGCTAATGCTTCCAAGAATGTACAGTGAATAAGGAGACAGAGCAGGGCTGATGCTCGTAGCCAGGCCAGTGATTCCCAGTCTTCCCCCTCAACACACAGCTCTCTGCTGGTTCTCGATGCTGCTGTAGGTGAGAGGCTGCTTCTCCCAGTCCAGTCCAGGCGTCTCCAGTGTCCTCCCCAGAAGTGCTCGGGCTCTGCGGAATGTGCTTTCCACACTTTGCAAGTCCTTGCTTGGCCAACACTGAGCTGATTGACTTCTTTGACTGACTGAAACAGACAGGAGGTAAGAGGAGGAAGTAAACTGGGAAATGGCACACTGCATCTGAGAGAGGTTTCCCTGCTCAGCTGGAGGTTGACACTCCCAGAGTGAAGCAAGGAGGGTGGTAAGAAGTGCTCTGATACCAATTCTCGAGAGGACGAGGTTAGAATACATTTGCAGGATCTCACAACAAAATGCTGATTAAAAAAAGAAACTAAAAATCCTTAAAATAAAACCCACCATTACATTCCTGGGGATGTATCGACTCAGAAGACCCTGGATGTTAGCACCTCGGTACCAGTTTTCTCCAGGAACATGTCCACCTTCTGATTAAAAATGACCCAGCTGGTTATACTGAAAACACTTTGTTCACAGGTGACCCTACAGTCAGGTCTTTTTCTGCTTTTCCTCATTTGATAAGACTGAGTGGTTTAGTTTTCTTGATCTGTTCTCCAATCTTCAGGGCCATGAGGCCTGGTCCCCTGTGCAAGCAGCAAGAGAATCCCCCGCGTCTGTACACAAAGCTGTCCAGGCAGGACTCCCAGGATGTTTCTCCATAGTGTGCTTGCTTTCTGAACTTTTTTTTTTTTTTTTGCAACAAGTCTGTGTGTCTATAAATACAATCCACTCTTTACAGTAAAAAGTGTTAAAATGTCAAAAAAATAAATATCCATGTTACAGTAACTAGATTATTCAATAAAATACATCCCTGCCATTCTTGATTGAAATGCTCAAAGAGAATTAATTTCATTTGGACATTTTCCAGAGATTCGGGTTATTGCAAATCACTCCTGGGGTGGGAAGGAGAAGCATCTTCTCTTCCTGTAAAGTGTGATGAAGGGGAATGAAGTGGAATCTCAGGGAAATCAAAATGCCAGTACTGGGAAGCTTTGGGGGAGATCTGTATTACCAAGTAGCAGAGCTGCAGGGCTTATTGGTCCTGACCGTGGCATCAGAACACTCCCCTTCAGAAGAGTCACAGTCTGATTCTCCAAACTGTGGTGGGTTCTGCAAGACAAAAGGAAATGGGGACACTTGAGCACCATTCCCGTACTGCACATCACCCACACATCCCAGTCTGTCACAGCAGCCAGGCAAAGGTCAGCACCTGCACGGGAGGAGAGTGGCACACACAGGAGAGGGCACAGCACATGACTGCCCCACCAAAGGTCACTTGTCTCCCCTCAGAGAGGGGCCAGCACAGAAATGCCTGGTCAGAGCACTCCCAAACACAGGGTTATGAGGAGATGGTGCAGCAGGCTCTGCCCTGCCCCTCCCAAACACTTGAAAGGCAGCGAAAGGAAGGAAGTCATTCCAGCTTTGTCAGCAAGGCTGCCGATGGATGTGTCTGAGGCAGTTTGTATCCGCTCCATTTCATTATCTATTTTTATCCCACTTAATGCAACTGCAAATCTGATGGCCTCCCAAAATCACACTCATCTTGACCAGCACATTATGTTCAGCTTTCTTTGTGCTACTTTCCCCCACCCACTCTTCTGCCAAGCAGGAGGAAGACTGGGTATTGCAGCAGTTGCTTTGCCGTAGTACACCTACCACAGCATTTCCTAGGCAGTGTTCCAACTTTGCAGCCCTTGGATTCCTTTCCGTAACATTTATGTAGTTTTTTTCCACTGAGTGGAAGGACGAGGGGATAACCAACTCACCTCACAGCTGTGTTCATCTGCACAAAGTTTGCCCAGAGACATCTGAGTCTTGACCCTCCGCACAGCACACTCCTTGTCAGAAAGCCCGTCCGACTGCGTGGAGATTTCAATGGGGATCTCTGGAGTCTGGGACAACATGTCCTCCAGCTTCTCAGCCAGCTCATCCTCCAGCTTGGTGGCCAGCTCATCCGGGCTGTTCGAGTGGTCGCTTGTGTTCCCCTCCTCTCCATCCGACACGGAGAAGTTCTCGGAGCTGAAGGTCGAGTAGGACTGGCAGCTACTGATGCAGCGGTGGGGTCTGCAAACAGGGAGAGAAGTTCAGTGTCCACCTTGGATCACACCCACCGGGAACTTCCTGGGTGCTGTGTTCACTGCTCTGCTACACCAGGCCACGTGGAGTTCCTTCCACATCCTGCAGCTACAGAATTCTACCCCTTCTGAATTATTTAGTTAGGGACCTGCATCTTTAAATTCATCTGTTCTTATCTGGTCCTGTCTGATATGTCCATACTAGCTGATCTGCCCTGGAGCAGATTTTTCTTCAACAGTGCATTTTCCTAAAGGAAGGCAAGGCTGTACTGTGGGGTTCAAGCTAACTCACCTGGGAATACCTACATCACCTGGCAGTCATCCCAAAAGCCAGGCAGGATTTAGGAGTGTCCGCTCAAGAAATAAGCTCACAGTTAGCTGATTGGAAATGGAAATGGCCTTGTGCCAGGATTCACAGCAGTGGGGCAGCACATCAGCTGAGGGAACATGCCTGGAGACCCACAGCTGGGCATCACATGGAACAGGCAATTTGTCCTCCTAATCTTCCAAGTTAGTAAATCACAGAGGAAAGAAGACTCACAGCCCAGGAGTTGGATGACTTACATAACTCATCCAGCCCAGCGTTCTGCCTTCAACCCCAGGCAGGAGGGAATAATCTGAGAGAAATATGAGAACAGGGCATGCAGACAGCGCCTGCTTTCCCCTGGCATCTCTTCCTGGTTTGTACCATTCAGCAGATCTGACTTCTGAGCAAGAAGCTCAAACCCAGCGACAACGCTCACAGTCACTGAGGGATCCATACTCCCGAAATTCTGCACTGACGGCTCTTCATGGTCTGATTTCCACAGCACACCTTGACAATGAGCCCCACATCTGAAAATGTTCTGGGTGGAAAAAGCGCTTCCTTTTGTTCATTTTAAAGCCCCGTTTGCTTCACTGGCTGCCCCTGCCATGAATGTGAAGAATCATTCCTGGTCTATTTTCTCCACAGAAATTACAATTTCATGCACCTCCGGTGTTGCCTCTCCTCCTGCTAGAGAAACATTTCACATGGATTTAATCTCTTCTTCTATGGAAACCATCCCTAACCACTCTTGTCACACTTCTCAGTACCTTTCCAAACTTTGCCGTGGTCTTTGAGCTGGGGCAATGAAGGGAGCATTAGGATTTAAGCTTCAGGTGTGCCATGGATGCACACAACAGCAGACAAGCTTTTGTTTTCTTCCCTGCTCCTTTGAATCAAACCTTTAACCTGTTTGCCTACTGGATCACTCCTGCACTTCAAGCAGCTGCTTTCATAAAGCTACAGCACCAAGTCCGTGATGTCTTTCCTGAGCACGGGACTGTAAATCCTGCTGTTCCCCAGGCTTATGTAGGAACATCCCCCTAAGTCTTATTTTACAGGCAACACCATCAAATTTGATCTGCTGTTGTCACTTAGCTCTGCAATCTTATCTGAATTCAGCTACAAAGGTGCTGGGCTGGAGTCCTCCCCACTGCAGCAACAATTAATAAACAACACTGGGAAGAGCCCACAAAGGGTTCCCACATCCACTGAGTCTGATCCTGGTGAAACAGATGCAGCAGCTCATTTACAGAGGCAGAATAATGTTATCAAGTGCGATCAAGCTGTGCTGCAAACAGCCTGCAGCAGGAAAGCTGGGCCAGAGAGAACATCTCAGGATGGGCTGGAACAGCAAGTGGACATGAGGGATCAGCTGAGGGTGAAGGGACACAGTGAATGGGATTCTGTTCTTTCACCAGCACCTTCCCCAGTTTCAGTGCTGGTGTGCAGCTGCTGTGAGAGTTCTCCTCAGTTTCGTCTCACCAAAGAGGGATTAGAGTGAATTCACCTTTTACCTTTGTCTACGAGGAAACTCCACTTCACTGTCGACTTCGCCCTCCTCCTCTTCTGACGACTCATCCCCGCTCTGGCAGAAAACAAGGACAAAAAGGGTGTCACGTTTGGGGAAGTTCAAACAGGGCTGGCCCTTGGTCCTCCGGGACAAAGTCACTGTGCCAACAGGCTGCCAGAATCTAGACCAGAAACCAGCCTGTGTGTCAGGAACACTGACTCAGACATTTCTTACCAGGAGGTTGTTTTAGGCAGCCTCAAGGCTGCCATTCCCGAGTCTGGAGTGACTGACCGGGAAATGCACTGGAGTATTTTAGCAGGCATGGAGCACAGAACGTTCCAGATTCTCACTGAAGCAAACCAAGCAATTAGTATCACATGGAAACCCACATCAATTATTGAGCTGATTTGGTGCTCCTGGCTTTACCCCCATCTACTGCAGCCCATCAACAGAGCAGGATGGAGGATGACACAGCCTTTGCCAATGGGTTTCACCAGCTAGGAGAACTTGGGATTTGTTTCATACCTCAGTGAGCACAGAGCCTTTTATTCTCCTTCTCCAACCCAAATCTATCCCCACAATGTTTTTTTCTTACAGCTTCCTCCTATCCTATCCAACCTGTCATCCCCTCATTCAGATTCAGCCTTTATCTCATCCCATCCCCTTGTCTTACAAGGTCCCACTCCCTTCACGCTGGGGCCAAACCACACTCTTGCTCTGGTAATTATGCTATTTTCCTTGACTTTTCCAGCCAGGCCCAGTTTTCCTGCTCTTTGAACTCAGACTGGTTCCTGCTTCTCTCACCACCTGGATGGAAGGAGGAGGAACAAAAAGCTGTTTCTGTACAACTGTGCCACAATCTCTTTTTTACTCCTGCAAAATCTTCACAAAATACAGGAGAACTATGACTTTCAGTGCAGGGGGACAATTTCTGGCAGGTGCAGCAAAAGGGATGCCCTCAAAACCACGGCAAATGCTGAATCTTTGCTCTGAGACACAGCAGCACCACAGATTCTCCAAGAAACTCTCACGTGATATTACAGAACAATTTAAAGAAGGCATTTATCCCTTCGTTTGGAGAAAGGCTTGAAAGCATTTTGAGACTCTTTCAACATCAAAAATTCAGCAGAACAAGTCGCAACTCAAACCAAAATTGGCAAAACTGCACGTGACAGAACCAGGCCCTACCAAAACCACATCTTCAAACCCCAGTGCTGCGTCCTCACCTTTTGGAGGGATCTCGCTTTGCAGGGCAGCCCTGAGGAAGCCAGGTGCTGGGGAGTGCCCAGGGCGGACGCCGCCGTGCCCCGCTCCTCCAGCGTCTCCATGAACTGCGCGCTCTCGTAGAGGGACGCGGACGCCGGGGACTGGGGGCGGCTCCCCCCCGGCTCAACAGGCGCCATCTGCGCCCGGCCACTGTCCTCGTCCCTGCACTGCAGGCAGGGGTCGTAGGGGTCGGCCTGGCAGCACTCCCAGCGCTCGGCCGCGCCGCCCTGGCTGTCCCGGCCGCGGCGGCAGTCGGCCTCCATGGCGGTGGAGATGAGGTCGGGGCTGGAGCCGGACACGCGGCGCTGCGCGTGGTTGCTGAGGGGGCTGCGCAGCGCGGCCGCGGGGCCGAAGTAGCGCAGGTTGTTGGCGCAGGTGGCGATGTCCTGCCCGTGGGCGTGCAGCCGCGAGTGCTGCCCGTGGGCACCGTGCCCGGGCTGCTGCGGCGCCGCGGGGGCGTGGGGAGGGGCGGGCGGGGGAGCATCGTCCGGCGCCGGCTGGTTTTTCAAGATCCCTGCAAATTCATTGTAGCTGCCTTTGCTGTTCCCCCGGCGGTGCCGGGGCTTGCTGCGGTACCGGCTTTTGCCGCTCAGGGTTGACATCTTGGGACTTCCTGAGACTGGGGAGCCATTGGATGCTGCTTCTGTGCTGGGTATGCCCTCCGACTTGAGCAGATCTGGCCTGGGAGACAGGGAGAGGAAGGTACACGTCAAGCCACGAGCCAAGAAGTGACACCGGCCCAGAGACAGGATGAAGAGGCGGCTTGGAGCCAAAAGCACACTCTGCTTCCTGAAATCTACAGGCTGCCCTCCCCTTCAGCTGCTTGACTCCTGCATTTTGGTCCCTGCGATTCTCTCCGCTCAGCGTCCTTTCTGTTCAGCCCACCCTGCTCTACACTCCCTTCTTGCTGGTTTTTTCCAATAGCTGTCACACGCTCTCCTCTTCCGCTCTTATTTTGATGTTCTCTCCCAAAATAGCTCCCTGCCAGGACCTCGGGGTAGAGCGTGGCTCTCACTCTGTGCGTGTACAATGGTGGTGATCAGGCTGCTCATCTCAGAGCCATGGGGGGATATTAATTCAGAAGTGATTATTCACTGGAAATCAGGACTAACTCCTGGAAATCCCCAAAAAAGTAAAGACCAAGACAACTCCTCTAGAAAAAAATAACCTCCCTATCTAAAAGTCATGCAGAAGAGAAATAACTGAAAGGACAGCATGAATTCCCAAATCTCAAATCCCAAATTAATTCCTCAACAATGAATTCATCCTTCCTGAGGCCTGGAATCCCTTACCCTGCTTATTCCCATCCGAGTCAAGGACAATCTATCTACTCAGACAGTTAAGAATTTCAGAAAACACAAGAGATACCTCCTATCCAAGCACCATCATCTGCTCAAAAATCACATGGACCAGCAATTCATTCATTCAACCAACATATCCTGTGATTCTGTGGTTCCAGAGAGCTGCCCAGGTGGGAGGGATGGCAGGATTCATCTCTTTCACCTTAAGATAATTAAACACTTGCGGTTCTGAGGATCAGACCAGGCCCAAGTGTGAACACCTCTTTGTCCCACCCTGCATTTCATCAGGCTCAAAGGGAAGGAGCTGCCTGCTCATCCCAGCGGGGATCTACCGCTGGCTGTGGCACAGGACTGAGTTGCTGCTTCTCACCGTTTGGTCTGGCTGCCTGGTTTATGGGAGACCCCTTTCCTCTTCATCAACTTCTCCACTGTATTGGGGTGGATTATTGGTCTGACTGGGTGGCGTTTGTAAGTCCCAGGGTATTTCTTTTCCACTGCTTGTTCCCTCCTGAAACATCAGGGAAAGACAAAGAAAAGAAAACCACATCAGTTGTCTCTCTCTCCTCTTGCCGCCGGACAGGAACTGGCTCCGCAGGGAACAGCCACGGCTGGGTGCAACACAACCTGCTCTGCTGGGAAGGGACACAGACACTTCCAAACTCCTTCTGCAGACAACAGGCAGCAGGGACAGGGCCCTGGCACACAGTCCAGGAGCAGCACTGCCGTTCCCTTCACACATGGGCCAAAGGCTGCCAGCACTAAACGGGAAGGTGCCTTTCTCCCAGTCAGTAACCCCCGACAGCGGTCTGCAGGAATTCGCTCCAAAGGGATCTCTGCCTGCTGGCCAGCAATTCCCTAACCTTTGTGGTCTGTCAGGGGACACTGAATCTGCACGTGCCACTATCCAGTGTAGAAGTGCAGCGCTGTTTGGGCTCTGCTGTGTGCACAGGGCACGTCACCGCTCCCAGACACGTACTTGATGAGCTCCTTCTCCCGCACCTCCAGCTGCAGCATGATAGCACTGAGCTCCATGTACAGGTTATTGGCTCGCTCCAGCTTCCTCTCGTAGTGCTCACGGATATCTAACGCATGTCTGAAAGGCAGAAAAGGCTTCATTCCAGTCGGACTTCCACAGACCAAGAGAAGAGAATGAGGATAAGTACAGGTGCTTTAGGAAAAGGCCTTTTAAAAGTCAAATTTGCCAGCTGTACTGCACTGAACCCCAGATACAGCTAACAGTGAATGATGATTGATTAAGAGCCTGACACAGCAATAAGTCATGGTATGGTTTAGAAAGTGTTTGACAGCCTTGAAAGAGTGGCAACACTTCTCCCTAGAAGAGCTGCAAATGCCTCACACACAGCCAGGAGCCCTCTGGCCAAGCCCTGATCATCCTGTTTGCACAGAGAACAGGCTAAACCAAGAGACAGGAAAGAAGTCATGTGTCTGTATTTCACTAACAGCAGGGTGTCCCCACAGCTCCAGTACAGCTGAAAGATGTGACCACCCAAAGCTCCCTGGGGACAGGGAACACTGAACAACCACTGCATCAAACTGCCTGGCCAAGGGCCCCTTTGGCTCCTCAGGTTTGACACAGAACTGCTTCTTATGAGTTTTATTTTTTCTCCATCAACTGTATTTGCAAATTTGTATCACAGGAGGAAACACTTTCCCTTCTTTAAATAAACCTTCTGCTTTCATTTTTAAGTAGGTCTAATGTTCAAAATGCGTTTCAGAGAGCTGTTCATATGTTCACTCCTCTGGAATAACCAACCCAGCGGAAATATCAGGGCACAGAAAGCTCACAGCCAGCCTCAGGATGGATTGCCCACTGAGGTGGACGTATCTGCTTCAGTGCTGTTACCACAAACACCAAATCTCAGGCAGAAATATTCCCTGGGAAACCACAAGCCTTCGCCACCCTGTCTGGAGCAAACTGTTGAGACTGCCCAAGAGCAGGGACAGCTCCCACTGCTTCTCTCCAGCTTCCCATCAGCCGAGCAGCGCTCACGGCCTGGGCCATGCCCATGGGATTTCGGTTTCTGGGTTCCCAAGGAATTTAGGCTGCCCAAATTTATACCACCAGGAATACAGGGTCCTGTTTTGGGAACCTCTACAAGAGGAGAATAAAAAGAGTCCAGGGCTGGAGCAGGAGGCCCTGTGAGGACAAGCTGAGGGCTCATTTAGCTGGGAAGGGAAGGCTGGATGGGAAAAGCAAACAGTAAACACGAAAGCCTGTGAACAGACCTCAGCTCTTCTCTTCGACGGCGAATCAATTCTTCATCCAGCCGGTGGATACAAGTTCCTTCACTTTTAATTTTCTCAAAATGTTTCTTCACTTCTTCTCTCCATTCAGCCTAGGAAAGCAATTTACTTTTAGCTATTTACAAAGAATTGGGATCTGTAGGTGCACCACAGAAAAACTCTTGGGCAATGTTCTTTGTGTCTGCAGAAAATTACAGCTTTGGGTTGAGAATGTATTTTTGTTAGCTGAATTATTTTGGGTAACAACACTGCAGCACATTTAGTGCCAGCATTTTCAAATGGTATTTACAATACTGTGCTCCAAACAGAGAATTTAAAACATATCTGCATTTTCTAAGAAATAATTTTTTAATCCCTAGAGTTCTTTTTAACATTTTTTAATTCCTAGAGTTCTTTAAATGTTCTCTCTTTAAGAGAACATTTTCTTTCCTTTTGGCAGTGAAAATAAGTAAAAAGGCTCATGATTTAGAAAGCTCTGTGTTGATGCCTGTCTAGGGTGATATTCCATTTGCCCCTTGAAGCCCTGGTTCCTGCAGCAGAAGTCTCAGCTTGGGAAAGTTTGGGTAAAAGATTTTCAAACACCCATCAGGTTGCTCCTCCCCAAGAATCAAACTGAAATCATGGATCCAGACTTGCTCTGCTCAGTGCACCCTCCAAATCAGATCCTTGGAGCTAATTCCAGCACTCACAGGCTCCAGCCTTTCCCCACTTACCTGGGATTTGAAGTAGGTTTCCTGAGGAGTAGCCAGCACGTCAGCAGAGGCGATATCCAGGTGCATCAGCGTCTGCCGGAAGGACGGACGGTTCCGGGGCTTGCTCTGCCTGAAGCAAACCAGAACCAGCCAGGGTGAGGTGAGGGCTGGGCACTGCCAGCCTCTGCTGTCCCTCTGGGGTGAGGGATGGGCACTGCCAGCCTCTGCTGCCCTTCTGGGGTGAGGGCTGGGCACTGCCAGCCTCTGCTGCCCTTCTGAGGTGAGGGCTGGGCACTGCCAGCCTCTGCTGCCCTTCTGGGGTGAGGGCTGGGCACTGCCAGCCTCTGCTGCCCTTTTGAAAGGGCTTCAGTAGATCCTGTTCTCTGAACCAAGCAGCTGACAGGTTAGAGCAAAGGAGCTTTTCTGGTTTTCTCTTCTGCTGAATACAATTTAATTGTGCTAGAGGTGGTTTGTGATGACTCCTTCTGAAGAAACAAAAGAGGTGCAAAACGTTTAAGACCAGAAAATGTGACTACAGAGTGAAAGAGAGGAACAGTGTCAGTTTCTATCCTAACTTGCTTGTCAAGAAGAAACACACTTTGGTTTGTTGTCCCATCAGTTTCCAGATTTTGTAATGGGAATACTCAGTCTGGTAGAAATGAAAACTCACATTTGGGGTGCTTCTGAGCACTGAAGGTGTGTGAGCTGTCACACAGCACACGCCCGAGTACTGCAGTGCACTGAACAGCCCTCAGCATCACAGACAAGCACAGAAACATTCGTATTTTTGAGAAAAAAGACCAGCACTTGAGTTTCAGGACCGAATCCACTTTGCACAGGGCACGAGCAGCTTCTTGAGCCTCCTGTCCCCTACCAACCACCTCCTTCCACTAGGTGGGGATACAAGTGTTTGTAGGTGCTGTCTGTGGTACCGAGCTGTGCCAGCTGCCATGGCCCGACTGCTGCAGCTCGGGGTAAGCAGCCACGGGGAAAGGTCCCCACAACGCTCTGGCCCTTTCCCTCTTTGTGCCACGGGGAGGATGGCTGCTAAAAAACCCATGGAGTGGGAAAATGCTGGAAGACCCTTTACACTGTGTCAAGATGCAATTACAAAGACAAAGCATTAATGAAACCTAAAACAAAGAATTTCAACTCTAATCTGGTACGTTGAGGAAACTGACAGCATTTTCCATATCTGAACCTGGAAAATCTGTGTTCCAGACAGAAAGCTCATCTTTGTCTTTGTCCAGTTACAAAGCCAGTTGTTTAAAAAGGGGTTTCAGAGTGAAAAATCAGTTCCCTTCACTCTGGATGTGGCCTCAAGAAATTTTACCCCTACTTTCCTTCCAACTCCTTTTCTCTTCCCACAGAGCCACCCTTTATCCCCTACTTTGCTACAGCAAAGCAACACCCTCTGTGAAGGCTCCTGAAGATGTCCTGGGGTCCAAGCCTGCTGCCACAAGGAAGCAGAATCCAAAATGTTAAAACTTATTGCTCTCAGGACAAGTGTGAGAGTATCTAAGAGCCCTCTGCTGCAGGCTCCACATTCCCACCCTGACTTTCACAGGTTGTTGCTGGGAGCCAGCCCTAGGTCTGTGCTGTGTGGGGTTCAGGCTCTTACCAGGTTTGCTTCATGAGGATTTTGAAGCCATCTGGGCAGGTGGAAGGGACGGGAAGGTGGAGGCTGTTACTGCCCACTCCCCAAATGATGGCCGAAGAGTCCACGTCCTTGTAGGGAATCTCTCCCGTGAGCAGCTCCCACAAAACCACCCCAAATGACCTGATGAAGAAACAAACCAGGACAAATCGAGTTCACACAGAAGCTGTTAACAGAAACATCTGGAGCTTGTAAAAAACACTGGCAAAATAGGGAAATGGGGGTGTGTGGTCTGAAACTGCAAGGAGGTGCAACAGTGGTTTCTAACACACCAGGTAACTCCTCTGCTCCAGCACTGTGCTGAGCACAAAAGCACACTGGTTTTCACCCACCCTCTCCTGCTTCTCTGTGAGATTTTAAAGATCCTGAAAGCACATTTCATGTACAGATTAAGTCTTGCTTCTGTTAAATGAAAAGACTCCAAAGTCTACTCTCAGATAGACTTTGGACTGTTCTTGCTGGTAAGAACAGATGATTGACTGCTGCACAGACTGACAAGTGTCTTACAGAGACAACACAACAAAGGTTCTGTGGCTTTCTTACATTTCATTTAACCGGTTTTGTTTTCTTTTCCCTAACCAAAGGCTCCCTCTGCTGTTACCTGTAGTCCCAGGTAGGAGTTTCAAGGTTTGAGATTCAGCATTACAACTACTGCAACACAGAAATTAGGAAACAAATGCTACTTGCATAACTGACAGTACCAAAAGCACATGAGGTCTCATCTGATATTCCTTTTGTTCTGAAGAAAGGAAGGATAAAGCAAAAAAAAATTAATTAAGAGAACTCAGTCTGGGAAAGAACCTCCTATAAGAACTGCAATATGTAGGTAAGAAAACTCACTCTGCTGCTCTTTCTTAGTGAAGTGACCAGAAAGAACCAAAACCTTAATTTTTAACAGCAAACATTTGTTTTGTACACAATCATCACCCAATAAAACACCAAAGAAACACCAAACCAGTCAATACAGAGGTAAACAAAATGCTGCTGAGAACCACCACCACTGTTCCTGCACATCAACAACTGGGCTGGGATCCAGGTGAGGCACAACCATCTCCATTTCCAAGCCAGATGTGCCACCTTACTCCATGTCCCATCCCTCTGGGGACACCGACCCTGCCAAGCTGGAGACTCCAGCCAGGTGAAAGGTGAGAAGGGTGTTTCTGTTTCTGGCTTGTACCAATATCCAGCTGCTTTTATTAAGTATAGAAGAACTTCTAAGAGACAAGCTACCAGGTCTCAACAACCACCAGTCAGGAAACAACTTCATGTGAAAAGCACTGCACTTTCAAAGCCCATTGGCCTCAAATCATGTGTTAAAAAAAAACCAACAAACAAGCAGAATTTGAATATTTATCGCCTCAAAATCCCTTTTTGTGGGCTGCAGAATAGCAGGGATCCAGGAGGCTGGACAAACTACCAGGGAAAGCTCATCTGGTTTCATCTTTGTTATGACTAAGAACTGACAAAGGATTTTCAAGACTCCTGATAAGATTATAGATTTATTTTTCTGCATGCTGTTAAAGATGAGAGAGAGCAGACATATAAGCAGCTCAGGAACTGTTCTCATTTGTTGGCAGCATTCATGAACATCATTTTTATTTATCTTGAGGGAGGAATGGATGGCAAGGAAGAGTCTGAGCAATCACCACTGTTGTGAACTCCAGAGGAACTGGCACCAAAGGGCAACATCTCCGAGTCACTGAGGGAAGGAGCAAAGGTTTTATTGGACAGGATGTTCCGTGAAATATTCCTGGCCATAAACCACTCTAAAGGACAGAAAGCCAAGGGTGGAAACCCAGCACCACTCGTCCTCACAGTCCCATGATTCAAAGGGAGGGGCTCAGCAGACAAATGCTGGGTGTGTTCTCTTTCCAGAACAACCTAAGTGTTCCTCCCAGAGGAGCCGGCTGTGCTGTGGCCACGACATCCAAAATAAACACGCAGGACACCGTGGGCACAAGAGCAGCTGCACACCACAGGTTAGACCACCTTCCCTGCAGGAATTCTTGCCCTTCAGGTCAAGCCCAGGTCCAGAACTGCAGCAGCAGCTCCTGTCTGACTCCACCGCCCTCCAGACCACCCGTGGCTTTGTCCAGCAGCTCCCTGCCCTGCCAGGGAAGGGACAGCATCTGAAGCTGAAAAACCACAGGAAGAAAAATCCCTCCTGGCTGTAAAGCAGGGAGAAGGGCATTTATCCTGGCTGCTGACATTTAATATGCAGAAATAATGAGGCAGAAACAGAGATGCAGTTCCCTAGAGGGCTCTGAAACCTGTGGAGAGGCTTCCCAAAGGAACTCTGAGGCCGAGCCCTCTCGAGCATTTTTAATAGCCAAAGACTGAACCATTCCTTGTGTTCCTTTGGACACAGAGCATGTTTCACATGGGTGGAAACAGGTTCCTAAACTCTTACAGCCTGTCCTGGTTTCCTCCCTATTGGATCCAGGGTTGGATTCACTGGGCTGTAATCCTGGGGCTGCACATACAGCAGGCAGCCTGGTGTGCAGGAAGCACCAGGGGGTGGGGAGCAGAGCAGGAGTGTCCCCACAGCTCCAGCGTGGTGCTGGAGAGGGCTGGAAGCGATGGAGAACCACCCTGGCTGTGGAGGCTGCTGAGGGGGCCCCGAGCACAGCACCGGGAGAAAGCTCAGGGCTGAATAACGACACGGGGAGGAATTTCTGTGTTTGCTTCCTGCAAGACACAGACTGTCTGCACTGAGCCCCAGCTGGAACCTGCAGGTCAGCACACAGCCAGCACACCTGTGCCATCTCCCTTCCCATCAGAGCCCACCAAAGCTCAGGGCACCAGGCAGGAGGAGAAAGGAACAGCGCACCACAGAGCAGCCCATGCTCAGGCACAGGGTGAGGAAAGGACATGGGAAGTGCTGGGAAACCAAGTGACTGAACAGAAGGTGAGGGGACTTGACCATGCACACGACTCACCAGATGTCCACCTTCTCGGAGACGGGCTCGTTCCGTATCACCTCCGGGGCCATCCACGCCACTGTCCCCGCAAAGGACATTTTGGTACTTTTATCGCTGAGCTCTTTAGACGTACCAAAATCTGAAATCTTCACTGCATCTGTGTGTGTAACCAAAACACTGGAGAAGGGGGGGAAAAAAAAAAAAGAAATCAGCATTTTGTGATTTTTCTTGTACCACAACAGCCGCTGGAGTAAATCCCTTCTTAATCAACACCACCAGCTGATGAGGCCGCGCTGCTCACAAGTGCAGTACAACAGAAAAGATTTTGTATTTTCCCCAATAAAAGCTCTCACTCTCTGTTGAGTGGTTGTGTTTTGTGCCTCAAATGCATTTCTGAATGCTACGAGTCAAAAATCAATGTCAATAAAACTGCAAATTAACAAGTAACTGAGGATTCAGAGGCAAAGCTGTACCTTAAACTGTGCTGTAAATCATCTAAAAGCATTATCTTAATGCACTGTCTCAGGCTAAAGAAGTGATAAACATCTAGGGAATAAGAATATAAAGAAGCCAGAACATTTACAGTCAGAAAGTAACAGAGAAATGAGGAAGAAACATTCCAGAAAACCAGGGAAATAACAGGAGATTGTTAAGAAGGAACAATAAAAAGCCAGGAGACAACAGAATATCCCACTTTCCAGAAAGACCAGGCATCATCAAATCATTACATGTTTCCTGACTGCTATTTATCATGGAAGATACAGATAAAATTTCCACTCTCGTTATGGGCCAACAAGTTTCAGTAGTTTCACTCTCATTAGTTTTGAGTCAACATGGGGGAAAAAAATAGTTTGGCCTTTTGACCAAACTTTAAACTATTTCTCAAGAAAAGGGAAAAATAGGCAGCCCCAGCCGGGGGATGTTTAAGCATCTGAGACTCACTTTGGTGACCTGAAGAACCACAGCTGGGGGATGTTTAACTTTGGCGACTTGAGGAACCCAAACTAAGGGATGTTTAAGCAGCTGAGACTCACTTTGGTGACTTGAGGTCTCGATGGATGATTTTGTGGAGGTGCAGGTAGTTCATGCCACTGGCAATCCCCGTGGACCAGTCCACCAGCAGCCGCGGCGTGACCTTCCTGCCGGCGCGCAGGACCTCGTAGAGCTGCCCATGGGCACAGTACTCCATGATGATGCAGTAGCACGGGGCCTGGGTGCAAACCCCCCTGCCAAAGAGAACACGCAGTGAGGAGCAGCAGACAGACAACTGCACAGGAAGGGTGAGCACCACTTTGCCCCAGACACAGCTGAGCTCCTGGATTGCAAAAACCTTCCCGGAGACCTTGAGCGAACGGCTCCTGCCTGGACAAAGCTCCTGACAAGGGTCACCACCTACTTGAAGGCGATGATGTTGGGATGCTTGAGCTTCCGCAGGTGCTTGATGTCCGTCTCGTTCTGATCCCTCACTTTCTTGATGGCCACCTCCTCCGCCCGGAATTTCCCCAGGAAGACGGCTCCCTGTGCCCCGCTGCCCAGCCACTGCAGCTCCGAGATCTCCTCGAACGGCACCTCCCACGTGTCTGGGCACGGACAGAAAACGGGACAACGGAAAAGGTCAGGACCATGAAAGCTGTCACACCACGCCAGGGCAGCCCCTGCCACCTCCCGCACCACAGGGTGGGCTCTCCTGCAGGGACAAGGTGACACCTTCTCCTGGCACAGCTGAGGCACGCACCACACGTGCTCAGCCCCAGCGACCCTTTCAGCCATCCCAGGCACCTCCAGCCTGCTCATTCCCATCCTTCCAGCTCCTTTTTCAGAGCTCACCACCCTGCTAACCCCTTGGGTGAGCCACTCCAGCTTGGCAGGCAGCAATTCACCATACCAGGGACCTCGGATTGGCCATTTTTAGACCCTCTACCCCAAAACTGAACCAAGTGCATGACTCCATTGAAAAGCTTATATTAGAAGAAACACTTAATATTCACAAGTGATATAAAAAATACTGAGGGTCTTTTTCACTCCCTGAAATAAAACAAAAATAGGAAATAGAAGTCAGAGGTGGCAGGTTGTAAAACACAGAGCAGCAACCACCAAGACAGCCAACGCAAAGCACACTGACCACCAGCAGCAGGCACAGAAATAGGTCTCTCCCACACCAACATTGTGTGCATCGATGTCAGGCAGGCAAAACAACCTTAAGCAATTCCTTCTCTTCGGTACCCACACACATTTGTAGGGATAATGCTGGAGTGGTCCAGTGGCACTGTATAAACTGCTTCAAGAGAGCTGCACCCACCCAAACAGAAACCCCTGTTCCCTGTCAGTCACCGTGAAATTACCTTAAATCTCACAAACAACAGGATAACAGGCAGGCAATTGTTTATTTACTGTAATTCAATAAAGATCTAAGTTTGGAGGATAAATAATTTAGCAGCAAACCCAACAAGTAACCCACTGATTTCTGAAGTAAAAGGAAGTCACACCTGTACAGGTCCCTGCTCCAGATGACTACAAAGGTGTGTCCTTGTCTCACCCAGATTCTGAGCCATTGGGATGGTCCCAGGGCTGCAGCTGGGATTGTGCCAAAGTGTCCATTCTAGATACTGTCATGACTGAAAGGAAACTTGTATATCCCAGCTGTCTGGGGGCTGATCCCAGCTCCAAGCTTTCCCTGGGATCCCCCCTGCGCCAGGCAGGCAGTGGCTGCTGTCTCCTGCCGAGCGAGCGCTCCGCAGGCACGGCCATGGAAAAGCAGCTCCCCCCGGAGCCAGACCCCAGCGCTCCTTCTGCTCACTGAACTAGAAACAAAAACATTGCTCATCCACAGCAGAAACTCCCTCCGCCTCGGCAGGGCAGAGTTCAACCCCCAGCACATGTTCCTTCCCAGACAGAAGGCTATTTTCCATACTCGTGGATCCGCTCGCAGCTCTGAACGTAAATTGGCATTTAAGTCTTTGGACATTTAAACACTAAAAGATTTTAAATAAAGAAAATAATTAGATAAATAATAAAATTCATTCATTCATAATTAAATCAAGAAGATCTGTATTTCTATTTAACGCACAAATGCATCAGTTCTCAAAGGAGGTGGCAAATACAGGTGATTTTTGTGCATGTTGATGAACAGTATTTTTATTTGGGCAACACAGAAACTATTCTGTTGTACTGAAATAGCCGTTTCTTTCATAGAATCATGGGATGAACCGGGTTGGAAGGGATCTTAAAGCTCATCCAGTCCCACCCCCTGCCATGGGGACACCTTCCACTGTCCTAGGGTGCTCCAAGCCCCGTCCAACCTGGCCTGGGACACTGCCAGGGATCCAGGGGGGGATCCTGTGCCAGGGCCTCACCTCCCTCACAGGGAACAATTTCTCCCCACTGTCCCATCTAGCCCTGCCCTCTGGCAGTGGGAAGCCATTCCCCCTTGTCCAAAGTCTCTTTCCATCTTGATGGGAAGTCTGTCTTTCCTGTACAGGGCACAGAACATTGACATTTATTTCCATGAAGCGTCTACAGTTTGTGAGCAGTAATGGATAACTGTATCACCTTGGAACCCTCGTTTGCTCTTAATATTCCCTGTCAGGTAATATCAGCTTCCTCTAATACTCCCTCGGCAAGGGCAAAGGCTGAGAGAGGCTGTAAACAAAGTAAGCAGAAGTTCATGTGGTTCCTCATCTCGTGTTTATTTGGGAACACAGGTCCTCTCCCATATCCCATTTGCATCCTGATTGTCAGGGGCACAATTCAGGACAGAGGTTTCAGTGTAGTGACAGTGAAATATCCCACATCTTTGGGAATATCAAGAAGAACAAAGAGGCAAACCATAGGTAACATACAGTGCAGCAGTCAGACTCTTCCGGGCCTACAGGAGCCAGTGGGACACTTCCCCTAAATAAATTAAGGTGTAATAGCAGCAGGAATTGCGCAAGAACTTGCATTTCTGAGGTGATTAAGAACCATTTGAGTAGAATGATGGGAATCTATTTCCCATGGGGAAGAAACGCAGGAGCAGCCTGAGCCGTCAAGCCAATCTATTTGCAGGAAGTTTTTCCCAGCACTGGCTGCTCTCCAGCACTGGCACTGTGACAAGAAGCATCTCTGGTTCACACAAACCCCCCCAACACAAGCACCCTCTGACGGGCACCTTGCTCTCCAGGTACACACAAAAACTCCCACAATGACAGTAAACACACACAGCTCGGGAACGGGAAGGTGAAAGCAGCTCCTGGAGACAGCTTCTTAATCCAAAGGAAATGGCTGGGAAGTCTAATGAGTCTCTAGGAAACACAAACAAGTCTTGCTTTGAAGTGTTGGAGTCCCCACAATCTCAATTAAAAAACCGGTAGATGCAAATTTAAAAACTGAGTGTGTCCCCCTGAAAGGACTCACCAACAGCCTTCAGAAATCAGGGTAAACAACTGGAAAAACATAGGAGGGAGGGGTTTTATAGGTCAAACCCCAAGTACTTAAACCTCAGATAATCAGCTGGCACTGAACAACACAAAAGCAAACATTCCCTGCAGGAATGACTCCTCTCCAAGCAGTGGTTGCCATCACTTGGTCAACCAGCACAGAGCCTGTGGCAGCTCCCAGCTGACCACCGCTCTGCCCAGCCCGTGTCCTGCAGGGAGGCACAGGCACACCCCTCTTGGTGACCATTTGGCTGTCAGGAGGGACACTCAGGCAGTAACTTCAACAAGAAGACAGTGCAGAACCATGTAAAAGCTGTTCTTATCTTTTCCCTCTTTGACCTAGTCACGAGCCAAAGCTCCACAGGCAATATGGGCTCAAGGACATGAAACCTCTTTGCCTTTTACTACTTGCAACCACACCACCACCACCACCATGTCCCAAAGAATGGGCCTGCAGGACAGCCAAAGCAGGCGGGCAGGGATGCCAGGGAGCAGCAAATGGTACCACGAAGCACCTGCAGGCAACACAAAATGGTTTGGGTTGGAAGGGATCTTAAAGCCCATCCCCTTCCACCCCCTGCCGTGGGCAGGGACACCTCCCACTATCCCAGTGGACACTTCCAGGGATCCAGGGGCAGCCAGAGCTTCTCTGGGCAATCTGTGCCAGGGCCTCCCCACCCTCACAGGGAACAATTTCTTCCTAATATTTAATCTTAATCTCTCTTCTATTAGTTTAAAACCATTCCCCCTTGCCTTATCACTACCTCCCCATGTAAAAAGTTGCTCTCTCTCTTTTTTATAAGCCCTCTTTAAGTACTGGAAGGCCACATGGCTGCAGATCCAAACTGGACTCCTACCCCTGCTGTTGATTCAGCCCAACACAAAGGATTACTCCTGGATGAGGCTTTTAGTTGTCTCATGAAGAAGGGGGGAAAAAATCATCTGCACAGATCCATGGCACCAGCCCAAAGCTGTAAAGCAGCTCCCAGGGAAATGAAAAGCCACCACAATCCTCTCCCTGCTGCTGAAAGAGCCCCAGACATTTCCTCAGCCACACAGCACTTACACAAACATAATCCATGCATCCTCTATGCTCTTGCTAAAAGACAGCAAAAATAAAAATAATCACATACATCAGTTACTGAACTGCTGGCTTGTATGTAGCTGATGAAATGCACACAAGGATGATTTTCTGGTGGCAAGAAGCAAGAATGAGATCATCTGGAAAAGAGAACATGAATATTCTCACAAAATCCTCAAGTTTCAGCACAGAAGCAGTTTGAAAAGGTTTATCCTTGAGTAACAGAAGTGTAGTACTGTCATTAGGGTAACAGATGTCATCAGAGCTAGACAACTGAGCAGCTCCAGAAGAAAAAATAATAATAATTTTTTTAAAATCTTCTTTTCACTCCCCTTTCTAATAGTGAAGACACTGAAAATGCAGCTCAGCCACACAGGCTACATATAGCTGATCCCAATTAATCCTCAGCCTTACCACATCTGTAGCCGGTTCAAATCTGCCCTTTCAGAAGGGCCTGATGCCAGCAGCAAACTGCAGAGTGTCCCTGGATGCGTGGCTCTGAACGTGCTCCAGCACACAGAACAGCAGGACACCCTGTGCACAGGAAGGAGCTCTGTGTGCACCCTCCAGCCCCAGCGCTGCTCTCAGCTGCCCCTTTCCACTCATCAGTGCTCCAGTCTTTTTGTTTGGTGACTTCCCTACGAAAGCGAGTGTCCCCTGCGGGCCACCAAAGCACAGACGGCACTGTGGCTCCAGGGCACCTGCGGGCCCGGCCCTACGGGAAACAGGAGCTGTGTCTCACGGGCAGCTCTCCCAGAGCCACCGCTCCGAGGCGACAGGGACACACCAGCACGGGATGGCTCGGAGGCAGCGGTGGGGACAGGTGTGGGACACACAGAGAATTGCTGGGAGCGGCCACTGCTGCTCTGGCCTTTCCTCGGAAATTTTTAGCTTCACTTACAAACACTGAGCACCCAACCCAAAGCACTGTCACACAGACACTGCCCAGTGCCTGCTCTGAACGTCACCCAACTGCTCGGAGCCTCCTTTTCCTTCCCAAGGGGGACTCCCCACCCAGGCAGCCCCTTCCCAAACTGTGCACCCATTTTGCAGTCACCCCAGCAGCCTTAATCCCCCAGGGAACTTTCTGTCACTTTTCTTACTTATAGTCCGAACCACTTGTGACACACCGAGCTTACAACATGCAAACAAAACACAACCAACCGTGCCAGAGCATTTCAAACCAAGCAAACCCTGGCACACGGGGCTGCTGCTCAGGAGGCACCTGGAATGCAGAGGTACATTTCCTGCTCACTTATGAACTGGAAATGACTGACTCTAGGAAGCTGATTTCAAGGCAAATTCATCCAACATGTTATTTAACAGCTCTGTTCCCTCGTATTAGGAGCTCTTCCCCATCCCTCTGGGGTTTAGATTTGAACCACTCAGCCAGGTTTCTGACCTCATATCTTATAATTTGTCAGTGCCAAAAAGCCATTTGATTACTACCAAGTGATGCTCAAAGGAGACCTTGCCCCACGGTACTGCGGTGGCCAGGCTGTTCCCATTTTCCATAAGCCTCAACCATTTCAGCTCCTTAATTCTAATGACAGCTTGTTCTTCTCCCATCTGCCACCTCCCTCCCCCTGTGCTAGGGGAGAAATCAGACACCAACAGCAGAGCATACTCTGCTCTTTAGCTTTCAGTACCCCCTAAAGATATATATAGAGAAAGATATATAGATATATATGCAGTCAACTGGGACATCACTTATTCCCAAGCTACAGATTTTATAGATATTTATACTCACACACACTTACACATTTACGCTTACACATCTAAATGAAAAAGGTATAAATATTAAAGAACATATTTCTGGAAAGACAAGTACTAAACGCTATTTTAAAGAGGAAAATTACTCCTGAATAAAAAGAAATAAAAGTCCTTTTAAAAGAGAAGCAATACTCCTGCTGTTTGGTGGTCAGCTGGGGACAGCCTCCACCTGCAGGTCCTGAAGTGGGAGTGCCTATGTCAGTGTTTTCCACCTGGCATAAAAAACCTCCAGAAATTAACACGGGGATTGTACCAAGTACCTCAACACCATTCCTTCTGATCCCCACGCTCAGTTCAGATTCAGGCCTTGCCACAGCGGTCCAAGGCATGGGGCAGAACGGGCAGTCGGTTTTGACTCCATCACGAGCAGCCTTTGCCACACATGACAGTGCAGGATTTATCCTTGGAAACCCGTGACAGGGCCGGAGGAGACAAAAACGGCCCCGTGGAGAGCTGGGGAAGAGCCCCGGGTTCCTTCCCTCACCTGAACCCAAAGCAGGGCAGGCGGTTCCCCCTTACCTTGCTGCTGCAGCTTGTAGTCCGTGGAGTAGGCCTTGCCTATGATGTTCCACACGGGCCGCAGGCACCCGAAGAGCCCCTCGAGGAAGCCGCCGCTGCCGCTGCCCGTCCGGTTGAACTGCACCTTCACATCATCGGCGGCGCCGCCCGTGTCGCCGTCCCCCGGGCTGCGGGTGCCCTGCGGCAGCCCCGGCTCGGGCTCGTCCTGCTCCCGCAGCTGCAGCACGCTGTTCTCGAACTGGTCGCGGGCGTCCTCGCTGATGCTGGTCAGCACGGCCGCCGTGCCCGGGCTGCTCACGCCCTCCAGCAGCTCGGCCGGCAGCGAGCCCCGCTCCCGCACGTCCTCCAGCAGCTCGGGGGACGGCTGGCTCCCGGCAGCGGGGTGCTCGTCGGGGAACCTCGCCAAGTCTTTGTCCTCACAGAACGCTTTGCCCGTGGAGCCGGGAGAGGAAGACAGGCTCAGGCGCTCCTGCGTGCTGGCCATGATGCCGTGGGTGTGCATCAAGGAGACGGCCCGAGGGGGTGCTCAGAGCATTCGCGCGACACAACTCACATGTGACACGTGGGCCCAGTACCTGAAACAGGAGGAAAAAGAACAACTTTCAATTTTTTATTTAAGTATTTTCACAACGTGCAGTTTCACTGAGGTGAGCTGATAATTAACTAGACTTTCCAGACAGCCGCTGATACTTGGTAAATAATTACTGCCCTAAAAGAAACAAATAAATGGTTCCAACAGAAACTCCACTCAGGCAATACTCTCGGTAACCTACTGCAGGAATTGCCCGGTAAACAAACACCACCATTTCAAACGAGAGCCTAAAGGTCAAAATCATGAAAGACTATTTGCAGAGAATTCCCACAGCATTATCAGACTGAAGCTGGCCCCAGCTCAGCTACGGTTTGAGTCCCACCACTGTTCCTGGGCCTGGCACAGCCCACAAGCTCAGGATCCCTCTGCAAACCCCCGAGACAAGGTGTTAGAGAAACAGAGCCCTGTGATACAGGGCTTGAGTCCACCAAGGGATGGGTTGTAGCTGCTCCCTGAGCGCCCCACCTAGTTATGACCATCCTGGACCTTTGTTTGACCCTCCATGTCCATTGTGGCAAGATATGTTCAATTCTCTAACCACATACATGTCACTCTCTCAAGCAAGTAAAACTCTGAGAGCTTCACAGAGCAGCAGACCCTCCTTGCTGATCTCCCACCACTGCTCTCCACCTCTTCCCTGCATGACCTTCTGGGAGGGTGCACGTAAACCAAGAGCTGGGATCCCTTTTAAGAAGTGCCCCCGTCTCTTGCTCCGTGCTCCACTGAGAGGTCCTTTCTCCACAACCCATGGTGGTGCCACCTTCCCACAGAGCCTGCTGAGGGTCGTGCTGCCAAAGCTGCCCACTGAAGAAACAGGTTTTTGGGATAGTCCCTTCTGAAACAAGAGGCTCTAATGCTGGGCCACAAGTAATTAAGTGAATTCAGCCTACAACATGGAACAAAGTCCAGTTTTAAATTCCGTAAGAAGCTGAGAGGGGGGTAAAAAAAAAATGGCCTTAACAGAAAGTATTTTGCTAAAAAGTAAGATCAGTTACAGGGGGTGCAAATTTCCAGGCTCTGCAAACAGCCTTTGGAAGGGAGAAAGAGGTGGCCAGGTAGGACACAGCCAATGGCAAGGGAACAGCTCAGTGCCGTAACTCCTCAGGATGAGGTCACTGCAGAGAGGAGAGATAAGCCCTTCAGCCTGCAGGATGGAAAGCTCCTGCCCTGGGCTTCAGCCCCTCTCCACCAGCAAACAGGAACAGCCAGGAACCTGGATTACCTTCCTGTATCCTGCCTGATCACATGGGGTTTGCATGAAAGCTTTATTTCGGTTGTAAACTTTGTTCTTTAAAAGAAAGCAATACAGCAAGTGAGGCAGAAGTTGCAGCACAGCCCAAACCAGTACAGGAGCTGAATCAGACTCATATGGGAAGCTGGAGAGTTGGTTATTCCCGACCTGCCAGTGACCAGCGTTACAACGATCAATTCCCCAGGGTGGGGAGCTGCAGTGTGACCTCACAGCACAGTTACTACCAGCAGCAGTTGTTATATTATCGCAGATTTTGTTGTTGACAAGAAGTGCTTCAGACCTGAACAGAATTTCAGAAGAACACCTGGCCAAGCCCAACTCCGTGTCCCTGGGCAGAGCCCCTGCTCATTACCTAAAGTCAGGGAGTGACAAGTGATTGTTTAAACAAGAGCAAAATGCAACCACTGTTCCTACAGAGAAATCTGCTTTTTGTAACACAGAGTATTAAGCAATGCAAATAAAACATCAGCCAGGTGTCCTACAGGAAACCCAAACGTAAAGGCCAGAATTTGAGGCAACAGTGTCCCAAAATATCTCAAATTTAAGCCTTGGGAAGTACATTAAGGATTAAATCAGACTTGGAGGATAAAATAACTTTGCTGTCATGTGACTCTCAAGAGTACACTACTACGGTGTAAGGTTTTGCTTTTACATTTCTATGCAGTTTTCTGCCTCTGGAATGTTTGATTGTGGAGGTTTAACAGGGAATGAACAGCTTTTCCCTACACAGCTCAGCTAAGAACAAAGCCCCAGACTCAGGGATATCAGGTCTGTTTCCCCACATCAAATTGCCTTCTCCAACACTGAGATGTTTCAAATTAAAAAAGCCTCTAGGCACAGTGTCCTGCCACTTTACATGCCCCTGTATGTGCTTCCTGGGGAGAGGAGGCATACAAAAGTTATGGGATTATTTTCAAACTGGCATGATACAGCCTTATTTAGGCCCTTATGTAAGCAGCCTGATTTTCAGAGGTGTAGCAAACTCATTGTTTGGAGAGCATGAAACGGCAGCACTTCTTTTAAAACAGCTTCCTATCAAGCCAGCTTGAAGCAAAGTGGTGCAGAAACCCTGGGAGGGGGAGAAGGTGGCTTCTGCCACAACACATCAGTGCTGACTTGTTGAGGAAATGAATTTTTTTAATTCTCTTCTATTGCAGTAAATTCTGCAATGTGCAACCTCTTGCCTTAGCAAAAATGTGATTTAATCCAATGAAATTAGGTTGGTTTAGACCTCACCATCTCTTCAAACAAGGGAAGAAGAGCATTTCCCAAGTGTTATTGTCATGCCTGCATTATTTTTTTAGTCATAGCACCAAAAGGCTGAGATTTTTTCATGTTGAACTCTTCACAATAAAAGGAAAGGCAAAGAAAAACATTTTACTGAAAGTTTTAAGTTTCATTACATCCAGACTGCCATTCAGGACGTGTTCGTAAGGGCACAACAGGGCAAGGGGGAATGGCCTTCAGCTGAAGGAGGGCAGGTTTAGGTTGGATATTAGGAAGGAATTGTTCCCTGTGAGGGTGGGGAGGCCCTGGCACAGGGTGCCCAGAGCAGCTGTGGCTGCCCCTGGATCCCTGGAAGTGTCCAAGGCCAGGCTGGACGGGGCTTGGAGCACCCTGGGACAGAGGAAGGTGTCCCTGCCCATGGCAGGGGTGGGACTGGGTGATTTTTAAAGTCCCTTCCAACCCAAACCAGCCTGGGATCCGATGTCTACGATCTGCATGTGCAACTTCACCTTTTCCAGGGAAAGGCAGAGCTAAGGGCTGTGCTGTTTCTACCCGAGCGATGCTCCTGCTGCAGCAGCCTCCCAGCCAAAAGCTGGAAGCTCCATGTGTGGGAGGTCTGTGCATATTTAAGAGACTGAGATTTCACAAAGTGCTGCTGCACACACAGACTTGAAGGCAGACCCTCGGATTTGAACTGTTTTGATGAGTTCACGCACTCTGCACTAACAAATTTCTGTCTGGAAGGAGATTCGAGGCCTGGTGTAATTTTGTACAATCACAACTTCTTGTAAATTACTCCATTTCCACGCAAAGTATTTTTCTCCAGGAAAAATCCCACCGCACCCAGACAAAAGGAGCATGAAATGCACCTCTTCTGGGAAGAGTGAGGCTGCACCTCAACAAGTCAGACAGCCCAAAATGCAGTTTAAAACTATAGAAAAGTGAGAGTTTACCTGAATCACCAAGTGGGTGAATCAGCCACCAAGGCACACTCTCACCTTGCCTGACACTGTGTCTGTCCCTGGGAACAGCCATCCAGGAAGTGTCCTCACACTCCCCCAGAGCCACCAAAGCACGTGGCTGCCTATACAAGTTCAATATTTATAGGAGTGTCTGCAATGGTCAGGTTTGCAGACACAGCTGAGCTAACCCAGTGCCTTGTGTGGACCATTACTGAAGTTTCTCCTTTTAAGTTTCTCCTTTAAAGAGCTGTGCTAAAAATCGAGTGGCAAATCAGACACAGCATTCCAGACACAGCACACAAACCAAACCAAACCAAACCAAACCAAACCAAACCAAACCAAACCAAAAGTCAGTGTGCTGGAAAGGTGGTGTAAGCACAGAGGCCACCACTCAGGCTCCTGACAGCCCAAAACCACTAAGTTTGGTTCCTTGAAGGCCATTTCTATCTCAGCCAGTGAAGCATAATCTCTGCTTGCACTTCCAGCATGCAAAGGGAATAAAAGCAAGAGTCTGATCCATGTTTAGGGGCTGAAACAGAGCTGCTGGCAGAAATTATCCAGCTGGTACATGGAACTACCACGGACAGAGGAGATTCCTGCCCCAATCACTACTCACAGCCAAGCCCTGGAGTCCCCTTGCTTTTTCCTGGTACTCAGTGTGATTTCCTCCTGGCTACAGTGGCCACAACAAGGTAACTACACATTTCCTCACCGACAACGCGACTGGAATTTATGTGTGTATCACCTCCACTAGCAGCCTGTGACAATGCTTTAAAAATGTTCTAAAATCTAACAAAACCATGAAAGGTGTGTCTATAAAGCACAGTCATCATGTTCTCCCGCCCCTTGGGACTCTCTCTCAAATGCTACAGTGAATTTTTACAGCAGGTTGGTGCACAGTCCTCTCCCATCTCTGTACAACTCCAGCACAGGAACAACTGAGAGCTGCTGAATTGGTCCAAGCCCCAGAGCTTTGGTTGTCACTTCTGACCTTTGGGGTTTGAACCATGTGGTTTTACTACATGGGATTTCAACAGACTTTCTCTTCCTGGTCTCCTGCTGAGGAAAATGTTACATGAGTGGATCAGATACTCCTCTTCCGCCACACTTTTCACATTACTCGGAATATAGGCTTGTGTTTTGCATGGTTGCTTTGAAAACAAAAAGTAAAAGCAGATTTATTAATAGAGAATGAGTTACACAACAAAAAAAGGCAAGCTCATTGTTTTCAGGAGGGTTGAATTTTTTAAGTTACATTATTACATTAATTAACTACATTACATTTTTGTAAGTTACACTGTCTGTTTTGTCAGGCTGTAAAAAAAGAAACTACACTGTGAAGCTTGCCCACATTAACTTGGTATAACCCAGCCCAGGCCATGGGCAAACCTTTAAGCCAAGTATGGAGTAGCCCAAGGCAAAAGCTTGGGTGTTTTTAAGGCATCAATCTCCTTCTCAAGACACATTGCTCCTTCAAGGAAGCACATTTCTTCCCGTCTCACACCCACATGAATGCCCAGCCACAACCCAGCCTTATCTTTAAAATATTACAATTATATTGCCAAAACATAATCAATTTCTGATGAAACAGGTGAAAATTCTTCATCCGACCCAGCTGAGATTTTCTGTCCCTGCAACAGCTCTGTTTATATTTCTGCATATAAACATTTCTCTACGACAAACAGCACATTTACCTGGGAAGCCCTGTAACACTGGCTTTTTTGTGCTTTACACTGCTCCTTCAGGCTGTCAGACAAACACTACACTACTTCTGCACCTCCTGCAGAACCCTGACTGGAACACATACTTTTACTTCCTCTCTCCCAATGAATATTTGGATGCCACCTCAACATAAGGCAACTTTCTTTTGCAGACACCATAATCCTCACCTGAGTGATGTGGTAGCAACTGCTTAGGGCCCACAATTATCACAACCATCGTAATTTTTAAATGTTAATAGACCATTTTAACATAGCCATGGGCATTAAGCACGTGAGACCACAGGCATGTAACTATGTTGTATGTAGTCTGCGTTATCACAACAAAAGCTTGACTCCACGATGATTTAATTTCGCCTTTATTCAATATATTCCATCTACCCTAAATAAGGGACACATCATTTTCGGAAAAGTGATTTTAGTTGTGATATCCTTATGTCTGCGGCTGTACCAGTGAGAAAGGCAACTCTGTGGCCTGAACCCTTTCTGACAATGACAAAAATAGCACCGTGTACCAGCCAAGAAATACCCATAAAGGCTGAGTTCCGGCTCTCCGCAGAGCCAGCTGCAGGTTTGCTCGGCGCCTTGCACGTCCCAGGCAGGCCTGGCTGAGGAGGAAGCAGTGGCACCCAGGCTGCAGCAGCGGGGTGAAGCCACGCCAGCTCAGGAGGTCCATCCGTGCCCTTTCCTGCTGCCAAGCCACGGGCAGGGTGTGCAGGCAGCCAGGGTCCCCCAGCAGTGCCAGCAGCCGCCCTGCTCACAGCACACAGAGGACTGCTCCTGTGCCAGTGTGCGAGGAATGGTTTTAACCAGAACCCTTTGGCCAACACTGTGCTGTGGCAGGGAGTTTCGTAGCTTCGCTCTGCGCTGTAGAAGGTAACACCAGCTGCTCTTCACTTTGCATGCCTTTAATTCCTTTCTTTCTTCGAACAGCCAGTTGCTCACTGCTTCAGTGACACCTGAACCTATCATCTCTTTAATTCCAGCTGTGAGTTTAAAAACTATCCCATCCTCCACTCCAACATATTTTCTCAAATCTAACAATTCTCACTTGACGTTCTCACTCACCACATGAAACCTGCTCTTTGATCACCTCTTTTCCATTTCTCCTGTATCACCTTAGAGTTACAGAACACAGAATCACAGAATAGTGTGGGTTGGAAAAAGCCTTAAAATTCATGGGCAGGGACACCTTCCACTAACCCAGTTTGCTCCAAGCCCCATCCTACCTGGCCTTGAACACTTCCAGGGATGAGGCAGCTTCTTTGGGTAGTTGAGGAAGTCAGACCACAGCCAGGATTCCCAGAAAGGACAGAATGCCACAGAAATGCACAAAGGCACAATGACCATTTTGGTTCTTCAGGATGCTGAGCTTACTTCCATGGGTCTCTCACAACCTAAGATCTCATTCTTGAGCAGTAAAAGCCATGTCAGAGCCTAATTCCAACTGGATGTTAAGATTGAATTGTGTTTAATCAACACTAAATGGAACGGGTATTTTATCACCCAAGTTCACTGGAGGCTTTTGGTACTCCCTGCAGGTGGCCTCCATAGTTATCACCCTCAACACCTTCCTTGTGCAGTCTCACAGCCTAAACAGAACTTTCCTAAACTATCTGGATAAGGGAAGAAAAGGTGGGAAAGAGTATGAGTAGTGCCATCTCCAAAGCAGAGAAAAATGCCTCAGCATTACCATCCTTTTATCCCTACTCTTATTCCATATCATTTAACCAGTGATCTGCCTCCCAGCCTGGTGTCTCTGTTATTTAATAGCTGCTTAGTCTCTTCAAGAGTCTCTGGTAAGTGTTCCTGCCAAAATCCCAACAGATTGTATCAACCAGACCCCCTTTCCTAGCATGCCCATCTCCTACAAAGATATTTAATAGATTTCCAAGGCAGACTTCACCTTAAAAGAACTGTTGACTCTTATCCCCACATGCAACGTGTGTGTCTGCCCTGGCTCTCAGCATAGGAATGAATTTCTACCTCCAACACCATGAGACAAATGTTTCACTAGAACCTCCTTCAGCATAAGGTCACAAATTTGTGGGTGGCGGCGAAGCAGTGCTTGATTTGGAAAGAGAAATCAAGCATCCGCTTCTTTTATTCTGTCAAATGCAACAACAACAACAAAAAAAGGCAATAAAAATTCATCTTGGTGAATAAGAGAGACAAAGAACCCATCCAGCCTCCCGTGAGTGCAGGGAGACCTCTCTCCAGTGGCAGGGAGAGCACATCCTGCTCCACCTGGCAGCCCTGCCAAGCGCCGGCTGGGAAATAAGCGCCTTACGTAACGGCGTATTTTCAGCACTACACACACAAGTGCTGCCTCTATCCTGCGGAAGGTATTTTTGGATCTGCTAAAATGCTACTGTGTTCTTCCAGGGCTTTGCATTCTTCTGCTCAGAAATTGCATAATCTGATGCCATAGGAAATAAATGGTGTTGCATAATGACTCTCGTATCGGCTGCAGGGACCGGGGACTGCACGTTCCTGCTGGACAGCAGCCCTGCTCCGAGCCCAGGTGCTCTGGGAGAAGGGGAACCCACGAGCCACCTGCCCCTGGGGAGCAGGGACCAAGGACCACGCAGTTCCTTCACAAAAATCAGCGTCACGGAGTCGCCCGTTTGCTCTCCGTTCCCCTCGCCACGGCCGCAGCGTGTCGTGAGCTACGTGTGCACAGGGAGCACCAGCAGCTCCACACACCGTGTTCTGGCATCTCCCTCACCCTGACACCCTCCACCACGGGCCCGCCAATCTACTGGAAAACATTCAGCTGGGATAAACACAGACTAAATGCTGATTAGCCTTTTATACCACAGAATTACTACTGAAACCTGTCTCAGACTGAAACGTAGAAATGACCTTAAGTTACACTCTTCTCTTTTGCCTTTCCAGCTGTCTCCATAGCAGGAAACAACTTTTCAAAGCGAGTCACAGCCTTCAGGCTCTATTCTTTTCTCTTCATCCTTCCCAGTTCTGCACTTTTACCTCATTGACAATCCCCACGTTATCATCGATCCATATGCTATTATATTACTATATAATTACTATATGTTATTACTATATAATTACTATATGTTATTATATTACTATTACTAAATAACAACATCAGATTTAAGGATTCAAACTGAAAAATTTCCAGTTTAGTTCACAGAGGCCTTACAGCCTCACTGACATTGCCACACGAAGGCACTAAACGTTCCAGTCCTACCAATGAACGATACCTTGGAATTTTCCCCCTCACAGAACTGAAACACCCTATTTTCCTCCAAAGAGTAGCATTAAAATTAATTAATGTCTGAAAGATCTTTGAGGATGAAGATCAATATCACAGTGCTGCTTTCAGGAATCCAGTGAATGAATCAAAGTCTCACTTGAATTCACGTGAGGTGTCAGACTGGTCTCAGGTAAACTCACTCACTCCCACGCTTGTTTTTATTTTTATAGTAGATATGAATTATTCAACATTTGCAAAGCACATTCAACATGTAAAAGCTACTCACACAAACTTCTCAGCACCAAGAGCTTATGTGCTTCACACCCAGGAATAAAGTAACTCAACAGCTGTCCATGGAAGTACAACAGTTCCTGGGGCAGGTGCAGTGCTCCGGGCCCTGTCACCCCACACCAGGTCCCAGCCTGGGTGCACCTGCTGGGAAGGGGAAGGACACTCGAAATCCAGCTGGCAGATCTCGGATGGGAAATGACAGCAGCACTAAGTTGTATTTAGCAAGCACCATACACGAGCAAAGAGGATTACTCCTCGACAGAGGCAGCACAATGCCCCGCTCAGGAGCCTCTCGTAAGCCTGTATTAGTGACAGCGCAGGGTTAGAGGTGTGAGCCTGCTCCACTACAGCTTTACGTGCTGGTAACACACAAACAACACATGGGGCTGCATCCCAGAGGAGCTCCTGAGGCCTGGCACAGCTCGTGCCATCCAACCCTGCAGACACCAGCACTCAGCACACCCCAGCTGGATCACTCTTGGGCTGCAGCTGATGGCCCAGCACCTGAGGATCTCCTCAGGCACAGAAGGATGGTGAGGATGGACTTCCTGTGTTTCAGCAGGAGAGTCACAGCTGTACAGCTGCATCACTGATCTTGGTGTTCTCCAGAAGGTAACAGAGATGGGGACAGGAAAGGACAAGCATCCCTGGAATAAACAACGTCCGCACAGAGACCTCCATTCCTCCAGCCCCCCTTGCTGGACATAGTCCAGCCTCTCATCCCTGCCAGGACTTTCTCCTTCCTTCCCTCGCAGCACCTCAGTGCTACATTACTGGCAGCTCCAGAGGGAACAATGGCTCCAGGGGGAACAGCACCAACAATCACAGCTTCACCAGAGGGTTATAAACCACAGACTTTACACAGACAAATCTGCCCTTCCTCCCGGCCTACACCCAACTGCTGCCAAAGCCTTTGAACCCCCTCCAACCACCAACTCCTCAGCTGAAGCTGTAGCAGGGAGAGAGCACAAAGGTCAAAGCACACACTTTACAGGGGTGGGAGTAACTACACACAGAGCTGCTGCTCCTGGCCCAGCCACAGCTGCCAACTTGCTATTCAGCCCTAAGCAGTCTGTGTTTTGGGTGAAATATTTACCCCCTACTCCCCAGGAGATGAGAGTGATTTGCTGCAATGTCACAAAACAGGAGCCTACAAAAGCCTAAGCCCCTGCATGGGATGTATTTGCCAAGGAGGGATAAAAAACAAAGTCCCATAAGCTGGACAGGGCTTGGTGAAGTGCCAAATTCCTGAGAGCTTCAGAGGTAACGTTTGCCTCAGTTGACTCATTTGGATTCAGTTATGGCTGAGAACTCACTGGAAGTTGTACAAGCAGTGAACCTGCTGCTGCCTTCCTCCAACGGGATCTCAGGTGAGAGCTTGGCTAAAAGGCTCAGTGCACCTTCCCCTGCCTGCCCTGGCCCCAAGGACCAGAGCTGAAGGGCAAGCTGCACTGATTTAAAATCTGTTCACACAAGCCATGCCAGATTTCTTTTATTTTTATATTTTAAAGAAAGCTTTATTTAATAACCCTGCCCTTTTGAGAAGTCCTACTCTTGAAAATCCACTCCCCACATCTCAACTGCAGACAGCCTGGAACAGGTACCAGGTGGGAACAGCTCCAGCCTAACCAGACACCATCTCACATTTGCAATAAAAAAAGTCCTAAGAACACAGGAAATACTTAAAACTTTTCTTATCCTGCCACTGCTTAGAGCAGACTCACATTTAAATAACTCCTAACTGTGAAAGGTCTTACCTAGGCAGAGATTTTCAAATAAATCATTACTCAATTTTCTGATCCACTGGAGATAAGCCACTTACCTAGTCTTTACAACAGGAGACAAAAGAGGGAGGTTAAAAATGCAACCAGAAAAACCCAAACATGATTAAACCCAAGTTCACCTATAGCTGAGGAACAGTGAGAGTCCCTGCCATAGATTCTGTGCTAGAAGTTACTTGCTAATTCCAGGCACAGGGGTCAAAATGAATGCCAGCTATAAATTTAACTATCAGGCAGCAGGGGACAAAGACAAATCTGAATGACAGGACCGTTCTAGATCAAAGACTCAGACTGGAGGCCCCAAAGACAGGAAACAAAACTGGGGTTAGAGCAAAACAAACAAACAAAACCCCCACTACATCAAAATCCGGATTTATTTGTGTCTCTCAGCGGAAGGCAGTCACAGACAGAGGTTCAAAGGGCTGCCTCTCTCTAGAAACAAAACCCGTATACATTCAGGAGCACAACAAAAAGGATAGTGACAAAAACTTTCAAACCCATGACAACTCCACCATCCCCGTTCTAGGGTATCCCAAGGTGTCTGTGGCCACCCACACAGCAGGTACTCTGGAAAGTGCCCACATTTCCCCACCAGACCGACTGCATCTCTCTCCCTTAAAGCATTTTCATATTTTCTCCCTCAAAATTATTGATCCAAATACATTCCTTCATCTTCTTCTGCTGAACAGATTGCCTACTGCTAAAATCAGTACATCCAAACACATGGGCCTGATGTCATCTTTCTCCAGATCTACTTAAAATATCCCATTTTTCATTTACTTAAGGGAGACATGTGGTTTGATATGATTAAGCTATTGCAGCACCTAAACCACCCCCCCAAACAAAAATAAAGAGCAGCTCTTCTTTTCATTGGGAGAAAACATGACATCATGCCCATTCAGGTGAGCAGGAATATGACAAATCTTGCCCCAGTGAACAGTATCGTTAACTGCAAAGGTACTCCCAGCTCCCTCATTTATTAGGAAAACGAGGGGTGAAAATTGTGTTTGGCACATCAGAGACAGCTCAAACTGCTATTTTCAATAATACAGCAGCAAATTCCTACCCGGCTGATGGAAAGAAAAATGCACCTCCTTCATCTCAGAAATAAAATTAAATTATTTATCACTGTAACACACAAGAGGTTTTGTTTGATTAGCCCACATGGAAAAAAAAATTACAATTCCCTAAAAGGCAAAAATGACAATTCTGCCTCTTTACCCTGTCTAGTAATTCTTATGTCATTGCCTGTATACTCCATTTATATCCATTCTCCCTTCCCCTTTAAAAGGGGTCATGAGAAGATAACGTGCAAAATTGCAAGTGAAAAATGTCCAGCACACCGACAGGCAAAGGCCAGGCCAGCTCTCGGATTCATATGCAGTGATGGATAAACTAAGGTTTCATGTTTCCTCTTCCCTTTCTCAGCATCATTTTTTCAGCCCTTTCCCATCACAAATGCAACATCCATCTGTCCTCCCGAAATAAATGGCGAAAGGGGAACGCTGACCATGAAACACCACACACACAAACACACACCCCTCACAGAAACATGTTTCCCCTCAAATACTCACAAGGATGAAGATTTCCTATGTGATGCTCCATTTTCTCGTTTTAAAAAGATGGAAGGCAAAAAAAAAA